>JANJGN010000007.1:7523285-7953285 GCA_026770705.1 Isurus oxyrinchus | reverse complement strand
CTCTCTCGCTTTCCGCCTCTCTGTCTCTGTCTCTCTCTCTCTCTCTCTCGCTTTCCGCCTCTCTCTCTCTCTCTCTCTCTCTCTCACTCTCACCTCTCTGTCTCTCTCTCTCTCTCTCTCTCTCTCTCTCGCTTTCCGCCTCTCTGTCTCTGTCTCTCTCTCTCTCTCTCTCGCTTTCCGCCTCTCTGTCTCTGTCTCTCTGTCTCTCTCTCTCTCTCTCTCGCTTTCCGCCTCTCTGTCTCTGTCTCTGTCTCTGTCTCTGTCTCTCTCTCTCTCTCTCTCTCTCTCTCTCTCGCAGCTTCTAAAGCTAACTCACAAAAAAGACTGAATCAGATAGTTCATTAAAAAAACACATGGATCGACTTTCCTTGTTTTCTGGAGATAAGCCTGTTATCTGCTGAAGGCAGATTTTAATCAGAAAGTTTCATTTACATATTCCCAGCTGACTTTTTGGGAACCCAGTTCCACTTTGTATTCACTTCTAGTCATTTAATCAAGGAGCGAACGAGCTCACCTCGCTCAGACCCAACTCGCTGAGTAATGAAACCCACCAACATGAACACAGCTTGTCCAATTCTCTATCTCTGATCTGCCTTGCTTTCATTTTTCCCTTTTTCTCTTTCTGTTTATTTCTGTCTCTCCCTGACTTTGTCTCTATCTTTTCTTCTGCCCTCTCCCTCTTTTCTCCCCATCCTCCACTCATTCTCTTTCTGTCTCTCTTGCTCTCTCTGTCCTCCTCTGCCTTTCCTTCTGTCTGTCTGTCTGTCTCTCCCTCTGTCCCTACCTGTCTCTCCCTCCCCCTCTCTCTTGTTCTGTTATCACCTTTCAGTTTAATAGGTGGTTAGTGCTGCTGCCTATCTGATGGTTCCAGAGGCCTGAGTTTGACCCTGACCTTTGCCGTGTGGACCTTGCTTGTTCTCCCTGTGCCTGTATGGCTTTCCGTAGGCTACTCTACTTTCCTCCCATTGTCCTAAAAGATGCTGGTTAGGTGGACTGGCTATTGTAACCTGTCCCCCTGTGAGTGTGAGCATGTGCCCTGTGATGGACTGGTGTCCCATCCTGGGTGTATCCTGCCCATTGCCTTTCGGGATAGACTCCGACTCCCTGTGACCCTGAATTGGATGAAGCCTGGATAGAGTGGACGTGGGGAAGATGTTTCCATTAGTAGGAGAGACTAGGACCCGAGGGCACAGCCTCAGAGTAAAGGGAAGACCTTTTAGAACAGAGATGAGGAGAAACTTCTTTAGCCAGAGAGTGGTGAATCTATGGATAAAAACAAAAAAAACTGCGGATGCTGGAAATCCAAAACAAAAACAGAATTACCTGGAAAAACTCAGCAGGTCTGGCAGCATCGGCGGAGAAGAAAAGAGTTGACGTTTCGAGTTCTCATGACCCTTCTGTTGAAGGGTCATGAGGACTCGAAACGTCAACTCTTTTCTTCTCCGCCGATGCTGCCAGACCTGCTGAGTTTTTCCAGGTGAATCTATGGAATTCATTGCCACAGAAGGCTGTGGAGGCCAGGTCATTGAGTGTATTTAAGACCGAGATAGATAGGTTCTTGATTGGTAAGGGGATCAAAGGTTACGGGGAGAAGGCGGGAGAATGGGGGTTGAGAAACTTATCAGCCATGATTGAATGGTGGAGCAGACTCGAAGGGCTGAATGGCCTAATTTCTGCTCCTATGTCTTATGGTCTTATGGAAGCGGCTCTGGAAATGTGAGTGAGAGCTTAACTGGTAAAACTGACAGGATTTAAGTGGAAATTAATCTAAGGCTTTATTTGCAAAACAAATACGGGCTATAGAGACAAAAAAAAAACACTTAATGTCCAAATTCCTGTCTAAAGGGGTCACATTAACCCAAACCTGTGTGTCAGCTGCCTGTTTAATACCCCACCGATCGCAGTCACTGCTGATTTGGAGTGGGGTCTTAGAGGGGCATTGAAGCTGGTCCCAATCACCCTCTCCCTACCCCAATGCCTGGCCACTGGTTCCGGGCGGAATAACCACTTGGTGGTTAGTATCGATTCGAGCACAACCTGCACAGGTCAGTCTGAAATCTCGAGCGACAGCACCAGAGAAAATCAGTAAGGATTGCAAAGAACACCACGTTGTGTAGACGGGATTCCTGGTGAACGCCAGTGAAGTGTCGGTGGCCAAGTGGGAGCAGCTCCGGAGAGTTTCCCCAGCTGTAGACCAAAGATGTCAACGAAGATGGAAAGCCAGGCGATAGCAACTAAAGTAATGCCCGTTGTCCGGACACGGCCAGCCTTCGGACAGCCAGGTCGAGACCCTGGCTGGAGTTTTCCGGCCCTGTCATACTGGCATCCGTCGTGGGAGATTCGGTGGCCCAGCCAAAAAGCCCACTGACCTTTGGCGGGACCAGGTGACCCCGGAGTGGGCAGGGCCGGAAAACCCCGCCCACTGTCCCTGTATTAAAGATGAAAGAGAATAAGGCTCTGCATTTCTATAGCACCTTTCGCAACCTCAGCACATCTCCAAGTGCTTTGCAACTAACGAAATGCTTTTGAAGTGTAGTCACTGCTATAATGTGGGAAGCCCAGAGGCCAATTTGCACACAGCAAGATCCCACAAAAAGCAATGTACATTTTTTTAGTGGTGTTGGTTGAGGGATAACTATTGACCACGACACCAGGGAAACCTCCCCTGCTGTTCTTCAGAATAGTGCCTTTGGCATCCACCTGGGAGAGCTGGCAGGGCCTCCTCAAGGTAGCGATTTTCCAAAAGTTGGCACCTCGATCAGTGCAGCACTCCCTCGATACTCCACTCGCCTGGAGTATATCCTCAAGCGTCTGGAGAGGGATTTGAACCCACAACCTTCAAATCAGAGGCGAGGGATAGCTTCTGAATGAACCACAGTTGCTGCTTTGATATATTCCTGCACAAGGAAATTTTTAAAAATTCATTCACGGGACATGGGCGTCGCTGGCTGGGCTCAGCATTTATTGCCCATCCCTAATTGCCCCTTGAGAAGATGGTGGGTGAGCTGCCTTCTTGAACCGCTGCAGTCCATGTGGTGTAGGTACACCCCACAGCGCTGTTAGGGAGGGAGTTCCAGGATTTTGACCCTGCGACAATTGAGATGAAAATCTGTGTAAATCTTCCCATAAAACTATTCCCCAATTTTCTTCCTTTTGATTGGCTTTGCCATCTCAGTTCCTGATTAGCCCTCAAAAAATACCCAAATAAACCAACTCAGACGTCAACATGAGCTGGACTCCTACGTAAACCAGTCACTAACCATTGCAGCTACCAGCAACTACAACAGGATTATTATTTTAAAAAATAATCAAAGGACCTTTTAAATATAAGTTAAAATGTATTCATTTCCTGTGAGGTTCCTCTTTTGAGAAAAGTGCCAATAAGTGTTATCTGTTTGATTATCAGCGAGGAAAGTGACTGAAAGAAATCTTGTAATGGGTTAACAGGAAATGTCCCTATCACAGTCTAGATCAGTACAGGTTTAAAATGCCCAGTCATGCCATTGTTCGGTTTCACCAGATTGAGAGCTTAAATCTATAAGTTTTCTGCAATTGGAAACTGACTGTACTCTTCTGTTAGACCAAACAGGGAAGACATTCTCCTCAACTCCCAATCCCCACCCAGCCCAACCCAACACCTTCTGTTGAAGGGGGTTAACAGCTACGTGGAGGGACTGAGGGAGTTGGGGCTGCACTCTGCAGGGTAGAGGAGATTTGACAGACTGTTTCAAACCCGTGGAGGGTAGAGTAAATAATGAGACTTCCCAAAGGCTGATTTAATCTGATTGGCAAAAAGAGGCGAAGGGAGGAGAAACTTTTTTTTTTACTTAATGTGTGGTTAGGATTTGGAATGCGCTGCCTGAGAGGTGGTGGGGTGGGGGGTTGTGTGGATACAGATTCAATAGAACAAAAAGGCAATTGGATAAATACTTGTTGAAAAAGAAGCAGGTATATGGGGACAGAGCCAGGGGGGTAAGTGTTGAGTTGTAGGCATGTTGGCTTCAGAGGGTCCATCTCAGGGACTGAAGGGAAGGTTGATAAGCAAACAGCTGTCACAGGAACAGGAGGAGGCCATTCAGCCCCTCGAGCCTGTCACACAGGAACAGGAGGAGGCCATTCAGCCCTTTGAGCCTGTCACACAGGAACAGGAGGAGGCCACTCAGCCCCACAATCCTATTACACAGGAACAGGAGGAGGCCATTCAGCCCCTTGGCCCTGTTACAAGGGAACAGGAAGAGGCCATTCAGCCCCTCAACCTGGTTAGATGGGAGCAGGGGAGGCCATTCAGCCCCCTCAACCCTGTTACAAGGGAACAGGAAGAGGCCATTCAGCCCCTCAACCTGGTTAGTTGGGAGCGGGGAGGCCATTCAGCCCCTCAACCTTGTTACAAGGGAACTGGAGGAGGCCATTTAGCCCTCCCCGCCCCCCACCACCCTGTTACACAGGAACAATGTGCTTGATTCTTAACCGCCCTCTGAAATGGCCTAGCAAGCCACCCAGTTAAACAGCAATTAGGAACGGACAACAAATGCTGACCTTGTCAGCGACACTCACATCCCATGAAAAAATAAATAAAAGGAGGAGGCCATTCAGCCCCTCGATTCTGTTACACAGGGACAGGGAGAGGCCATTCAGCTCAGCAAATGTTTCCCCCATTCCATTCGATCACAGCTTATCTGTATCTGCAGCCCATTCACTGGTCTTTGCTGTATATCCTTCAACCCCCTAACCCAACAACAATCTATCCATCTCCGTCTTGAAAACTCCAAATATACCCCGGGTTCCACAGCCTTTCGAGAGAGAGAGAGAGAGAGAGTTCCACATTTCTAACACCCTTTGTGTGAAGAAATGATCCTTGACACCATCTCTGAATGGCCAGATCTAATTTTAAGGTTATGCCCCCCTTGTTCTGGACTCCCAACACTGCCCCCCCCCCCCCACCCCCCCCCCCCCACCCCACCACCCCTCCCCCACCACACCAACCAGAGGAAATCATTTCCACAACTCAATCTAACCTTCATACCACTCCACTTCCCGATGCAAAATATTTAAAAGATATTCTGGACCATCGCGAACGGCAGAGGGAGGAGATTATATGGAGAAACAAAAACTGCATTTCCATTGCGCCTTTCACAACCTCAGGACCAATGGCCCTTACAGCCTGTCAAGTACTTTTCAAAATGTAGTCACGATTACAATGTAGGAAACAAGGCAAGAAATTTGCACTCAGCAAGCTCCCAAAAACAATAATGTTGTTTTGGTGACCAAACTACATCATCAACCACACCTTGCATTTATATAGCGCCTTTAATGTAGCAAAACTACTTCAAAGGAGTGTGATCAAGCAAGATTTAACACCCAATCCACATAGGAGGATATTAAAACAAGTGACCAAAAGCTTAATCGAGAAAGTAACATTTAGGGGGTGTCTAAAAGGTGGAGAGAGTGGGAGAGAGTGGAAAGGCTTCAGGAGAGAATTCCAGAGCTTGGGACCCAGGCAGCTGAAGACACGCCCCCTGCTGGTGGAGGGCCAGAACTGGAGAAGTGCAGAGATCTGAGAGGGTCGTGGGGTTGGAGGAGATCACAGAGATAGGGAGGAGTGAGCTAATGGAGGGATTAGAAAACATGGATGAGATTTTTCCATTCTGAAGGGGAAAATCGTTAAAATGAAATATTTTTCAGAGCTCCCCCCCCCACCCCGCCCACCCCCCCAGCTCCGCGCGCCCCCACTCCCCACCCCCCCACCGAATATCCTTAAGACCGACCATGACAAGGGTTGAATTTCCTGGTTGATTTCTCCTGATTATCTTTCGCTGAGGAGCTCTGGAAATTCCAGAAAAATTCTGCAAATCCATGTAGAAATTCAAAAACTAATAAGATTTCATTTCCACAACGCCCTCCTCAATCCCCCTTCCCAACCCCCCTCCACAACGCCCTCCTCAATCCCCCTCCCCAACCCCACTCCCCAACCCCCCTCCACAGCCCCCCTCCCCAATACCCCCTCCACAGCCCCCTCCCCAACCCCCCTCCACAACCCCCTCCCTCAATCCCCCTTCCCAACCCCCCTCCACAACCCCCTCCTCAATCCCCCTCCCCAACCCCCCTCCCCAACCCCCCTCCCCAACCCCACTCCCCAACCCCCCTCCACAGCCCCCTCCCCAATACCCCCTCCACAACACCCTCCCCAACCCCTCTCCCCAACCCCCTCCTCAAGCCCCTCCACAGCCCCCTCCCCACCCCTCCTCCCCAACCCCCCCTCCCCAACCCCACTCCCCAACCCCCCTCCACAGCCCCCTCCCCAACCCCCCTCCACAACCCCCCTCCCCAACCCCCCTCCCCAACCCCCCTCCCCAACCCCACTCCCCAACCCCCCTCCACAGCCCCCTCCCCAATACCCCCTCCACAGCCCCCTCCCCAACCCCCCTCCACAACCCCCTCCTCAATCCCCCTTCCCAACCCCCCTCCACAACCCCCTCCTCAATCCCCCTCCCCAACCCCCCTCCCCAACCCCCCTCCCCAACCCCACTCCCCAACCCCCCTCCACAGCCCCCTCCCCAATACCCCCTCCACAACACCCTCCCCAACCCCTCTCCCAACCCCCTCCTCAAGCCCCTCCACAGCCCCCCTCCCCACCCCTCCTCCCCAACCCCCCTCCCCAACCCCCCTCCCCAACCCCACTCCCCAACCCCCCTCCACAGCCCCCTCCCCAATACCCCCTCCACAACACCCTCCCCAACCCCTCTCCCCAACCCCCTCCTCAAGCCCCTCCACAGCCCCCTCCCCCACCCCTCCTCCCCAATACCCCCTCCACAACACCCTCCCCAACCCCTCTCCCCAACCCCCTCCACAGCCCCCTCCCCACCCCTCCTCCCCAACCCCCCTCCACAACGCCCTCCTCAATCCTCCTCCCCAACCCCCCTCCCCAACCCCACTCCCCAACCCCCCTCCACAACACCCTCCCCAACTCCCCTCCACAACCCCTCCCCAACCCCCCTCCACAAACGCCCTCCTCAATCCTCCTCCCCAACCCCCCTCCCCATCCCCCCTCCCAACCCCCTCCTCCACAACCCCCTCCCCAACTCCCCTCCCCCAACCCCCTCCCCAACCCCCTCCCCAACCCCTCCCCAACCCCCTCCCCAACCCCCCTCCCCAACCCCCCTCCCCAACTCCCCTCCCCAACCCCCCTCCCCAACCCCCTCCCCAACCCCCTCCCCAACCCCCTCCCCAACCCCCTCCCCAACCCCCCTCCCCATCCCCCCCTCCCCAACCCCCCTCCTCCACAACCCCCTCCCCAACTCCCCTCCCCAACCCCCTCCCCAACCCCCCTCCCCAACCCCTCCCCAACCCCCTCCCCCAACCCCCCTCCCCAACCCCCCTCCCCAACCCCCCCTCCCCAACCCCCCTCACCCAACCCCCCTCCCAACCCCCCTCCCAACTCCCCTCCCCAACCCCCTCCCCAACCCCGTCCCCAACCCCCTCCCCAACCCCCTCCCCAACCCCCTCCCAACCCCTCCCCAACCCCCCTCCCCAACCCCCTCCCCAACCCCCCCTCCCCAACCCCTCCCCAACCCCCTCCCCAACCCCCTCCCCAACTCCCCTCCACAACCCCCTCCCCAAACCCCCTCTCCCAACCCCCCTCCACAACCCCTCCCCAAACACCCCAGCGGATGCTGGAAATCTGAAATAGAAACAGAAAATGCTGGAAAAAACTCAGCAGGTCTGGCAACATCTGTGGAGAGAGCAACAGAGTTAACGTTTCGAGTAAGTATGACCCTTCTATGCGGATCCTGTCTGTGGATCCTGTAGATCCTGATTATAGTCCAGACTGTAGATCACAGCATGGAGCCTTCCATTTCAGCTAAGTTTCTATGTTTGAATAAAAACATACACAACTCCAACGCCGCTGTTTTCCAAATACATAAGTGGCTTCATTTGCCTTTTAGCAAAACTCATGTCTCACTGTTGCCTTATTATTGCAAATCGATTTTCCTGGAAATTTTCTGCGTAGCAATTTGTTTTACTCTCATGAATCTTGTGAAGCAGGAACGTCTTTAGTTGAAAACTTAACAGAAACCTTTACAAACTCCTCGAAGTTTTTTTTCCCACCTGCCAGTGGAGATTTATCTGGCTGTAAATCAGATGAGTGAAATTCTTGCGTGTATAAATAAATTGTTTTACACTGACAGTTTAATACTGCCTCAATTCCTTCTCCTCCAGGGGTAACAAAACACCATTTTGTTTTCTGGCAAAAGTCTCCAGTAGCCAACAGGCCAAGGCCAACCCACGCATGACAGAGGACCAGAATAAGTGACCTGACAAAGTCTTCCCCCTCTCCATCTCTCTGACTTTCACAATCTCTCCTTCTCTGCATGCCTCTCTCACCCGCACTCTCTCCCTCATTCTATCTCTCGCTGATGGGCTGTTAGTCTCTCCCACTTTCTCTCTGCCTATCGCTACCCCTCCCCCTTTCTCTTGACTGTCACTCCAGAGATTTCAGCTCCATTATTCAGACTGACATCCCAGTGCCAGTGCCCAGGGAGTGCTGCACCATCAGAGGTGCCGTCTTTTGGGTGAGATGTTAAACCAAGGCCCAGTTCTACCCTCTCAGATGGACAGCAAAGATCCCACACCATGATTTCAATGAAGGATAGAGGAGTTTTCCCTGGTGACCTGGCAAGTATTGATCAAAAACAAATGAACTGGTATTTTATTTTGTTGCTGTTTGTGGCAGCTGGCTATGCATAAAATTACTGCCGGGTTTCTACATGGCAACAATGAAGTCACTTTGAAAATATTTCATTGAATGTGGAGCACTTTAGGCACTTATGAAACGTGCTGTACAAAAGAATGTTTTCTCTCATTTTCTTTGTCTCTTGCTGTCTCCTTCTCTCTCTCAGTCTAGCTCTCCCCTCGTTGCCAGTGAGTCCCTTCATTAACGACTGATGCCTCACTACATCTTAAGATAAATCTTGTCAAAAACCTATCTAGAAATGAGGAAAAATTGCAAACAAAAGCCCTTTGCTAAATGACAAGATGTTCACCAAGGAATTCGGACGAGACTGTGGCCTGTTGAGTTATCCAGTTCCGAACTTCATGCAAAGAATTACCTTGCATTTCTTTAGCACTTTTCACAACCTCAGGGCATGGAAGTGCTGTACAGCCAATCACGTACTTTTGAAATGTCCCCACTGTTGCATTGTAGAAAATGCAGCAGTCCATTTGCGCACATCCCATTGGCAATCGATTGGGTAACCTGCTTGTTCCAGCATCCGGGACTTTATGTTGTGTGACATCACGTTTGAAGGGGTCGTGACCAGGTGAATGGTTGAACCATTCAGCTGAGATGGTGGAAGTACAGTCAATGCATGAATGGACTGCCAAGGGCCCATGCTGGAAACCTTTTAAAATATTCTTTTCAAATCCCTTCCTGACCTGACCCCTCCCTATCTCGGGATTTCTTCTCCAGCCCTAAAACCTCCCAAGATCTCTTTGCCCCTCCAATTCTGGCCTCTTGCACATTCTTGATTTTAATCGCCCCACCACTGGCCGCTGTGTCTTCGGCTGCCTGGGCCCTGAGCTCTGGAACCCCCCCACTTCACCCCTCAGCCCCTCTACTCTCCCCCCCCCTCCTTTAAGATACTCTTTTAAGATTGACTTCTCTATTCAAAATAGCAGTTTCTCCCTCCTCTACTCAGTCAAAGCCCCTCCAAATTTTGAACACAAAAAGCACACGAGGCAATTTAATGGATCAATTTAAATTGTTGCAGTAAACTCTGGTGTTTTGGGGAAACCCGGAGGTCACACCGTGCGATCGGAGTGATAACTTTAAATAGGCAAAGCCCCATAAGCATATGGACGCAGGAAATTATAAAGGTTCTTAAGTTAACATAAAAACTGTGATAAAAACGTGACAAGTGATCCGGAGAGGAAGTGCATGTGGACATGTGATAATTTGCTGTGTTTTTGAGACACATGAACTTGCCTATTTTTTCTGGATTGGGCTGGGTTGGTTGAACACATCGAGCGTTGGCTGCAGGGGGCAGTAATGCTCTCTGTTGGAAGGTAAGTGGTTAGGGTGTGCTGACAGGACAGGATCAGTGGAATGTCTTCCTTATGGTTTTTATGAGTGTTGGATGTTCTTCTGCTCCTCTTTTAAATCTTCCTGCGTGGAACAAGAGGCTCCGAGTGTTATTCGTCATGGATAGCCTCATGGGTCAAACTCAGCTGAACTCCTCAGTGAACGGCTCCATGCGTGTAGCAAGGGATGGGGAAACAGCAATCAGGAAGGAGTGGGAACGTTTGGGCAATTTACTTCTGTCCCCCATCCTCATCCAAGTGGCAGAGATGTCATTGTAGCTCCCCCTGCACTGCCTGAGCCCAATCCATCTAAACTCAGCACATCCCTCCATTTGGAGTTCTCCTGACCTTTGTAAGTCACTTGTGCTCAATGAGTGAAAAATCGAGTGCTCCTTTTAATCTTTCCAATAGCGCCGATTGTGTCTGTTGGACACTTCATTGAGGTAGATTCACCTGGATCCTATCTATCAGTGAGGCAAGCTTCATGGGACCTCAGTCTCTCAGACCAACAGAAGTTGCTGGACTTCCAACAGGCAAGGAGGCAAATGAAAAACATACTGGGAAATTCTAGGCCACTTCTGCCCCAGGTTCCTCATCGCACACCCCTCCTCCAGCCCAACAGGACCCTATCGAACACCCTCCCCCATTGCATCCCACCGTAAGCATCTCTACCCCCACAACCCAGCCACACAATGCCCACTGGCATTCACCCAGTGAGTCCCAGCCTCCGCTAACCTACCCAGGTCTCTGTACATTCCACTGCCGTGTGGCAGAACAAAATATTTTGCTTCTTCTAAGGCTGCTCTCCTGAATAATTCCTGTGGTGATTGCAGATCTGAAAATGGCCAGTCACCATGGCGACAGATTTCCTTCAGTGAGTTCACCCTTTGCAGAAACTCCCAGCATTTTGTAAGGTGTACGGCATTGCAGTCCCGGACCGGACTCAATCCTGGACCATCAAACTCGAGAGGCATGACTGTGACTTTACTTAAAACCTTCCAGCTCCTGGTTCCACTCACTGAGTTATATATATAAAAAAGGGCAGATCTTGCATTTATATAGCGCCGTTCACAACCTCAGGCACCCCGCCCCCCCACTGCCCCCCAAAGTGCTTCACAGCCAATGAAGTACATTCGAAGTGTAATCACTATCGTAATGTGGGAAACACGGCAACCAAATTGTGCACAGCAAGCTCCCACAAACAGCAATGTGATAATGGACCACACTATCATTTTGCTAGTGATGTTTGAGGGATAAATATTGTACACCCCGGCTCTTCTTCGAAATAGTGTTGAGGAACCTTTTATGTTGAACTGAGCTGACAGCAGCCTGGGATTAACATCTCGTCTGAAAGACAACACCTCGGACAGTGCCTTCACTTCCAAAGTACTTCATGGGCTGGGGGACTTCCCTGACATCATGAAATGCAAGTTTACAGTAATGCAAACTTTCCTTTATCCTCCTTTAACTGAGTGAAGGGACACTCTTTCCAAGTTCCCCTGGCAGCTGTTATTGTTGGGACATCTGTCTCAGGGTGGGAGGACCACGTAATCAGAAGGAAAGGTTTGGGTGAGAGTGAAAGCAACGATCTGAGCCTGCTTAAGGCAAATAAATGATTTGGATGTCAATCGTGGGCGGACGTAAATATGATAGGGATAAAGGCTTGGGGGAGATGTAGAGTAAAGTGTTAACGTCAGAAGCGTACATGATACTGATTTTTTTGTGCAAAAATATAGTTTATTCATAAAATATCTGAAAGAACATTACAAAACATTTCAAATTGGCCATCACAAAAAGTACAATCAGATACAAGTTTTCCATATAGATTATGTCACACCCTGAGGTGCTTTAATACAATCGAGGAATATTACAGACGTTTCAAAATGTTCAAAACAGACAGTCAGACTGTGCAATGGTATTTAAGTTATCTCCATGGATCATGTTGCATTGTGAGGTGCTTCAACACAATTAAGATACATGTAATATTCACTGCGTACATGATGCTGATGTAATGATGATGCAATATCACATAATTGAGGAACAGAGATCTGGAGGGAGGAGAAACTCCAACCTCGTGCCCCGTTCCTGAGACCTCGGTGTGTACAGAGTGGCTGTAAGTAAAGAGAAATGATTTTAACAAACTACAGACTCCAACAGCTCACTTTGGGAGAATAAACAAGCCCCAGAGAACCCCGCCTGGGTCCCGATCACATGACGAAACATCAATCACCGCATCCTCCACCTCCCCCATCCCCCTACCCTCCCCCACCCCTCTCACTCATGACCCAATCAGAGATCCTACGACAAGTCGAGGTTCATAAATACCTCAGCTAGCCACCCTATTGGTTCATAGAAAAGAGGGTTTAAAACCTAATTGGAGCTGAGGAGCTTGGGTCCAGGAGAATAGTTTTGATTGGAAGGATTGTCTCTCCATCAATCATCCTGAACAAGACAGGAAGGATGTTCTCACACTCCCGTTCCAGCCACACGAGGAATTCCTGGCCAGCAAGGTCTGTCCTCAGCAGAGGGAGAACTCTCCAATTCAAAGCCCCACCTACTAAGAACAAAACATCTGGGAATTCCAGTAAGGACATTAGTGGGCTGAGCAAACCCGGTTCCATAGTTGATATTCCACCTGGGAAAGGGTGGTCACCAAAAGGTACAGCACAGAGTTAGATACAGAGTAAAGCTCCCTCTACACTGTCCCCATCAAACACTCCCAGGACAGGTACAGCACGGGGTTAGATACAGAGTAAAGCTCCCTCTACACTGTCCCCATCAAACACTCCCAGGACAGGTACAGCACGGGGTTAGATACAGAGTAAAGCTCCCTCTACACCGTTCCCATCAAACACTCCCAGGACAGGTACAGCACGGGGTTAGATACAGAGTAAAGCTCCTTCTACACTGTCCCCATCAAACACTCCCAGGACAGGTACAGCACGGGATTAGATACAGAGTAAAGCTCCCTCTACACTGTCTCTATCAAATACTCCCAGGACAGGTACAGCACGGGGTTAGATACAGAGTAAAGCTCCCTCTACACTGTCCCCATCAAACACTCCCAGGACAGGTACAGCACAGGGTTAGATACAGAGTAAAGCTCCCTCTACACCGTTCCCATCAAACACTCCCAGGACAGGTACAGCACGGGGTTAGATACAGAGTAAAGCTCCTTCTACACTGTCCCCATCAAACACTCCCAGGACAGGTACAGCACGGGATTAGATACAGAGTAAAGCTCCCTCTACACTGTCTCTATCAAATACTCCCAGGACAGGTACAGCACGGGGTTAGATACAGAGTAAAGCTCCCTCTACACTGTCCCTATCAAACACTCCCAGGACAGGTACAGCGTGTAGAGGGAGCTTTACTCTGTATCTAATCCCTTGCTGTACCTGTCCTGGGAGTGTTTGATGGGGTTAGATACAGAGTAAAGCTCCCTCTACACTGTCCGCATCAAACACTCCCAGGACAGGTACAGCATGGCGTTAGATACAGAGTAAAGCTCCCTCTACACTGTCCCCATCAAACAATCCCAGGGCAGGTACAGCACGGGGTTAGATACAGAGTAAAGCTCCCTTTACACTGTCTCCCATCAAACAATCCCAGGACAGGGACAGTACGGGTTTAGATACAGAGTAAATCTTCCTCTACAATGTCCCCATCAAACACTCCCAGGACAGGTACAGCACGGGGTTAGATACAGAGTAAAGCTCCCTCTGTGCCAGTAGTGCTCCTATTTGTTATTAACAATCAGTATCCTGGCTGTAGTGAAGCTGTTTGATTATTAATGGGAGTTGCCAGTCTGTAACATTGGGAGGGAACACACAATGTGAATTTCCTTTCCAGTCCATTGGGCTGATAAAGGGAGGCTGAGCCACTTAATAATGCCTCTGTGCATCTAATTTATCTTTTCTGTTGTGACTGCACTGTCTGCTCTCTAAGTCATTTGTGAGTTTAAAAGAGGAACTTAATGGTGAACTGTTTCAAAACAATGAATTTAACCTGGGAAGTCAATTTCCTGAATGATTAAGTTGCTTCACTCTCCAATCCTGTAATGATATTTTCTTGCCAGTATTAAAAACTAAATATCCTGTAAAATCTTTTTACTGGCACTTAACTGAAAACTGATCCAAACAGCACACTGTACAGTTTTTCTTAATTCATTTTGGCTTCATTATAATGCATCCATTATCATCAGCATTGTTCACATTTGCAACTTGTTCTCAAAAACCTTCTTAGTTTCTATTTTCAGTCCGCTCCTCTACCCTGTCTGCCTGCCTGTGTAAAATGTTCTCCCCTCCTTCCTGAAGATGCTGCCTCCTTTCAAGATAGGGTGTCACATGCATCATTCCCCTACCTCCAGCCCCCCAACGCACCCTCTCCCATTGAGGATGTGCGCAGGCACTGAGTGATGCTCAATGTCAGCACTCTTGTCCCCAGCACATGCTCCTTCCCAGCAATGGGCCATGGACATTGGGCTAGCGTGAGAACCTGGGCTGATGTCTTTCCTCTCCCCTCTCGTACCCTGAGGGATACCTGCCATCCCCGCCCCAAACACTTGACCACATAATCGAGGCTGACCATCCCAGTGCCGCTACTGAGGCAGCGCCGCACTCTGGGGACGCTGCATTTAGGCTGATACATTAAACTGAGGCCCTGTCTGCTCTCTCGGGTTGACATGAAAGATCACGGAGCCACTATTTCGAAGAAGAGGAGGGGGTGTTCTCACTGGTGTCTTGGGAAATATTTATTTTCAACCAACCACTTTAAAACAGATACATCCGGTCAATGTCTCATTGCCTGATGTGGGATCTTGCTGTGCAGAAATTGGTGACTGTGTTTCCTACAGTATAACAGTGACTGCACTTCAAAAGTCACATCATTGGCTGTAAGTCATGTTGGGATGTCCTGAGATTTTGAAAGGCGCTACATTAATGCAATCTCTTATTTTACATCTAAACAGGCACTGTATGTACTTCAGTTGTGAAAATCACATTGAGGTATTTTGCTGCGATAAATTGCAGCGCTTGCAAAAATAAGTCATTCATCTTATGCAAACGCAGGGAGATCTGGACCCACTGAAGATTCCCCGGGTTCCCCTCCTGCAGTGAGCAGGTACAATTTAGAATGTCAGTCTAGGGAAGGGCCAGTCGAGAAAAGTGGTGATAGTTTGATGGCGTAGATTTTAGCGAAACATTCATGGTGTGTGAATGACACATGGTGCCAATCACCCTGCCAATCATCAGCAACCTGAGACAAGAAGGAGATGCCCAAGGGCTGTGAATTGCCACCAATTTTTGGGGGCTTTGCAACACTCTGCTGTTGGTCTCACAAAAACGGCACCATGCTCTCAATCTCCCCCTGGATTTCATGAAGTTATTGCATCTGCACATTCATTGCCCCATTAAACTCACCACTGAAAATTAAGCTTGATAATTAACAATGTAAGTACCCTTTTAATAATGGATAGTTGGTAATGACTGCCAAGCAACCTCTTTGGCCCACAAAGTGAACAATTAGGAGTGTGGAATCTCATTCCTCCAGATAGCAAATAGTTGTTGGAGATTTTACTAGCTTACAGGAAAGGTGTGCCTTTTCGAGAAAGAGTCCAGAGGAGATTTACTGAGGACACTGCCAGGAGTGGAGAATTTTAGCTATGAGGAGCAGTTGTTATCTACGGAACAGAGGAGGCTGAGGGGACATTTAATTGAGGTGTATAAAGTTATGAGAGGATCTAAATAGAGTAGAAAGGAAGGGCCTATTTCCATTAGTGGACAGGTCAATAACTAGGGGGCACAGGTTTAAAGCAGTTGGTAAATTGATGAGCAGTAATATTTTCATTCAGAGGGTGGTGGGGGCCATGGAACTCACTAGTTGAAAGGGTGATAGATTCACACTCATTGTGAAAAAAACTTGGTTATTTATTTTATTCATTTAGGGGTATGTGGGCATCGCAGGCTAGGCCAGCATTCACTGCCCATCCCTAATTGCTCTTGAGATGGTGGTGGTGAGCTGCACTTGAGATGTTATAACCCACAGGGCTACAGAGTAAGAGCTGGAAAGCGGGATTAATTTGGATAGCTCTCCTTTGGCTAGCACAGACACAATGGGCTCAATGGCCTCCTTCTCCATCTGATTCTTTTCTATTTTTAAAAAGCCCAGCTTGAAATTTCCATATCCTTGTTCTTACTTTTCCTTTCCGTCTGCTTTCGCTCTCTCTCTCTCTTAATCTAGTATTTCTTCCCTTCTCTCTGTTTTCCTTGCTCTTCCTGATTTAACTCCAATTCCACCCTCCTTCTCAGTCCTGCCTCTGCTTCTTCCTCAATCCTTGAATCTCATTGAGGAAGGAGATAGGCTGCTGGTCCCGCTGTTTGCTGAGGTCCTGGATGCCTCATTGCCCTCACCGGGACGCTGTCAGCTCACAAACCAGCAACTCTGTCGGCAAAACATTACTTAACTCGAGTCTAATTAATAGGGGTCACGCCATAAGATGCCTCACTTTGGCAAAACATCCAGGCCCATCCGTTTAAAGTCAAGCTGCCAAGTCGAATATACTTTTCCTCTTTAAAGCAGCCGCTCAGTCACCCCGCCACAGCAGAGAGGAACCACCAACAATTTAATATAATAAAATAAAGCAATTAAAAATAAAGCCTTTCTTCTTCTGTGGAAATCGAAATATGATGCAACAGGAAAGTGCCTCCTTATCTCCAATAATGAGGCCGCTTGCTGACGTGCCTCTTTGTTCAGTCCGTGATGTAGTGACGCGGCTGAGTGAGGCAGTGAGAGTGGAACATTGTGAGCGTTTCTTGGGGCCTGCAATACGAAACTTGCCGATAATCAGATAAGAGAAGAGAAGGCCCATGTACAACAAAGAAGGGCTTACTGAGGCCAAATCATGTCGAGGTTCAATAAATTTATTGAGCACGGACTTTAACCCTGTTTACATTGAGGTTAAAATAGACTCATGTAAGTGCTGGGCCTACTAGGACAGGCTGCATCCAGTTTTGTATGCAGGCATTGGGTTACCAACCTTCCAGGATTGGCCTGGAGTGTCCAGGAATACTAAATTAATTTCTAGGACACCGGAAGAAAAATCATAGGGAGTATTTTCATTTTCTTTGAACACTTCTGCCTATTAGCTAGAAATCTTTTCTTTTGTTCATTCATGAGATGTGAGCGCCGCTCACAAGGTCAGCATTTATTGCCCATCTCTGAATAACCTCGAGAAGGTGGCAGTGAGTCACCTTCTTGAACCACTGCAGTCCAAGTGGTGCAGGACCACCCACAATGCTGTTGGGATGGGAGTTCCAGGATTTTCACCTAACAACAGTGAAGAGTATATCTCCAAGTCAGGATGGTGGGTGACTTGGAGGGGAACTTGCTGGTGGTGGTGTTCCTGTGTATCTGCTGCCCTTGCCCTTCTATGTGGTAGTGGTTGCAGGTTTGGAAGGTGCTGTCTAAGGAGCCTTGGTGAATTCCTGCTGTGCATCTTGTAGATGGTACACACTGATGCCACTGTGCGTCGGTGGTGGAGGGAGTGTATGTTTAAGATAGTGGATGTTGTTGATGAGGTAAACAGGATCTTTGGCTGATAAGAATCACCTAATTGGGTAACAAAGGGATTTTCTGCTTTCTCATTGGGTTGGGATAACTGGGCTTCACAACAATGGAAATGTCAGTTGGCCAATGGTGAGAATGTGGGGGCAGAGAGTTTGGAGACAGGAAGTCATATGATGAAACCATTAAGATTGTGTCCAATCAGATTTTACATCCAAATGCCAAGAGTCACCCAGTGACTAACCCCTACTTTATATTTCCTTTTCCTCTATGAAGGTGCCAGCCGTGACAGGGTACGAAAGCTTCACATCCTGACTGAAGGGAGTGGCAACAGACTGTTTCACTGTAAAGAAAGGAAGAAAGGAGGAACTTGCATTTATATAGTGCCTTTCACCAACACTGGCCATTCATCATGTTGTTGTTTGTGGGACCTTCCATGACTCGGTGAGGTGCACCCTCAGCGCTGAGCCAGGTTTATGAGATCAAGTTCCATTCTAGAGAGTTCAGCACAAAATCCATTCTGATACTTCCCCAGTGCAGTACTGAGGAAGAGCTGCACTGTTAGAGGTGCCATCTCTGTTAGAGGATGAGGCATAAAACTGGGGCCCCTGTCTGCTCTTTCTGGTGAACTAACATCTGTATCACATCACTGCCAGGCTATGACCATTTCCAGCAAGAGAGAATCCAACCATCACCCCTTGACGTTCAACGGCATTACCCTCACTGAATCCCCCAACATCAACATCCTGGGGGTTACCATTGACCAGAAACTGAACTGGACAAGCCATATAAATACTGTGGCTACAAGAGCAGGTCAGAGGCTAGGAATCCTGCAGTAAGTAACTCACCTCCTGACTCCCCAAAGCCTGTCCACCATCTACAAGGCACAAGTCAGGATTGTGATGGAATACTCCCCACTTGCCTGGATGAGTGCAATCCCAACAACACTCAAGAAATTCAACATGATCTAAGAAAAAGCAGCCCACTTGATTGGCACCCCATCCACAAATATTCACTCCCTCCACCACCGACACACAGTAGCAGCAGTGTGTACCATCTACAAGATGCACTGCAGCAACTCACCAAGGCTCCTTCGACAGCACCTTCCAAACCCATGACCACTACCATCTAGAAGGAGAAGGGCAGCAGATAGATGGGAACACCACCACCTGGAAGTTCCCCTCCAAGCCACACACCATCCTGACTTGGAAATATATCACCGTTCCTTCACTGTCACTGGGTCAAAATCCTGGAACTCCCTTCCTAACAGCACTGTGGGTGTACCTACACCACATGGACTGCAGCGGTTCAAGAAGGCAGCTCACCACCACCTTCTCAAGGGCAACTAGGGATGGGCAATAATTGCATCTCCTGAAAGAATAAATATTTGACAGATAAGCAGGGCAGTTCTGTCATGTGTTTTAAACAAGATCTATCTCTCAACCAAGATCACCAAAACAACAATTACTTGGTGGAAGCAGATTCAACAGTAACTTTCAAGAGGAATTTGGTTTATATTTGAAAAGAAACCTTGCTGTGCTATTTGGAAAGAGCAAAGGGGGTTGGGACTAATTGGATGGCACTTTTAAGGATCCAGCATGGGCATGATGGGCTGAATGGCCTTCTTCTGTGCTGTATGAGTCAACAAGTGCAGTGGAGAGCCCTGGGGTCCTGAGGCCTCTCTTTCAAACACTGACTGATAGCAAATCCTCCCTTGTTAAGGCACATCCTGGATGGAACCTTCCTTCAGACATTGAGAACTTCACTGCTTCTCTCAGCTTCTGATAGAGACCACCTGTCCCCCCGATAGTCAAACAAGGGGCTCAGTGTGAACCCAAATTCGGGATACATGTGCCGCCCAATCATTGGCAGAGTCTGCATAAACATCAGCTTTGATCGTCTCCTATTCACCTATCAAGCTACCTGTGAAATCCAACACTCATGTTGTGACGTGAAATCCCCATCTATCACCCATGAGAACAAAACGCAGCAAAACATCAGACCTTGCCAACACACTGCACCAGTTACCGGCAGATCATCATTAAATTTCCTTATTATCAGCCACTGTAGCAGTGACAATGCTGCTTGATTACAAAGCAAGAATTTCCATCAAAGGGATGCTATTCATTATTGAATAATCCAGTGCTTAAACAATGTACAAACTCATATTTCCACAGCTATGTTGATTGTGAGACTTTCTCACCTTCCATATCTTTAATTGTTTTGTTCCTGGATTCTCCCCATTCCACTCGTCTACGAGGAGATTTGATGGAGGTGTTCAAGATCATGAAGGATCGTGCTAGAGTAAACAAGGAGAAACAATATTCATAAGGGGCTGTGTCAGTAATCAGAGGGACACAGATTTAAGGTAATTGGCAAAAGAACCAGAGACTTCAGGAGATGAAATGTTTTTGCCCAGCGACTTCTATTGATTTGAAATGCTTTGCTTGAGAGTGTGATAGAAGCAGATTCAAGAGAATTGGATAAGTACTTGAAAAGGAAAAGAAAAGTGTAGGACTATGAGGAATAAACAGGGCAGTGGGAATAACTCAATAGCTCATTCAAAGAGCCAGCACAGGCATCAAGGGCTGTATCATTTTATGGAGGTGCTAATTTGCAGCTGGGAGCATTTGCACTGGGGGTTGCTCACCTGAGTCTGGAAAGCGAGTGTTGGTGGGGTATTCGACCATGAGAGCATCACTGAAGAGCAAAGTCTTCCCCTCACCTGGAATTCAAGTGCACAGTCCCGCGCACAAACCCCCACTTTCACACACTCTCACACACACACAGACACACATGTACCACACTTCTGCACACAACCTCCCCACTCTCATGCACACACATACGCACACACCAGCTCTCACACACATACATATATTGACATACGCACTCCTGTGCATACCATCCCATTCTCACACATACACACCCCTGCGCACACACCCCCACTCTCAAACATACACACACACACACTCACTGCAGCGCACAAACACACACTCACACGCACACACTCCTGTGCACAAACCATCACTCACTCACACACACACGTACATGCGCACTCCCGTGCACAAACCCGCAACTCTCGTGTGCGCGCATACACACACAGACTCATACACATACTGACACATGCACTCCTGCGCACATCCCCCATTCTCGCATATATGCATCCCTGTGCACACACCCCCATCTCGCATACACACATACACATACTCCCGCGAACAAACCCCCACACTCTCGCACACACACGCACATACACACCATACTTCCATGCACAAACCCCCCACTCTCACACCCGCACGTGCACATACATGCACACACATATACTCACACACACTTTACCACGCACACCCCTCCAGTCTTGCATATACACACACACACACACACACACACACACACCCCATTCTTGCATGCACACAGACACAGACACAGATATGCTTTTAAGGGATAGCAGCATGACATCACTAGAAGGGAAGTGTGTCATGTGATCCAGGCTCAGTTTTACATTTGCCTTTGAGCAGAGCACACACACACACACACACACACACACACACACAACTCCGCTGCTGATGTCTTCAAGCTTCCTATCCATGTATATCTGTTCTCATATGCCTATTTTAAATAAATGAACACATGACGTGTTTACATATTGCTTTATGAGTGATTGGTGCCTTTATATCATTATAAAAACCCGACATGGTATTCAGCGGTGGTCAAACAGCCAGGCAGCAACATTAAGTACAGGGATGACACAGTGAACTTAGATCATGATACATGGTGTGGGAGGGCCCTTGATGTTTTGGTCAGACCACTATGAGGTCACAGCATTGGAGAGTGCAGGCAAAGTGGTGCACTGACTGCACAGTAAAGCTTCGAAGACGTGGCACTGAGTGAGTGTTCAAGTAAGAAACAGGTGAGCAGACGGATTCATTGTGGTGAGATGGCAGCACACAGTCTGTCAGTTCAGTGAGTGGGGCAGTGTGTCGGGAGGACCAGCACCGGGTTAGCTCAGTAGGGGGCAGGCAAGTGACCAGGCTGTCGGCCGGATCAGTAGCGAGCGAGGGAGAGTCAGACAAATAAAAGGAAGCCATCAATAAAATCGGGCCAGGGAAGGCTGCAATTATCTTGGGTGGGGCTTCATAAAAGCGTGCGAAAGCAGCTACAGCAACATTCATCCCAGGTGCTGTAGGGGAAGGAAGGTCAAAGGGATATTGGCAAAACATCCACAAAGTTCCCCAGTTTGAATGGGGATGCACCTGAACTACTATCTGAATTCCAATTGTTTAAACACCATAAAGAGCAATGGTTCCTGGATTCAGGTGTTTGTGAAGCAGACAAGTAAACCATAAAAATTCGCCTAGCAACTGGGAATGAAGGTCTACACAGGCTAAACACGTCAGGATTAACAGCAGAAGAGCTGAAGATTCCTCAAAAGATCTGGACTACATTGGAAGACCGGTTCAAAGTCAGGATAAACTTCTGTATTCATCAACTAGAGTTCATGTGATTTTGACAACAGCCTACAGAATCCAAAGGCCACTTTGTCAGCAGATGCAGAGAAAAGGGTATGTACTGTGATTTTTCACACGCAGAGCCAGCAGGCAGAATTGCTGAGTGGGTGATCGCGTCTACTCCCATGGAAGCGTTCCAGAAAGATCTGCTGGACAAGCCCAAAATGTACAGCATTGAAGAGCTCCTCGAGGATGGATGGGGAGAGGGTGTTGTGGTGGTAATGTCCTGGGCTAGTAATCCAGAGGAACAAAAGCAGAATTACCTGGAAAAACTCAGCAGGTCTGGCAGCATCGGCGGAGAACAAAAGAGTTGACGTTTCGAGTCCTCATGACCCTTCGACAGAAATATAAGCTGGTTTAAGGTGGGGGCGGTGGGTGTGTTGGGGGGAGAGAAGTGAGGGGGAGGGGTGTGGTTGTAGGGACAAAGAAGCAGTGATAGGAGCAGATAATCAAAAGATGTCACAGACAAAAGAACAAAGAGGTGTTAAAAGTGGTGATATTATCAAAACGAATGTGCTAATTAAGAACGGATGGCAGGACACACAAGGTACAGCTCTAGTGGGGGTGGGGTGGAATAAGACTAACCGGGCATAAAAGGTATAGATTTAAAAATAATGGAAATAGGTGGGAAAAGAAAAATCTATATAAATTATTGGAAAAAACAAAAGGAAGGGGGAAACAGAAAGGGGGTGGGGATGGAGGAGGGAGCTCAAGACCTAAAATTGTTGAATTCAATATTCAGTCTGGAAGGCTGTAAGGTGCCTAGTCGGAAGATGAGGTGCTGTTCCTCCAGTTTGCGTTGGGCTTCACTGGAACAATGCAGCAGGCCAAGGACAGACATGTGGGCATGAGAGCAGGGTGGGGTGTTGAAATGGCAAGCGACAGGGAGGTTTGGGTCTTTCTTGCGGACAGACCACAGGTGTTCTGCAAAGCGGTCGCCCAGTTTACGTTTGGTCTCTCCAATGTAGAGGAGACCACATTGGGAGCAACGAATGCAGTAGACTAAGTTGGGGGAAATGCAAGTGAAATGCTGCTTCACTTGAAAGGAATGTTTGGGCCCTTGGACGGTGAGGAGAGAGGAAGTGAAGGGGCAGGTGTTGCATCTTTTGCGTGGGCATGGGGTGGTGCCATAGGAGGGGGTTGAGGAGTAGGGGGTGATGGAGGAGTGGACCAGGGTGTCCCAGAGGGAGCGATCCCTACGGAATGCCGATAAGGGGGGTGAAGGGAAGATGTGTTTGGTGGTGGCATCATGCTGGAGTTGGCGGAAATGGCGGAGGATGATCCTTTGAATGCGGAGGCTGGTGGGGTGATAAGTGAGGACAAGGGGGACCCTATCATGTTTCTGGGAGGGAGGAGATGGTGTGAAGGCGGATGCGTGGGAGATGGGCCAGACACGGTTGAGGGCCCTGTCAACCACAGTGGGTTGAAAACCTCAGTTAAGGAAGAAGGAGGACATGTCAGAGGAACCGTTTTTGAAGGTAGCATCATCGGAACAGATGCGACAGAGGCGAAGGAACTGAGAGAATGGGATGGAGTCCTTACAGGAAGCGGGGTGTGAGGAGCTGTAGTCGAGATAGCTGTGGGAGTCGGTAGGTTTGTACTGGATATTGGTGGACAGTCTATCACCAGAGATTGAGACAGAGAGGTCAAGGAAGGGAAGGGAAGTGTCAGAGATGGACCACGTGAAAATGATGGAGGGGTGGAGATTGGAAGCAAAATTAATAAATTTTTCCAGGTCCAGATGAGAGCATGAAGCAGCACCGAAGTATTCATCGATGTACTGGAGAAAGAGTTGAGGGAGGGGGCCGGTGTAGGACTGGAACAAGGAATGTTCCACATACCCCATAAAGAGACAGGCATAGCTGGGGCCCATGCGGGCTGGCTAATGCTCTGGGGGCATGGGGCAGAATTTTGCCCTTGGTGGGGGAAGGTCTGGGCAGTCAGGAATTCAACCCGCCATCCACGATTGGCACCGCACCGGTGATTTCACGCTGGCGGGCCAACTCAGGAGCCCGCCTGCCGATTGAAAATTTTTGCCCACGGGTTCAAATCCCACTGCGGCAGCTGGTGGAATTTAAATTCAATTAATAAACCTGGAATTGAAAACTAGTCTCAGTCATGGTGACCATGAAACTATCATTGATTGTTGTAAAAAAAACCCACCTGGTTCACTAATGTCCTTTAGGGAAGGAAATCCTGACCTGGTCTGGCCTACATGTGACTCCAGACCCACAGCAATGTGCTTGACTCTTAAATGCCCTGGCAAGGTCAGTTCAAGGGCAATTTGGGATGTGTAACAAGTGCCAGTGATGCCCACATTCCATAAAAGAATAAAGACACAAATATGAAGAGATCCTCACAGTCCAACAAAGCTGACAAGTCCTAAGTACAACTCCAATTATTGACGCACTCACTAGAACACCCAAACCAAACAAGACATGTGGCAGGTGTGGCCTTCTACATGCACCAAGCCCAGCTTTGCAGCAATACTACAAGGCATGTGGCAGAAAGAGCCATGGGCATTGGCATTGGCGCTAGAGCAAAGGGTGACACAGCTACAAAGAGCCATGTGCTAAGACCGTACACAATGAGTACTTTCAAGGAATGAGAAGGACCATCCGGTGTCCTGTCAGAAACATATGCATGAGGTGCTGGACAAACCAAAGCATCACCATGATGTGCCCAATGAGATGAAGAGCTGTGAACAGATGTTTCACATCGTCAATCTCATGGAAAACACAGATACTGTCACACCGTCTGAAGTGTTTGCCACAACCTAAATTGTCTGTCCTAAGGAAGTAGGCAACTATTCGTTATTGACCAAGATGGGCACGGGGCACGTGCCAGCATACTAGCCCTGTGAATTCTAAAACACATGTATCCACATACATGGAAGGTCAAAGCCACTGCTGGGAAACTTGCAGCGTACAACGGTTCACTAATTCCACATGCAGTTTCCATAGTCCTGAAGTGCAAGTACAATCAATCTTCCTGGGTATCACAGATGTTCTACATCATGGAGACAACAGACCCAGCGATTGCAGGTCTACTGGTATGTCGGGACTTCATACTAGTGGCAATCCATGAAATGAATCAGACATCACATGGCAGATAAACCTCAAAAACTTCTCCTATCACCTCAGTTCATGACCTAACATCAAAATATCCAGAATGTTTCAACAAAATTGGCAGTTTCAATAGAGCTGCAACATTACACTTGCAGGAGAATGCAAGTCCATCGATGATCCACCACATGAGTGCAGCATCCACTTAGAAGACAAATTGAAGGTTGAACGAGACAACATGGAGAAAAATGGAATCATTATAATATGCAGGAGTATACAGATTGGTGCAGCTCAATCACATATATCATAAAGAAAGTCAAATCATTAAGAGTATGCCTCGATACAGAACATTGTCCTTACAAAATACCCACATTAGAAGAGTTAAATCCGAGATTTGTAATTGCAAAATTCTTCTTGAATCTTGATGCCAACCATGGTTACCAGTCAGTACATCTTGCGGAAAAGTTCCCAGAGCTTACTACATTCTGTACCCCATTCGGACGATGCTGTTTTCAATGACTTCCTTTCTGGCTATCTTAGCCAGGGTCTCTTTCAAGCTCACATGGACCGCACTGTGCCTGGATACATCTGTATCGCCGATGACATTGCTGTTGTGGGGAAGAACAAGGCAAGAACATGACCATAATCTGGACATATTGGTGCAAGCTGCACATAATGAGGGATTGGCATTCATCAGTCTGAAAAGTGCCATCAATGGTCAGCAGATCAATTTCTTCGGTTCTATTTATTCCAGTGCTGGCCTACTTCCCAATTCAAGTAAAATAGGGCATATTAAAGCCATGTCAACTCCTCAAGATAAGGATGATCTTGGAAGATGTCTAGGTCTCATTAATTTCTTGTCTCCAAACATTCCCAATTTTACTCAAAACTCTCCATCGCTAAGGGAATTGCTGAGAAAGGATGTACCTTTCCTGTGGCACGAGGACCACCAAAACCCCTTCGAAGCTCTGAAACCATCATTATCAAAAACATTGACATTGTAATTTTATAATCCCAAGGAAACAACTACCCTGGAGATAGATGCCTCACAGGAAGGTTTGGGAACATGCAGACTACAAAAAGGCAAACCGATTGCATTTGCTTCAAAATCTCTGTCTGTATTGCGATCCAACTACTCCAACATCGAGTGGGATACATTAGCTTTAGTGTTTGAAATCATGCATTTTCATAACTATCTATTTGGCAAAAGATTTGTTGTAGAGACTGACCACAAGCCACTGGAGATGAGTCGGTGAAAACCATTGACCAGTGCATTGCCGAGATTGCAATGTCCATTGATTAAGATTCAAGGTTATAACTGTGAGATTTGGTACAAGCCCAAGTAACTCGATGGACACATCGGAAACACTTAGCAGATTGCCTAACCCAGTGAAAACAGAAGATATATCCTTAGATCTACAAGTTGACTTCATTGACATTGAATTTGAAGATGTTCTCCAAATTGATCTGGTACATTTTGCACAATCCAAATACCAGAATCTACGAGAAGAAACAGTGAAAGATTCCACACTAGAGAAACTGGATGAACATCATGGAAGGATGGTTTGTTTCAATTCTGCATGTCCACGAACACGTGAGACCATTTTTACCTTATCAGGATGAGCTAGGCATCTTCTGGGGAGTCGATTTTAAAGACAGCCAGGTCGTCATATCAGAATCTTTGCAACCTGATGTTCTTCAGCAATTTCATCATTCATACCTGGGCATTGATTGGACAATAAGAGTTACAAGAGAAACAGTCTATTGGCCAGATATGAACAATGACTTTGAAGCAGCCATCCAGAAGTGTGTGAATGTCAAGAACATATGCCAAGTCAGCACTGAGAACTACTGATCCCACATAAATTTCTGACCCATCCTTGGTCCAAAATTGCATCTGACCTCTTTCATGTCCATAGTATGCACTTCATTGTTATTGTCTACTACTTTACCAGGTACCCCATTATTCAACAATTGCAAAATACATCAAGAATGACAGTTGCGCACATGATAAGTGCTATTTTCAGTTTATTTGGTTTGCCTAGAGAGATCATTATGGATAATGGTCATAACTTATTGGTAAGCCATTTCAGGATATGTGTGAGAAGTGGAATATCGATCATACTTCTTCTCCTCATTACGCTAGATTTAACAGCCTAGCTAAATGAATGATTCATATGTGGAAGTCCTTAATTCTCCAATGTAGACAGACCAGCAAGATCTATACATTGCAATGTTATGTCTGAGAGCAACATCTTTAAGTGCAACTATTACATCACCGCAGAACTCATGTTTGGCAGATTAGTGTATACCAACTTATCTACTCTTACTCATTCTACTCTCCCAGAAACTACAAACAACTTTTAAAACTGCAAGAAAAGATGACTCGCTTCAATGGGCAAAAAAATGCAGGTACAGAATTGCCAAGTTTACAGTTGGCACAATACGTTCACATCCAGGATCCCACAGAAGGTTCATGGCAACCAGTCGAGCTGACAAGGATTTGTTCAGAACCAAGGTCCTATGAAGCCATTACACACAAAGGTGCAAAGGTCACCAAGGACAAATCAAATCCATTCCAGCTCCTCAACCGTGCAGTCCTATTGCATCTCAGAATAGATCCCAAATGAAACCAGGAGAAACATCCGAGAATGACAATCCTACAGATCACTTAAAGAAACCTCCATACACGGTTACCATTACAAGATCTGTGCATACCAGCAGATTACCTCGACGCTTTAGAGACTCATAGATTCCTTGGTCCTATACACTTATGTAATGAACATGTATTACAAATACTTCTTTGGAAGGGAGGAAAATATCTTTAAAAAGAAAGGGGGATGTTGTAATACACCTTTAAGGAATAGCAGCTTGCCATCACTGGAAGGGAAGTGCATCAATGATTCAGTCTTAGTTTCAGTTTTGTCTTTGAGCAGAGTACACACTCAGCTCTGCTGTCTCAAGCTTTCTATCCATGTATATCAGTCCTCATCTGTATAGTCTAAATAAATGAACTCACAACGTGTTTACCCAATCCTTTATGAGCGAGTAGCATCTTTATATCACAACACTCATGCACACAAACACACACGCACACACACACACTGATACATGCACACATACAGAAACATACACACACATACATACACCCACCCTCGCTCTCACACATGCATACACACATACACACACACACCCTCACCCTCACATACACACACACACACACCTTCACGCTCACATACACACACACACAACCCTCTCTCTCACCTACACACACAGACCCACGCACTCTCTCAAACACACACACAGACACACACAAACACACACCCACCCTCACTCTCTCACACATACACACACACACCCTCACGCTCACATACACACACACACAACCCTCTCTCTCACCTACACACACAGACCCACGCACTCTCTCACACACACACACAAACACACATCCTCACTCTCACACACACACACCCTAGTTCATACATACACACCGCACACACACATCTACTCGCTCTCACCTCTCACACACACACCCTCGCTTTCACACACTCACTTGTTCTCACACACACATCCCTACCCTCGCTCTCAAACATAAACACACAGCACCCTTGCTCTCACACACACTCTCACTCTTGCTCATACACGCACAAACTCCCCCACCCTCGTTCTCACACACACACACACACCCTCGCTCTCTCTCTCACATACACACGCCCCCCACTCTCTCTCACACACACACACACACACACACACTGGCTCTCAGACACTCATACACACACACCTTCACTGACACACATCCTCATTCTCACTCACACAACACACTCACACACACTTATACACTCTGTCACTCACATACACTCATACTTCCAGCATGGGTTACAGAGAAATGGGGTTCAAGCCCTGACTCCAGAGTCTTAAGCACATAATCAGTGGAATACTGAGGGAGTGCTGCACTGACGGAGGTGCCATCTTTGAGATGAGACATTAAAGCAAGGCCTATCTGCTCTTTCAGGTTAATATGAAAGATCCCATGGCACCATTCGGATGAGGAGCAGGGGACTTCTCCCCAGTGTCCAAGGGCCAATATTTATCCTTCAACCAACATCACTACAAACAGATTATCTGGTCATTATCACATTGCTGTTGGTGGAATCTTGCTGTGCTGAAATTGGCTGTTGCAATTCCTATGTTACACCTTAAAAGTGCTTCATTAGCTCCGAAATTGGCTGTTGCAATTCCTATGTTACACCTTAAAAGTACTTCATTAGCTCCGAAGCGCTTTGAGACATCCTGATATTGTGAAAGGTGTGATAGAAATGCAAATTGTTTCTCTCACACATGATGCTGCTTTGGATGATGTACAAGGGAAGCTGCCTCTACCCCTGAAACTGTAGCAAATTAAAGGGTTAATGACGTGTGTGTGTGTGTGTGTGTGTGTGTGTGTGTGTGTGTGTGTGTGTGTTTGAGTGTGTTTGTGTGTGTGTTTGTGAGAGAAAGGACATCGGGGGCTAGAAAAAATGAGTTAAGACACTGACCAGTTGGTGCTGGTTGCCGCTGTGGTCACTACACATAGTCTGTCAGGGTGGAGGAGGGACTTCCCAAAGCAGAACACCACTTTGTAGATAATACTTATCAAATTACAATAAAGGAAAGTGCTTTTGGGGTGAATTAGGAGCTAAATGGAGTAAATTAGAAAGATTTGGGAGATGGGTTATTACAGCTAAAAGCTTTTACTATCAAGACTGAGGAGATAAGGAGTGAGCTGTGTTCAGCTGCAAAGGAAACGATTTTTAAAGGCTGATGTTTATTAATAATTCACACTAATTAAGTGTCCGTTTGCAGGGATCTCCTATATTTTATTGTTCTAATCTCCCTGGCATTGCTGAATTCTCTCTACGTGTGACTTGTGTTCCAGAAATATCGTCCTTCCAGTTCAACATGTTTTTCTTTATACTGTCATCGATTCTGAGTTGCCAGGCTCCTTGCTGGACTGAATGTGGCATCTGGCTGGTGGACTGTAGAAGGCATCGTGTAACTCCCACCATCTTGCTCTGTGGTAGGGGAGCCTGACATGGGGATTTGGCAGATGACTCTCAGTTCTACTTTATCCCTGGTCCAATCCAGAGGGTACTGAGGCAGATTGAATCAGCCCCTTGGACCAAGACAAGTTAACTGACCAAGTCTGTTCAACCGCTTCACCACCTTCTGCTCCATGTGGCATTGTGATGTCTTGGGGAGCCAGGGGTCAACCACAACATCATGCATCTATATAGCACCTTTAATAGGGCACAAGTATCCCACAAGGGGCTTCACAGGAGTGTCATCGGACAAAGTTTTTGCCAAGGCAAGTAAGAATGCATGAGGTGGAAAACTGTTCAAAAGACAGGATTTAATCAGAGGATTTTCTTTTTTTATTTATTAATTTACAGGATGTGGACATCGCTGGTTGGGCCAGCATTTATTGCCCATCCCTAATTGCCCTTGAGAAGGTGGTGGTGAGCTGCCTTCTTGAACTGCTGCAGTCCCTGTGGTGTAGGTACACCCACAGTGCTGTTAGGAAGGGAGTTCCAGGATTTTGACCCAGCGACAGTGAAGGAACGGCGATATATTTCCAAGTCAGGATGGTGAGTGACTTGGAGGGGAACTTCCAGGTGGTGCTGTTCCCATGTGTTAGCTGCCCTTGTCCTTTAGATGGTAGAGGACATAAGTTTGGAAGGCACTGTCAACAGATATAAAGGTGCTGTTGATGATATAAATCATTATAGGATGATAGAGCACAGAAGGAGGCTATTCAGCTCATCATGCCTGTGCTGGTTCTTTGAAAGAGCTATTCAATTAGTCCCACTCCCCCTGTTCTTTTCCCATAGTTCTACAAATGTTTTCCTTTCAAGTATTTATCCAATTCCCTTTTGGAAGTCACTTGTCGCAAAAATATACTTGTCATATATTATTGTATTTATTGTAAAAGTAGGTTAAATAAAGGGGTTTGGATAGTTTGTGAGGCCGGGGCGGGAGGTGGGGGTGGGGGGGCGTTCTTTAATTGAATTGGAGACAGCTGGCCTGGAGGCTTTGACTCATCAAAAGAAGCCAGGTTTGAAATGCTAAATATGTAAACATGGCTGAAGTCTTAGAATGTGAGGTGAGGAGAATTTGCATTTTTAGCTAAATCAGGGTAGTTTGGATGTCAGAGAAATGATAGGGTGTTCCATCTAGCCAGAGAAGCCAGGCCAAGCAGTGTGTTTATTTTTCCTAAAGGTTTACTGACAATATTAGCACCATGAAAATATTTACATTACAAGAAAGGTAAAGTTCCAAAGACATATGGGAACAATGGAATTTACGTTAAAAGGGAGAAACATGTTTAAAGGAGAATGAGGCTGTTTACTTGGGAAGATATTTTAAAATATACCAGAAGCGTGAGAAGCCTCCAGTATTTGTTAGGTTGCTGTCTACAGAAACCAAAGCTGGGAAAATCCAGTTTGAATTCTACTCTCCAGGGTATTGTGCTAACTTGCCTGGGTCTGTTTAAATTTACTTATCTTACTGTTGCCTTAACGGGGGTGTAACTGGAAGCCAGATTGATTAGGGGTTTTAGGACTTTTTGTAGTAATTTGTAAACCTATGTAAGTGCTTGAAATCTTTTCTTTTGTTAACAAATGTTTAATTTAGTTTTTTTTTAAATCTCTGCCATCTTGGTAGATGTATTACTTCTGAATTCAGGGCACGCGTCTCGAAATAAATACAAATTGCAAAACTATTGTGACCATGTGATCAAGTTGCCCTCGTGCATTTGATCCTCCTGAGACACATCATCCGCCACATCATAACATTACTACTGAATCCTCTTCCACCGCCCTTTCAGGCAGCACGTTTCAGATCATAACAACTCTGCACGTAAAAAACATTCGTCATCTCACCCTCTGGCTCTTAAACCAATTACCCTATATCTGAACCATCTGGATAAGCAGCATTTTAACAGAGCAAAGAGAAGCAGAGAGATTTTGAGAGAGCTTCTTTCTTATTTATGGGATGTGAGCATCGCTAGCTGGGCCAGCATTTATTGCCCATCCCTAATTGCCCTTGAGAAGGTGGTGGTGAGCTGCCTTCTAGAACCGCTGCAGTCCATGTGGTGTAAGTACACCCACAGTGCTGTTAGGGAGGGAGCTCCAGATTTGACCCAGCGACAGTGAAGGAACGGCGATATATTTCAAAGTCAGGATGGCATAAGGCTTGGAGTGGAACTTGCTGATGGTGATGTCCTGGGATTCCAACCCTCCAGGATTGGCCTGGAGTCTCCAGGATTTGAAGATCAATCTCCAGGACACTGCTATGTGCAGCCCTGGAGAAAATTCATCGAGACATTAAAAATAAATATTTTTTGGTCATTTTCTTTTTTGGTAATTTCTGTTTACCAGATATAAAAATGTTGAAAAAGGCTGTTTGGCTGACAGTCAAGCATCATCCAATTGGGTAATGAGTCTTTTTGCTTTCCATTTGGCGTAGGAAGGCAGTATGTCACAAGGTTGCATGTCTTGGCCGACTAATGGCTGGAGCATGGGGGCAGGTCATGTGGTGAAACCTCCAGGAATGTATTTAATCACAATTGGCAACCCTAAGGTGTTCCCATGCACCTGCTGCCCTTGTCCTTCTAGGTGGCAGAGGTCATGAGTTTGGAAGACACTGTCGAAGGATCCAAAGGTGCAGAGAAGCAGGATTCACAATTTGCTATTGCCTGTTTGGAACTATTAGCAAAGGCCAAATTCACCCTCATTCTTTCCACATTTTTATAGAAAATATCTGAAAAAATCCTTCCAATCACCTTTGGCTACTTATATTACCTTGTATGTCCTTTAGTTGCCTTCCATTGTTAACCTGCATGCCCCTATTTTGGAGGTGAGAAGGGTTTGGTTTATCATTTACCATTTTAGGGGGAAGTGGTGGCATATGGTACTGTTGCTGGACTGGTATTCCAGGGTCATGTTCGGGGGACCTGGGTTCAAATCCCACCTTGGCAAATAGTGGAATTTGAATTCAATAAAAATCTGGAATCGAAAGTCTGATGATGACCATGAAACAATTGTCGATTGTTGTAAAAACCCATCTGGTTCACTAATAGCCTTTAGGGAAGGAAATCTGCCGTCCTTAACCTGGTCTGGCCTACATGTGACTCCAGACCCACAGCAATGTGGTTGACTCTTAAAATGCCATCTGGACAAGGGCAATTAGGGATGGGCAATAAATGCTGCCCTAGCCAGTGACACCCACATCCCATGAGTGAATTTTAAAAAATTACCATCTCTACAACCAATTAAAAAACTGCATTTGGAATATTAACGTGGCCAATTTCTGACATAGAAAGTGTATGGAGGTCAGGATGCATTGGCACTCAACATCATGACTGTCCAACAGACTGCCTGACACATCTGGATGGGTAAACTTGCCAATGTTTCTGAGAGGGTCACCAATGAGGAAGTTGATGGATCTAAGCCACGTTCCACAGGTGTGACCACACAATCCAGGCTCACACTCCCATTTCGGTGCTGGACAGTCAAAGGTGTTGCTGTTCAGATGAAGTGCTGAAAAGGGGACCTGTCTGCTCTGTCGGGTGGGTGTAAAAAATCTCACAGCTACCACTTTGAAGAAGAGCTGGTGAGATCTCCCGGTTGACCTGGTCAATATTTATCCATCACTAAAACAGGTGACCTGATCATTATCTCATTCCTGTTTGTTGGGATCTTGCTGTGTGCAAATTGACTGCTGCATTTCCTACATTACAACAGTGACTGTACTTCAGTAAGTACCTCATTAGCTGAAAATCGCTTTAAGATGTGCTGTGGTCATGAAAGGCTCTATAGAAATGCAAAGATTCCTTTTGTTCTCTATCTTTTTATTAATATTTTACAGGGACTAAATAGAATTTGAAAAAGCATCAGTCAAGCGTAACTGTTGGGAAACAAAAATTGGATTTGGCTTATGCAGCCTCTGTTTGTTAGTGGCTTTTCTCAAGGCCTATGGAAGCCAATCTGAGGTTGAAACAACAGGTGAATGGAGCCGGCAATTCAGGTCAGCAGTGTCCTGCACTCAGCCAATGCTTTTCGTGTGGTGAAATGTCCCTTAAAAAGGGGGAGCGGAAATGATGTCCGGGGAGCTGGAGGAAGGGTTAAGGGTCAGTTGAATGGTCAGGCAGGTGGGCTTTGATACTAGAAACCCTGCTGCCTTGACTTATCTCCTGGCCCGCTCTCCCAGTCACCTGCGCTCCCTGATGTACATTGGCTCCCAGTCCCGGACACCTGCAATTTAAACTTCTTATCTGCACGTTTACATCCTTCACAACCTCATCCCTCACTATCTTTGTAACCTCTTCCATCTCTACAAGCCTGAGAACTCTCTCTTTCAACTCTAGCCTCTTGTTTATCCTCCCATCCCATCCCATCCCATCCCATTCCATTCCATTCCATTCCATCCCATCCCATCCCATCCCATCCCATCCCATCCCATCCCATCCCATTCCATTCCATTCCATCCCATCCCATCCCATCCCATCCCATCCCATTCCATTCCATTCCATTCCATTCCATCCCATCCCATCCCATTACCTGTGATGGCCACGCCACCAGCTGCCTGGAATTCCCTCCCTAAACGTCTTGAACCTCTGACTCACTGCCCCCTCCTTTAAAAACCCTCCTTAAAATCCACCTCTCTGGCCAAGCTCTCAGTCAGTGTCCCTGATACCTTCTACTTTGATTCAGTGGCCATTTCTCATCCAATTACAGTTCTGCAAATGCCTTTCGTATGTATTTCATTAACATTTACATGAATGTAAGTTGTTGATATGCAGCAGTATAGATAAATACAACGACCATTGGAGGAGCCAAACTGTAACACAGAGTCATCAAGATAAAGAAAGCTAGAAGGCTTTAGCATCTGTTAACATCTATTGCCTGACCATAAAAGACCAACAAACAACTGATTTCATTTTTCCTTTGAGTGTCAGCCAAGAAAGCACTCACCATGGTCCATTAGTGTGTCACTGCACTCATCTGTCACATAATGCTCCCTCCTGGCAGACAATTTGTACCTTTTCCTTGCATCCTGTTTCATTCACCAGTGTCTGTTTTATGAGAAAGCAATTGGAGTCAGAGGCTCTTGGGAACAGGCAACACACTGTGTGGAATCAGCCCCAGAAATAAAATTATGCCCTGTTTGCACTGCAGGCACAGCTTGCAAGTCAAACCGATGAATAAAACTCCTCTGCTCAGCCCTGACACCACCCCCCACCACAACCTGAAAGGGGAAATACACGAACGTCCTTTTGCAGCCAACATGTGGCATTGTCTGGTTGAGATAACCTGCATCAAGTTGTAACAATCCCATACATCACAAACCCCGACAACCAGCAATTGCATAGAAAGACTGGCATTTAATCTTGTGCCTTTCACAACCTCAGGGCATCCCAAAGGGCTTCTGAAGTGTCGTCGCTGTTGAAAGCGCGGCAGGTCAATTTGTGCACAGCAAGATCCCACAAGCAGCAATGTGCTAATGACCAGGTAACCTGTTTTAGTGATGCTGGCTGAGGGGTAAATGTTTGTCAGGTCACCAGGATTAACCCTCCCAGTGTCCTGTAAACAATACCATGGTATCTTCTATGTCCACCTGAAGGGGCAAATGGACCTCGGTTTCGCATCACATCGCACAAGGTGGCACCTCCGACGTTGCAGCGCTCAGCCCGGCACTGGGAGTTTCAAACTAGATTAACGTGTGCTCAATTCTTGTGGAATTTAAGTTGAACGTACAACCCTTGAGTCAGGGGTGACAGCACCGCCCACTGAGTTCCTGACACCAATGAATGTAAGACCCAAGACCCAACATGGCATTCTATTCTTTCACAGGATGTGGGCGTCGCTGGCTGGGCCAGCATTTATTGCTCATCCCTAATTGCCCTTGAGAAGGTGGTGGTGAGCTGCCTTCTTGAACCGCTGCAGTCCCTGTGGTGTAGGTACACCCACAGTGCTGTTGGGGAGGGAGTTCCAGGATTTTGACCCAGCGACAGTGAAGGAATGGTGATATATTTCCAAGTCAGGATGGTGAGTAGCTGGGAGGGGAACTTCCAGGTGGTGGCGTTCCCCATGTGTCTGCTGTCCTTGCCCTTCTAGATGGTAGAGGTCGTGGGTTTGGAAGTTGTTATTGAAGGAGTCTTAATGAGTTCCTGCCGTGCATCTTGTAGATGGTGCACACTGCTGTTACTGTGCATCAGTGGTTGGAAGGAGTGGATGTTAAAGGTGCCAATCAAGTGGGCTGATTTGTCCTGGATGGTGTTGAGCTTCTTGAGTGTTGTGGGAGCTGCACTCATCCAGGCAAGTGGGGAGTATTCCATCACACTCCTGACTTGTGCCATGTAGATGGTGGACATGCTTTGGGGAGCCAGGAGGTGAGTTACTTGTTGCAGCGTTCCTAGCCTCTGACCTGCTCCTGTAGCCACAGTATTTATATGGCTAGTCCAGTTCAGTTTCTGGTCAATGGTTACCCCCAGGATGTTGATAGTGGGGGATTCAGTGATGGTAATGCCATTGAACATCAACGGAAGATGGTTGGATTCTCTCTTGTTGGAGATGGTCATTGCCTGGCACTTGTGTGGTGTGAATGTTACTTGCTACTTGTCAGCCCAAGACTGGATATTGTTCAGATCTTGCTGCATTCGGACATGGACTGCTTCAGTATCTGAGGAGTCGCGAATGGTGCTGAACAATGTGCAATCATCAGTGAACATCCCCACTTCTGACCTTATGATGGAAGGAAGGTCATTGATGAAGCAGCTGAAGATGGTTGGGCCGAGGACACTATCCTGAGGAACTCCTGCAGTGATGTCCAGGGATGAGAAATTGATGTCCAACAATGACAACCATCTTCCTTTGTGCTAGGTCTGACTCAACTTCAAATTGAGTCCCCAGACTGAAAGAAATAGCTGTCTCAGTATAAGGGACGATGAAACTATTGGGTTGTCGGAAAAACCCAGATGGCTCACTAATGTCCTTTTAAGGAATGAAACTTCCATTCCTACCTGGTCTGGGTCTATATGTGACTCCAGTCCTGCACTAGTCTGGTTGGTTCTCCACTGCTTTCTGAAGTGGCTGAGCAGGCTGTGTAGTTCAAGCAAAGGGCCCACTTGCACAAATTCTCATGGCAACTAAGGTTGGGCAATAAATGTCATCCTTGAGAGCAACACCATCATCCCAAAAATTATCTCCTTTGACAGTCAGCAATCATGACACCTAAACCCCAGTGAGAGTCGCATCCAGAGAATCTGTATCCCAGTGAGAATCGCATCCAGAGAATCTGTATCCAGTGAGAGTCAGTGTCCAGAGAATCTGTATCCCAGTGAAAGTCAGCATCCAGAGAATCTGTATCCCAGTGAGAGTCAGTGTCCAGAGAATCTGTATCCCAGTAAAAGTCAGCGTCCAGAGAATCTGTATCCAGTGAGAGTCAGCATCCAGAGAATCTGTATCCAGTGAGAATCAGCGTCCAGAGAATCTGTATCCCAGTGAGAGTCAGTGTCCAGAGAATCTGTATCCCAGTGAGAGTCAGTGTCCAGAGAATCTGTATCCCAGTGAGAGTCAGCGTCCAGAGAATCTGTATCCAGTGAGAGTCAGCATCTGGAGAATCTGTATCCAGTGAGAGTCAGCGTCCGGAGAATCTGTATCCAGTGAGAGTCAGTGTCCAGAGAATGTGTATCCAGTGAGAGTCAGTGTGTGTGGGAATGTACCCCAATGAGAGTCAGTGTGTGTGGAACTGTACCCCAGTGAGAGTCAGTGTGTGTGGAACTGTACCCCAGTGAGAGTCAGTGTCTGTGGAACTGTACCCCAGTGAGAGTCAGTGTGTGTGGAACTGTACCCCAGTGAGAGTCAGTGTGTGTGGGACTGTACCCCAGTGAGAGTCAGTGTGTGTGGAGCTGTACCCCAGTGAGAGTCAGTGTGTGTGGAACTGTACCTCAGTGAGAGTCAGTGTGTGTGGAGCTGTACCCCAGTGAGAGTCAGTGTGTGTGGAACTGTACCCCAGTGAGAGTCAGTGTGTGTGGAACTGTACCTCAGTGAGAGTCAGTGTGTGTGGGAATGTACCCCAGTGAGAGTCAGTGTGTGTGGGACTGTACCCCAGTGAGAGTCAGTGTGTGTGGAACTGAACACTAGTGAGAGTCAGTGTGTGTGGAACTGTACCCCAGTGAGAGTCAGTGTGTGTGGAACTGTACCCCAGTGAGAGTCAGTGTGTGTGGGACCCGTAACCCAGTGAGAATCAGTGTGTGTGGAACTGTACCCCAGTGAGAGTCAGTGTGTGTGGGACTGTACCCCAATGAGAGTCAGTGTGTGTGGAACTGTACCCCAGTGAGAGTCAGTTTGTGTGGAACTGTACCCCAGTGAGAGTCAGTGTGTGTGGAACTGTACCCCAGTGACAGTCAGTGTGTGTGGAGCTGTACCCCAGTGAGAGTCAGTGTCTGTGGAACTGTACCCCAGTGAGAGTCAGTGTGTGTGGAACTGTACCTCAGTGAGAGTCAGTGTGTGTGGGAATGTACCCCAGTGAGAGTCAGTGTGTGTGGAACTGTACCCCAGTGAGAGTCAGTGTGTGTGGAACTGTACCCCAGTGAGAGTCAGTGTGTGTGGAACTGTACCCCAGTGAGAGTCAGTGTGTGTGGGACCCGTACCCCAGTGAGAATCAGTGTGTGTGGAACTGTACCCCAGTGAGAGTCAGTGTGTGTGGAACTGTACCCCAGTGAGAGTCAGTGTGTGTGGGACCCGTAACCCAGTGAGAATCAGTGTGTGTGGAACTGTACCCCAGTGAGAGTCAGTTTGTGTGGAACTGTACCCCAGTGAGAGGCAGTGTGTGTGGAACTGTACCCCAGTGAGAGTCAGTGTGTGTGGAACTGTACCCCAGTGAGAGTCAGTGTGTGTGGAACTGTACCCCAGTGAGAGTCAGTGTGTGTGGAACTGTCCCCCAGTGAGAGTCAGTGTGTGTGGAACTGTACCCCAGTGAGAGTCAGTGTGTGTGGAACTGTACCCCAGTGAGAGTCAGTGTGTGTGGGACCCGTACCCCAGTGAGAGTCAGTGTGTGTGGAACTGTCCCCCAGTGAGAGTCATTGTGTGTGGAACTGTACCCCAGTGAGAGTCAGTGTGTGTGGAACTGTACTGCAGTGAGAGTCAGTGTGTGTGGAACTGTACCCCAGTGAGAGTCAGTGTGTGTGGAACTGTACCCCAGTGAGAGTCAGTGTGTGTGGAACTGTCCCCCAGTGAGAGTCAGTGTGTGTGGAACTGTACCCCAGTGAGAGTCAGTGTGTGTGGGAATGTACCCCAGTGAGAGTCAGTGTGTGTGGAACTGTATCCCAGTGACAGTCAGTGCGTGTGGAACTGTACCCCAGTGAGAGTCAGTTTGTGTGGAACTGTACCCCAGTGAGAGTCAGTGTGTGTGGAACTGTCCCCCAGTGAGAGTCAGTGTGTGTGGAACTGTACCCCAGTGAGAGTCAGTGTGTGTGGAACTGTACCCCAGTGAGAGTCAGTGTGTGTGGAACTGTACCCCAGTGAGAGTCAGTGTGTGTGGAATTGTACCCCAGTGAGAGTCAGTGTGTGTGGAACTGTACCCCAGTGAGAGTCAGTGTGTGTGGAACTGTACCCCAGTGAGAGTCAGTGTGTGTGGGACTGTACCCCAGTGAGAGTCAGTGTGTGTGGAACTGTACCCCAGTGAGAGTCAGTGTGTGTGGAACTGTACCTCAGTGAGAGTCAGTGTGTGTGGGACCCGTACCCCAGTGAGGGTCAGTGTGTGTGGAACTGTACCCCAGTGAGAGTCAGTGTGTGTGGAACTGTACCCCAGTGAGGGTCAGTGCCTTCAGAAAAGGAAGAGTTAAAAACTCAATGCAGGACACGAACTGACCACTCTGGGATTCTGGGATGCAGTAAATAAAACTCTGGGATTTTTTTCTATATCGAAGAGTCAAACATCCAAACCCTTTTTAGCATTCTTTCTGATATCAAACGAATGCCTGTTTCACATCCAGCAAGACCCCACCAAGAGGTCATCCCTGACCAGGGTCAGATACATAATATGGATCAGACAGGAGACATTATCCAATGAAAACTGACCCATGGCACATTCCCCACTTGAGTGATGATCTAGTGCCACTCTGAGCTGGCTCAAACTTAATTTAAATGTATTTGTTTGGCAACACATGAAATGTGACACTTCATAACACAATTACAGAGGCGCAATATGAACTACCAGCAAGGCTTAATGTTTCAGGGCGGTCTATAGATGTACTCACAGCAAGAGCTCTGCTGAAATTATATTACCCATAAATCACAAAGCAAATAGACCCTTCCTTCGCCGATGTTAAAACACACTGTTGTACAGCCTGGCCCAACTCTTCATCAAACTGTGATGATCTTATTGAAAGTGCAGCATTTTTCCTCAATTCTCTTCTGAAAGTTACTACTGGGTCTGTTTCCACCGCCCTTTCAGGCAGCGCCTTCCAGTTCAAAGCAAAACTTGCAGTTATCCTAACGCTTCTTCCATCCCTGAGACGTTTCCAAATGCTTTACAGCCGATGAAGTCCTTTTTGAAGTGCAGTGTAGGGAATGCAGCAGCCAAATTACACACAGCAAGATCCCACAAACGGCACTGCGATAATCCAGTTTTTGTGATGTTGGTCGAGGGATAAATACTGGTCCAGAGACTGGTCAAGAGCACTCCCTTCAAAATAGCGCCACAGGATATTTTATTATCCACCCGAGCGGGTGGATAGCTTCACGTCTCCTCAGAAGGACAGCATCTCCGGCAGTGCAGCGTTCCTTCAGTACTGCACTCAGGGTCATCCGTGATTTTTGCACTCGGGGGCCTGGGGCAGAGTTTTCCACTCGTCAGGCCTGACCTGAATGGGCGTAAAAATGACAGGCGATGATGCTGGGCGAGCACCGCAACGTCATCGCTCACCCACGCGGGCGTGTGCAGGGGTCAGCAGCACGCCCGGCGACAATTCAAAGGCCAATTAAAGGCCAATTAAAGGCCAATTAAAGTCATAACTAAGCTCAATCTTTCGATGCCCGTCCAAGCTTACGGCTGAGGGGCGGGTGGAAAGGCCTTGGGGCTTTTTTAGGAAACCTCACCCACGGCCGGGATCAGGTATCCAGCAGCAAATAAAAATAAAAAATGTTTAAATTTCATTCATAGCGGGGTCCTTGCTCATGTTACGGAGTCACACGAGGGGACATGTCTTTCATGTTTTTAAAACCTTTGTTTTTAATTTTCAACAGTCTTCACCTCCCTGAACCAGCTCCGTGCCTCAGGGAGCTTTTCCTACGCACATGTGTGAACTTCCACACTTGCCCCCCCACCCCCACCCCACCCCACCCCACCCCCCCCCACCGAACACAGGTAGGGCTGAAACCCTGCAGCACGTGTTTCATGCTGGCTGGGTTTTAACCGGCCCGCCAGTGTGAAATCCCAGCCGCGGCCCAATCATGGGAGGCAGTCGGCTTCCTGATCCTTCCTGCTTACTCCCTCCCCACCACCCACCAAACCCACCCAACGAGGGCAAAACCCTGGCCCTGGAGAGGGGACTTGAACGTACAACATTGTGCCTCAGAGGCAAGAGTGCTATCGACTGAATGTGAGCCAGCACCGACACCACAATTTGCCGCGTAACAAGATGACGAGTGTTATTTGACCGGGACTTGTGTATCACTGGGACAGCACGGGACCAGGTTAACTTTGTGTCCATGTCCTGCTGTGACTGACTTGGGCAGTCACTCTGGTGGCACAACCTGCAAACTTGCTCCGTTCTCCACGGTACTGTCCAGCTCCCAGTGTCCCCTGGGTATCTTGTTTCCATGGGGACCAGGATGTTGTATTGTCAGCGAATTTGGAAAAACATTGGAAAAGTAGTGTCATTAAGGTGTCAAAAATCAAGTCTTTGAAGTCAAGTCTCTTATCCCATCCACCTACTTCCTCCTTCACCTGAAGGTTGGTGAGGGAATATTTCAGGAGTGCCTTCAGGGTGGTGTTCTGTGAGGGTACCTTGATGCGGGTTCGCTAGTCAGTGTGCAGTTCTACAGGCATCCTCCTGTACGTCGCTGTGCTGACCATTCTTCACATTCGTAGGCAGGGTATTTAATCCATGAAGAGCTTAAAAATCAAACCTGTACTGATCCTCACCTAACTCATGCAAACAAGTGCGAGTACACACACATACACACACTTACACTGTCACACACACACAAACCTAGCTCATATACACACACAAACCTAGCTCATATACACACACAAACCTAGCTCATATACACACACAAACCTAGCACATATACACACACAAACCTAGCTCATATACACAAACAAACCTAGCACATATACATACACAAACCTAGCTCATATACACACACAAACCTAGCTCATGTACACACACAAACCTAGCTCATATACACACACAAACCTAGCTCATATACACACACAAACCTAGCACATATACACACACAAACCTAGCTCATATACACAAACAAACCTAGCACATATACACACACAAACCTAGCTCATATACACACACAAACCTAGCACATATACACACACAAACCTAGCTCATATACACAAACAAACCTAGCTCATATACACACACAAACCTAGCACATATACACACACAAACCTAGCTCATATACACAAACAAACCTAGCACATATACACACACAAACCTAGCTCATATACACACACAAACCTAGCTCATGTACACACACAAACCTAGCTCATATACACACACAAACCTAGCTCATATACACACACAAACCTAGCTCATATATACACACAAACCTAGCACATATACACAAACAAACCTAGCTCATATACACACACAAACCTAGCTCATATACACACACAAACCTAGCACATATACACACACAAACCTAGCTCATATACACACACAAACTTAGCACATATACATAGACAAACCTAGCACATATACACACACAAATGTAGCTCATATACACACACAAACCTAGGACATATACGCATACATGTACACAGACAAACCTAGCACATATACACATATATATACACAGACAAACACAGCACATATATACCCACAAAATATCAGAAGTAAAACTGTTGTCAGGGCTAATTTACACTGCCCCTGTGGTAATTATGGATTTATTTAGTGTTTTATTTACCTTTAAGAATAATACATGTTAGGGAAGATCACGTGATCTGTAGTAACCAATAGGAGAGTAGCGTGGGCTACCTCAGCATTCAGTGTAGAGATAGAGTTGGAGTTGAAAGCACACGTGTAGTTGCTGCTGGGGATCTTGTAAATAAGCTAAATGGGCAGAATATTGCTCTCTTAGGGTGGGCGCGTGTCCAACCCGAACCTGCGTAAAATGATGCGCAATGATGTCAGGCGAGCGTCCTGACATCATCACGCACTGGCGCGATATTTCAGGTCGGCGGGCGCACACAGGAGTTGGCAACTGGCAATTAACAGGCCTATTAAGGGCATTAAAGATCTAATTAAATGAAATTTTTAGCTGACGGTCCAACCTTACGATCGGCGGACAGGCAAAAAGGCCAAGTGGCCTTTGGATATTTTGTGAAACCTCATCCACAGCTGGTATGAGGCTTCGATCAGTCATTAAAAATTTTTAAAAATTTTTCAGACTAATTTCTAACGTGTCCCTGATCATGTGACAGAGTCACATGTGGGGACACGTTATTAACATTTTAAAATTCTTTATTTTTTTATTTTAAAAATCTTCATCTCCCTGAGGCAGCCCTGTACCTCAGGGGGCTTTTCCAGCGCTCACCTGCGGCAATGGGTGAACTTCCACACTCTTCCTCTATTCCACACCCCCTCCCCACCTTATGTGTCCTGCCAGCCTGAAATCACAGTCATGCCCCGATCGTGGGCAGCAGTCGCTTTCGCAGTAGCTCTCGGGCCTGCCCGCCAAGCTCATCTGACCACCTGAAAATGCTGGCCAATGTTCCCACCCAAGGAGTGTCTGCAGATCAACTCCATCATCAATAGCAGCAACTCAGCTACCCTCATGACAAACTGGCGATGAGGATAAAACAGGATTGAACAGAAGAAATCAAATAAAAAAGAAATCGGCACTGTACCTCGCCCAGTGATTGTAAGTAGTGAGCTCTGTTAGAATTGAACAAGTTATCCCCCCCTCAAAATGCCACAATTTGGGAGAATTGAACCTTTTGATCCAGCCACAGACATTTCGTCTCATCACTTAGAACGCCTCACGCTCTTCTTTCAAGCAGATGAGAATACGGGGGAAGAGAAGAGGCGAGCAATCCTTGAGTGTTTGTGGGAATAAAACCCACAGCCTGATTCAAAGTTTGACAGTGACCTGTGCTCCAGATTCGAAGAATTTCAATGAATTGGTGAACCTCATGAAGGGTCATTTTCAACCCAAGCTTCAGCCACAATGCAGAGGTTCAGGTTTAATTTGCAAAGTGGAGCCCTGGGTGAGATAACTGCATGCTACGTGGCAAATTTGAAGCAACTAACGGAACATTGTGAGTTCGGTATGACTCTGAACGAAATGCTCACAGATCGTTTAGTGTGTAGTGTGAATGAGGACGCTATTCAGAAAAGATTATTGTCCAGAGTGAATTTGGATTTCAAGAAGGCTTGAGAGATAGCGCTGGCCATGGAAAGTGCTGTCAGAGATTCAAAAGCAATACAGGGTGCGCAAAATGGGGCCATCCTCCACATTGGGTGGGAAACCCCAGCCGAAAAGGGGGTGTAAATGAGAGGCTCTGCCGAGAAGCGGGAAACAGCCCCCGCTAGCCGAAAAATAAAGAAAAATAACTTGGCAGCGAGATCGAAGAATAATTTTAATAGAGGTGGAAACAATCAGTCTTTTAGCGATTGGTAGTTTAATAAATTTGAATGCTATTATTGACACAGAAATGGAGATATGATGAGACAGTGCAAGGAAAGATTGAAGCAGGCTTATAAAGAAAAGGAGAAGCTCAATGAAATCTACAATGTAGAAGAACTGGAAACAGCAAATTCTGACATTTATTCGTTATTTAATCTGAAAGTTGGAAAGACAGAACCAATATTTGTCACAGTGAAAGTAAATGGCAAAACCTGTTAGAATGGAAGTGGACACGAGACCTTCCACTACAGTAATTGGGGAACATACCTTCAGATATTTGAATAAAGGTGAACATCTGGCAAACTCGAAACATATACGGCTGAAAATATTCAAGGAAAAGGCATAAGCAGAGTAACTGCCCATTATGGAAGCCAATCGGTAAAGCTATCAGTGTTGGCGTTGACAGGCAGAAGACCAAACCTTCTAGGGGGAAATTGGCTAAAGGAAATCAGGCTTGATTCGCCATTGGGATTCCAAAAGGAAGCTGGAAGTGTTCCTGTTTTGGAAAGGGAGTGTGTAAAGACACAACAACAATGCAGACTGTCTTAAGCCAAAATCTGGTAAAACAGCAGAAGAAACTCAAGGAGACTCTGCTTGATGACAGAGTTCGAAACGAGGTGAGCATTCTTCACAGGGAAAAAGGAAACCTGCTGAAAGACCTTCACACACGACAAGATTCCCTCAGGTCAAAGTTTGCACCTCTGAACAAGTATGAAGAGAAACAGAAAGAATTCAGCACTTCTCAGAATGAACTGAAGGATGGGTTGGCAGAGAAGTCACGACAATGTTCAATTTTCCAGGAAGCAGCAAATAAATACAAAACAGAGATAGAGAAGCTGAATAATCAGCTAAATGAAGTCAAAGAGACTTTGGAAGCAAAAGTTGCAGAATTTTCCAAGAAACAGACAGATAATGAAGTTTTGGGAGAATCAGCCACTGAGCTTAGACAATTGGAGCTTGCGTCTGAGAGAAGTCTGGCCAATAGTGAAGTCGAAAAGGAGGCCGAGATTAAAGTCTGTGCTAGAAAGAAGACACAGAAATACTAATAGGGCTTTAATTCTGGCAGCATACAAATACACTTTCATACATAGGCCTGGCAATCAAATTGCAAATGCCGAAGTTCTTAGTCATTTGCCTTTACAAGAAAATGATGAGCACACCCCAGTTCTACTGGAACTTGATTTACTGTTAAATTTCTTAGATTTGTTGCTGGTATGTGCTCGACAGATAGGAGACGGGATAAGTCGGGACCCAGTCCTATCTCAAATACGAGAACAAGTGCTACATGGTTGGCCACAGGAGCCTGTATCTGATGGAATGAAACCGTACTTCAACAGAAGACATGAAATAACCAGTCAGGATGGCATCTTATTGTGGGGAGCACGAGTGATAGTTCCTCCAAAGGGACGGAACCACTTTTAATTGAACTACACAGTGCCCATGCAGGAATTTCCTGAATGAAGACCATACCACACAGCAATCAATGGTGGCCTGGGACTGAAGGTGAAATAGAGAGTCTAGTAAAGCACTGTGTGCAATGTCAGCAACTGCAAAAGTTTCCAGTGACAGCTCTGTTACACCCATGGGAGCGGCCAGGTAGACCCTGGGTGTGGTTACACATTGACTACGTTGGACCTTTCCTGGGAACAATGTTTCTGCTCATTGTCGATGCCCATTCAAAATGGTTGGATGTGTATGAGGTGATGTCACCAACGCTGGCCGCTACAATTGAGAAACTACATCAGAGTTTTGCCATTCACGGACTACCAGAAGTAGTCATTTCTGATAAAGGCACGGCATTTATGAGTACTGAGATTCAAAGGTTTAATGGCTCAATGTCATGTGAAAACTGCACCATACCACCCTTCCTCAAACAGACTGGCTGAAAGGGCGGTTCAAACGTTCAAGACAGGCATGAAAATGTTAACTGGCGATTCTTTGACAAGAATGAATCCAATCGGGAATTCAGGAGACATGTCTTTACCCAGTGAGGGGAATGTGGAATTCACTACCGCAGGGAGTGGTTGAGGTGAATAGTAAAGATACGTTCAAGGGGACGCTGGCTAAATTGGGAGAAAGGAATGTTGGGGTATATTGATAGAGTTCATTGGAGTTAGGTGGGAGGAAGTTCATGTGCCTCATGGAGACCAATGTAGATCAGATGGATCAGATGGCTGGCTTCTGAGTCCGGGATACCTTTGTAGTTCTTTGTAGGCATTCGAAAGTTGTCTTTATACATCTGTTACCAAAATAGGTTCTGATCACAGTATGGAGATGTTGTTGTAAGAGTGGCTGAGTTGCTACTATTGATGATAGAGTTGGTCTGCAGACATTTCTTGGGTGGAACGTTAAGTTTATTCACAATATACTCAGCAGCAACTGTATGTCTGCTTTCAACTCCAACTCTATCTCTACACTAACTGCTGAGATACTCAGGCTATCTTGCTATTGGTTACTACAGATCATGTGATCTTCCCTAACAAGTATTATTCTTAAAGGTATATGACACACTAAATAAAACCATAATTATTACATTCCTCCCCCGTTAATTCGGTGATACATATATTTACATATTTTTCAAGACAACATAATATTTACACTGGGTAAGGAACTTACAAGTTCAGTCTTTCAGGTGGTTTCTTGGTCCGTGTGGAACGTCTCAGCTCCACAACCTCAGATTCTTTATCAGGAACCTCCTTCTCCGGAGTTGCCTGAACATCAGGTGCTTCGGTGAGCACTTGCAGATCTGTATCCTCAATTCTCACAGAAACATCAGACATGTCAGTCCTGGGTTGTGTATCCTCAACAGGAAACACAGACCCGATCATGGTCACTGGTGAAACCAAATCTTGGTAATTTATCTCTCTCTTCCTTAAATAGTCCACATGTTTATGGATGATCCAGCCTTCCACCTCCACGTGGTAAGACAGAGGTCCAGTCACCGCACTTATTTCACCTGGTAAGCACTTTGGTCCTTCCCCGAAGTTCTTCACGTATACCGGCTCTCCCACAGTAAATTGCCTCTCATGACCATGCCAGTCATGTCTAGTTTTCTGGCTTCCCTGACTCCTTTCCATCTTCCCCTCTAAATTTGGCATTATTAAGCTCAATCTAAACCTGAGATGGTGTTTCAACAATAACTCCGCAGGTGTGACACCTGTTGTTGTGTGAGGGGTAGTCCTGTGATGAAAAAGAAAGCGTGCCAGCCATCTGATCCATCTGATCTATATTGGTCTCCATGAGGCACATGAACTTCCTCCCACCTAACTCCAATGAACTCTATCAATATACCCCAACATTCCTTTCTCCCAATTTAGCCAGCGTCCCCTTGAACGTATCTTTACTATTCACCTCAACCACTCCCTGCGGTAGTGAATTCCACATTCTCCTCACTGGGTAAAGACATGTCTCCTGAATTCCCGATTGGATTCATTGGTGACTATCTTATAATGTTGATCCCCTGCTTCTGGACACATCCAAGTTGGAAACGACTGTAACAATATTCTAGCATTAGCCCATTATCAGGACCCACAGTTCAGAGAAGATTCCGGTAAATGAGTATGTTGAAGCTAAAATTGTGCTGCCCCATTTAGTGCAGTTTGATTGGTTTATCTCTCTTGATCGCAGACTCTTAATGGATTAGACACTGAAGATAATTTACTTTGCTCAGTCACTCACTAATCAGAACTGACCCTGTGTCCTCTAGTGAAAGTTAACACCAAGAAAACAAAACTTTGCTTCCTCGTTTAATTATCAAATATTGACATTTAGTAAAAGCTACACGTGATTAAATTACAAGTGTATCAAAATCCTTTCACTTTTCCTGTTTCTATCCACTTTCATTCCAATTTTCACCCCTTCTTAAGCAACTCACACACGGTGATCAGCCCCCGACTGCGATTTCACGCTGTTTGGCCAATCAACAGCCAGCCAGCGTGAAGTGTGCGCTGAAATGCCCAGCGCTGCCGGAGGGAGGTGGGAGGAAGGGTGGCGGGCGCTGAGGTAAGCATGGGCACGGGGTGGCGCAGAATGAAAGCTCCCTGAAGGCAGAGAGCTGCCTCAGGGAGCCGAAGGCTTCAAGTGTATTAAATAAAGATTTTAAAATCTGGAAAAAAAATGTCCACGTGTCAGAATCAGTCACCTGAACACATACGCGATGAAAATTCCATCCGTACATTTTTTTTTAATCCAACGACAGAAACCTCATCCCACCCGTGAATGAGGTTTCATCGAAAACGTAAGTCTGCCTGGTAGATTCGCCCCATCCGCCAACTGTAAGGTTGGATGGACCATGAAAAATCGGGGACAATTAGAATTTTAACAAATTTACTTGTCGGTGGGCGCGTTTCTGACGCTCGCAGGTGCCCACCGACCGAAATGATGCGCGAGTATTGGGTGACATCCGCCTGTTTGCCCAATGTCATTTTGTGCAAGTTTGCATCCGATCCAGTCGGGCACATGCCTGCGTGCTGACTAAAACTCTGCCCACTGACACTCACTGCGGTACAGTCGCCCGCGCTCTCACTGGGGTACAGTCGCACACACACTCTCACTGGGGTATAGTCACGCGTGCTCTCACTGGGGTACAGTCACGTGCACACTCTCACTGGGGTACAGCCCCGCATGCACACTCACTGGGGTACAGTCATGTGCACACGTCTCACTGGGGTACAGTCGTGTGCACACTCTCACTGGGGTACAGCCCCGCGCGCACACTCTCACTGGGGTACAGTCGCGCGCATACTCTCACTGGGGTTCAGACGCACACACTGCCTCTCACAGGGGTACAGTCGCATACACACTCTCACTGGGGTACAGTCGCGCGCATACTCTCACTGGGGTTCAGTCGCACACACTGCCTCTCACAGGGGTACATGTGTGGATACTGTCTTTTCCATTCAGGTAGCTGCATTATAATTTCCAGCCAACGCCTTGAACTGAAATCCATGAATTCAACAACGATGTACCTTGTGATTTTGCTTAACCAGCTGTGTCCTCAGCCAAGCATAAAAATACCTTTCGATGGCACTCTTAATCCAATCAAGTCATATTTCCTTTGTCTTTGTGGATTTTGTTTGGCAATTGACCCAGGCAAATCTGCAAAGGGTGACGCTCTGCACCTGCCTGTCCAGACTCAACATTGTGAGAACTAAAAGCTTCCAGTCGAGACTTCTCTTTGGCTGGAATGGGAAATTTCTGTTTTCCAGTAATCCCACAATGGGTCCATCCGGGAGTGAGACTGCGCTCCACAGAAGGCATCTCGGTGAGTCACAAGCTGTGTGCGCAGGGTGAGCCTCTGCTGTGATCTCGTCTCCTCACTGGGCAAGGAGAATTTTCTTCCTCCATCGAATAATTTGGTGAGTGTCGTGTTTCCAAAGACCTGCCCTCTTCCTGTCTCAGTATGATGCAGCACCCGTACAGCGCCTGTAACTTGCAAAAAGATATTCGCAAGCAACCACACAGAGGTGCATGAGAGAGTAAATGAGATGACCTGCCAAAGAAGTGAGATTTGGATGAGTGATGTGTAACTTGGACAGAGAGGTAGAACATTAAGGTGGGTTTTGAAGCAGGAGAGAGGGATGGGTTGAGGGAGGGAGAGCACAGGTGCCACTCATAAGAGGGAGGGAGGGGGTGCACAAGAAGTCGGAGTTAGAGGAATGTAGAAAAGGAAGAAAGGGAGATTTCAAGAGAAAATTTTCAAAAGCCCTCTCAACACTTTGATTTGTCAGATTATGATTTGTTCAAGTATTATTTGAAGTGTAGTCACCGTTTTAATGTGGGAAATGCTGCAGCCATTCTGTGCACAGCAAGATCCCACAAACAGCAAGGTGATAATGACCAGATAATCTGTTTCCTTGCGCTGTTTTTGAGGGATAAATATTAGCCCCGAGACGCTGGGGAAAGTGCTGCCCATTTTTCTTTGAAATAGGTCCGTGCGTCCATGGGAGCAGGAGAGAAAGCCCTGGGCTTTGACATCCTGATGATATCACCTCCCACAGTGCATGGATGCCGCTCTCTCATGGTGAATGTCCCTTCCCTTTTCTCCTAAAGTTATCTGTAAATTTTTAGCAGTGAGTGCATTTATTTGCGGAGTTATTCCCATGGTAACTGGACCAGATGGTGACTCCTGATTAGATTTCCTGACGGCCAAATCCTATTGAGTCTTTGGAATTAAATCAGACCTGCGATGCTATCAGCTATTGTGCTGTGAGATTGGGGGACAGTAGCGCTCACAACTGCTACATGATGGAAACTCACTATAAAACAACCAAGAAAAGCACAAATTCAGGACACTAGAAAATTAATTGACTGTAAGGGAAACAAAAAAAAGCAAGTTTGTGTTAGTGCGGTGTCCTCTTGACAACGTGGCTGTAACTTGCTGTGATTCAAATTGGAGTTGTACTGGCTGCGAAGCCTAGCATGCAGCTGGTGGCTCCACACATCAGTCCCCATCACCCCTGTGCTCACTGTCCTACACTGACTCCCAAGCCCACCAACACCTCCATTCTGAAATTCCTCTCCTTGTTTTCAAATCCTTCCATTGCCCCACCTCTGTCCCTATAACCTCCCCCAGCCCCACTAACTCTGGCCTCTTGTGCATCTCCCACTCCCTCCACCCCAGTACTGGCAGCCGAGTCTTCAACGGCCAGGGCCCTAGTCTCAGGACTTCCCTTCCTAAGCCTCTCTGCCACTTCACCTTTAAGGCAGGCCTTAAAGACTGCCTCTTTGACCAAACCTTTGGCCACCCGTCCTTATATCATCTTATGTGGCTTGGTGTGAAACTCTTCCATCCGATTTTGCTGCGAGGTAGCCCCTGCCCGTCCAGAGCAGAGCTGTAGGAGTGCGGCACTGTCAGAGAAGCAGTACTGAGGGAACACTGTACAGACAGATGGGGCAGTGTAGCAGGAGTGTTGCACTGTCGAAGGTACAGTACTGAGGGAATGCTGCACTATCACCTGAACCATGCTGTGACCAGTGAGTTGGTGGATTTTTTTTATCCTTTCATGGGATGTGGGTGTTGCTGGCAAGGCCAGAATTTGCTGCCCATCCCTAATTATCCTTGAATTGAGTGGCCTTACCTGGGGCATTTCAGAGGACAGTTAAGAGTAACCACAATGCTGTGGGTCTGGAGTCACATGTAGGCCAGACCAGGTAAGGGTGGCAGATTTCCTTCCCTGAAGGACATTAGTGAACCGGATGGGTTTTTAAAACAGTCAACGATAGTTTCAGGGTCACCATTACTGAGACTAGGGGGAGAATCTTCTCCCCGTTACGGGGGGTGGGTTTGTGCTGGAGTGGGTGAGGGTGTGTGCTGAGCGCTCCCTGTGTGGGCAGGGAGATTTGTCTGAGATGGGCCTGCGTGTGAAAGAGCAGAAACCTCCCCGGCCTCAGGGAGATTAGTTGAAGTTTAAAAAATTTTAAGAGAGGGGAAAAAAAAAACTTTAGGACATATCCCCTCATGTGAAACTGTCACACGAGCTGGGACATGTCTATGAATTGTGTTAAAAAAAATTTTCAAACCTTTAAAAAAAACCCTTCATGAAACCTTGTCCCGACCCGTGGATGAGGTTTAATAGAAAATTCGAAGGCCGCCTAGGCTCTTCACCTGCCCTTCGCCAACCTTAATGAGAGCGGGCAGCTCTGTTCATTGTTTTAATTAATAGTTAACTGGTCTTAATGGGTCTTCGACTGTTCGGTGGGCACACAGCCAACTCGGTACACGCCCGCCGAACTGAAAATCTGAATGACGCGCGATGATGTCAGGACACACGCCCGCGCGTCGTTTTACACCCCAGCGAGTGCGCCCCACCCCCGCTCGCCGAGCCAGAGATTCTGCCCTAGCTTTCAATTCCAGATTTATTAACTGAATTCAAATTCCACCAGCTTCTGTGGTGGGATTTGAACCCTTGTCCCCAGAGCATTAGCCTGGGTCTCGGGGTTATTAATCTAGTGATGCTAGCACTACAGCACCGTCACGTTATATAATCATATAAGTAGGGCTGTAGAGAGGGGCTTAAAGTAAATAATGGGGTTGGGGTAGTGGAGGGGAGTCCCGTGAAGGAAGGTTTGGAATGTTACACAGGAGGCACAAGATGAAGGTGCCGCCTATCGATGCGGCTAGTGATAACCTGAGTGTGACAGGAAGGGACAGAGGCTCCAAACATAAAACTGCACCAGCGAATGAGGTCAGAGTTAGGAAACCTGATAAAACAACAGGATTAGAGGCTCTTTATCGGAATGCTCACAACATTCATAACATGAGGGATAAATTGATAGCACAAGTAGACATAAAGAAGTATGATCTGATAGCCATTATAGAGACATAGCTGCAAAGTGACCATCTCTGGGAACTGAACATTCAAGGAGTTTCAGAGTGTCCAGACCCAGAGTGTCAGAGTGTCCAGACCCAGAGTGTCAGAGTGTCCAGACCCGGAGTGTCACAGTGTCCAGACCCGGAGTGTCGCAGTGTCCAGACCCAGAATGTCGCAGTGTCCAGACCCAGAATGTCGCAGTGTCCAGACCCAGAGTGTCACAGTGTCCAGACCTGGAGTGTCGCAGTGTCCAGACCCGGAGTGTCGCAGTGTCCAGACCCAGAATGTCGCAGTGTCCAGACCCGGAGTGTCACAGTGTCCAGACCCGGAGTGTCAGTGTCCAGACCCAGAATGTTGCAGTTCCAGACCCGGAGTGTCACAGTGTCCAGACCCAGAATGTCGCAGTGTCCAGACCCGGAGTGTCGCAGTGTCCAGACCCGGAATGTTGCAGTGTCCAGACCCGGAGTGTCGCAGTGTCCAGACCTGGAGTGTCACAGTGTCTAGACCCGGAGTGTCACAGTGTCCAGATCCAAGTGTCACAGTGTCCAGACCCCGAGTGTCGCAGTGTCCAGACCCGGAGTGTCACAGTGTCCAGACCTGGAGTGTCTCAGTGTCCAGACCCGGAGTGTCGCAGTGTCCAGACCCAGAGTGTCGCAACATCCAGACCCGGAGTGTCGCAGTGTCCAGACCCGGAGTGTCACAGTGTCCAGATCCAAGTGTCACAGTGTCCAGACCCCGAGTGTCGCAGTGTCCAGACCCGGAGTGTCACAGTGTCCAGACCTGGAGTGTCTCAGTGTCCAGACCCGGAGTGTCTCAGTGTCCAGACCCGGAGTGTCACAGTGTCCAGACCTGGAGTGTCTCAGTGTCCAGACCTGTAGTGTCACAGTGTCCAGACCCAGAGTGTCGCAACATCCAGACCCGGAGTGTCGCAGTGTCCAGACCCGGAGTGTCTCAGTGTCCAGACCCGGAGTGTCGCAGTGTCCAGACCCGGAGTGTCGCAGTGTCCAGACCCGGAGTGTCGCAGTGTCCAGACCCGGAGTGTCGCAGTGTCCAGACCCGGAGTGTCGCAGTGTCTAGACCCGGAGTGTCGCAGTGTCTAGACCCGGAGTGTCTCAGTGTCCAGACCCGGAGTGTCGCAGTGTCCAGACCCGGAGTGTCACAGTGTCCAGACTTGGACTGTCACAGTGTCCAGACCCGGAGTGTCACAGTGTCCAGACCCGGAGTGTCGCAGCATCCAGACCCGGAGTGTCGCAGCGTCCAGACCCGGAGTGTCGCTGTGTCCAGACCCGGAGTGTCGCAGTGTCCAGACCCGGAGTGTCGCAGTGTCCAGACCCGGAGTGTCGCAGTGTCCAGCCAGCAGAACTACATGCTCCTGCAACTGAAACTTACGTCTCCACTGGGAAAGTTAATGAGACAGTTTCGTTGCTTGTGTTTCCATATTTAAGTCATTGTGGTGGGTGCATGAGATGATCATTGTTTCTTCCTTTGTATAGATAAAGGGACAAGGGGCACGAGGGAGACTGAACCAAGGATACAAGAGTGACTGAGCAAATGAGGTAAGGTGGAAGTAGTAGTTGGGTCAGGCGACACTGAGCTTGAGTGTTAAAAGCCTACAGGATGGGAGAGGAAGAGTAGGACAAAGGTTTGGAGGTGCTGAGTGTAAACAAGTTCGGTAATTAGGCTCAACAAAATTTCAACATAGAGAGGTGGAGAAGATACAGAGTAAACGCTACACTGTCCAAATCAAACACTCCCAGGACAGGTACAGCACGGGGTTAGATACAGAGTAAAGCTCCCTCTACACTGTCCCCATCAAACACTCCCAGGACAGGTACAGCACGGGTTAGATACAGAGTAAAGCTCCCTCTACACTGTCCCCATCAAACACTCCCAGGACAGGTACAGCACGGGGTTAGATACAGAGTAAAGCTCCCTCTACACTGTCCCCATCAAACACTCCCAGGACAGGTACAGCACGGGTTAGATACAGAGTAAAGCTCCCTCTACACTGTCCCCATCAAACACTCCCAGGACAGGTACAGCACGGGTTAGATACAGAGTAAAGCTCCCTCTACACATAGGAACATACAAATTTGCAGGAGGAGGCTACTCGGCCCCTCGAGCCTGCTCCACCATTCAATAAAATCATGGCTGATCTGGATGGAACATTAAGCCCACATTCCTGCCTATTTCCAATAACCTTTCACCCCTTTGCTTATCAAGAATCTATCCAGCTCTATCTTAAAATTATTCAAAGACACTGCTTCCACTGCCATTTGAGGAAGAGAACAGTCAGAGAAAAAAATTCTCCTCATCTCTGTCTTAAATGATGACCCCTTATTTTGAAACTGTGGCCCCTAGTTCTAGATTCTCCAACAAGGGGAAATATCTTCTCCACATTCGCTCTGTCAAGACCTCTCAGTATCTTAAAGGTTTTGATCAAGTCACCTCTTAATCTTCTAAACTCCACTGGATACAAGCCTAGTCCGTCCAAACTCCCCTTAAAAGCCAACCCACCCTTTCCTGTTATAGTCTAGTAAATCGTCTCTGAACTGCTTTTAACACAGTTACATCTCTCTTTAAATATGGAATCCAATACTGTACAGAGTGCTCCCAGACGTGGTCTCACCAGTGCCCTGTACAACTGAATCATAATCTCGCTACTTTTGTATTCAATTCCCCTCACAATAAACAATAACATTCTATTAGCTTTCCTAACTACCTGCTGTACCTGTATACTCACCTCTTATGATTCATGCACCAGGACACCCAGATCCCTCTGACTCTCAGAGCTCCTCAATCTCTCACCATTTAGGTAATAAGCTTCTCTTTTAATCTTCCTGCCAAAATGGACGATCTCACATTTGCCCACATTATACTCCATTTGCCAGATTTTTGCCCAACCAGTTATAACCCATCTATGTCACTTTGTAGCCTCCTTGTGTCCTCTTCATAATTTACTTTCCTACCTATCTTTGTGTCACCAGCAAATTTAGCCACCATTCCTTTGATCCCTTCATCCAAGTAACTTATATAAACTAGAAAAGGTTGAGGCCCCAGCACTGGTCCGTGTGGCACACCAATCAGTACATCCTGCCAAGCAGACAAGCCAACTCTCTGTTTCCTGTTAGCCGTCCAATCTCCTATCCATGCCAATATCTTACCCCCTACACCATGTGCTTTTATTTTCTGCAATAAACTTTGATGTGGCACTTTATCAAATGTTTTCTGAAAATCCAAGTACAGAACATCCACCAGTTCCCATTTATCCACAAAACACATGATTCCTTCAAAGAACTCCAATAAATTAGTCAAACATGACTTCCCTTGTACAAAACCATGTTGGCTCTGCCCAATTGCCTTGGATTTTTCTCAGTGTCCTGCGATAACACCTTTGATAATAGATTCTAAACTTTTCCCTACGACAGACGTTAAGCTAACCGGCCTGTAGTTTCCCGCTTTCTGTCTCCCTCCCTATTTGGATGAAGGAGTTACACTTGCTGTTTTCCAATCGAACAGAACCTCCCCCGAATGTAGGGGCAGGATTTTGTTCTTGCTGGGTGGGCTCGGTGGGGAGAAACAGGGGCAGTCAGGAGGGCAAGCGCCACCCACGATCAGGCAGCGAGCACAGTCTCACGAAGGTGGGCCAGTTAAGGCCCACCCAGTGTGGAACACGCGCTGCAGCACCGCCTGTTGCGGGGGGGGGTGTGGTGAGGGGAGGAGGGCGAGCGCTCAAAGCCGTAAGGCTGGATGGGCAGCGGAATATTTCATTTAATCGGTACTTCAATGGCCTTAACAGGCCTGTAATTGTCAGCGGGGGTGCTGCAGGCTCCAGTGCACCCCTGCCGACTGAAATATCAGGCCAGAGCGCGATGGCATCAGGACACTCGCCCAGCATCATCGCGCCTCATTTTACACTTGTTCAGGCGCGCGCCCACCCGATATGCGAGAAACTCTGGCCTAGAGAATTTTGGAAAATTAAAACCAGTGCATCAAGTACCTCGCCAGCCATTTCCTTCAAGGCCTTAGGCTGAAGCACATCCGGACCTGGAGATTTCACAGCCCCACAGCCCCAACTATTAGCTCAGTACAACTTCCCTGATGATTGTAATTTTCCCGAGTTCCTCCCTCTACACTGTCCCCATCAAACACTCCCAGGACAGGTACAGCATGGGGTTAGATACAGAGTAAAGCTCCCTCTACACTGTCCCCATCAAACACTCCCAGGACAGGTACAGCACGGGGTTAGATACAGAGTAGAGCTCCCTCTACACTGTCCCCATCAAACACTCCCAGGACAGGTACAGCACGGGGTTAGATACAGAGTAAAACTCCCTCTACACTGTCCCCATCAAACACTCCCAGGGCAGGTACAGCACGGGGTTAGATACAGAGTAAAGCTCCCTCTACACTGTCCCCATCAAACACTCCCAGGGCAGGTACAGCACGGGGTTAGATACAGAGTAAAGCTCCCTCTACACTGTCCCCATCAAACACTCCCAGGACAGGGACATGACGAGTAACTCTTTAGGTTGGATTTCCCCTCCTTTATTCATGGCATATTACAAAACTGAATCACTTTCACTTGAGATTCCTGAGATGACTATCAGATAATAAGACAATCTCCAGACACCAAGCTGGCTTTTGGATGAAATGTTAAAATGAGGCTCTGTCTGCTCATTCGGGTCTTTGTAAAAGATCCAACTGCATTATGTCAACGAAAAGGGGAGTTGTCCCTAGTTCCTTGGGGCCAATATCATTAAAAAAACAGGCAACCTGGCCATTACCGCATTGTTGTTTGTGGGATCCTGCTGTGCACAGATTGCTGGTCTTGATTCCCAGCACTTTAAAATTGACTTCACCCTAAATTATCTTCATTGGCCGTAAAGCACTTTGAGATGTCCTGAGGAACGGCGCTATAGAAATGCAATCCTTTGCTTCTTGTGCAAATGGACACACAGGCCCAACAGTGACCGGTGGGCAGCGTTTCACTGAAGATAACCTGACTGAGATGAGGAAGAAATGTTTTATTCGGTGGGGGGGCGGGGGGGGGGGTGGGTATGTGTATCTGTGGAATCGTCTACCCCAGAGGGAGGTGTGGGAGCTCAGTCACTGAGCGTGGCGAAGCAGGGATTAGCATCAGAGGGCAGAGTGTTCAGGGGTCGGCGGGCAGGGAGTGATGGGCATTCACGGGGTTGGCCGGGGAATGGACCCCGATCGGCCCTCGGCCGGGACTTGACTCCGGCTGGTGTGTAGTGCGCGGGCGCGCCAGGGAGTCTGGCACTGCCAGGGTGGGGGTGGTGAGGCGGGAGGAGGGTGGGCACTGAGGTCAATGTGGGCGCGGGTGGGCACTGACAGACATCACCCTGAAGGCCTCAGGGGGCTGAAGACCTGAAAAATCAAAATTAAACTCTTGAAAGGCAGAAGAAAAATGCCCAAGTGGCCCCAACAGGCACCTGAAAACATCCGAGATGCTGTCCCCCTGATTGTTCTTTTTGTTTTGTTTCATCCCGGAAACCTCATCCCGCCCTCGGGTGATGTTTGAAGAGACATGTGAAGGCTGCCCGGCCGAATGACCTGTCCGCTGGCCGGAAGGTTGGACAGGCCGCATAATATTAACGACCACTGCGCCCATAATGACTTTAATTGACCTCTGAATTGTCGGCGGGCGGGTGGGAGTTTTGGAAGCGCCCCGCACCCCCCCATCCCCCACAACCCCCCCACAACCCCCCCACCCCCGCCAACCAAAATATCACCCGGCTGCGGGACGAGGTCAGAGGGGTCGCCTGAGGTCATCTCGCGCGATTGCTCGCCGGATCGGGTTGGATCGGGCGCAAGCCCCACCCAATCACAATAAAATACTGACCACAGGAACGCAGCAAGTAGGAGCAGGAGGAGGTCATTGATTCCTGGAGGCTGCTCCATCATTCAATGGCTGATTCTCCATCTCAACACCGTACTCCCGCTCTCTCCCCATACCCCTTGATGTCTTTGGAGTCTAGGAAGCTATTTCCTTCTTAAAATATATTCAGTGATTTGGCCTCCACAGCCTCTGTGGTAGAGAATTCCACAGGTTCACCATCCTCTGAGTGAAGAAGTTTCTCCTCATCTCAGTCCTAAATGGTCTACCCTGTATCCTGAGACTGTGACCCCTTGTTCTAGACTCACCCCCGCCCCCCAGCCAGAGGAAACATCATCCCTGCACCCAGTCTGTCCATCCCTGTCAGAACTTTGTACATTTCGATGAGATCCTCCCTCATTCTTCTAAACTCCAGTGAATTCAGGCCTAGTCGGCCCAATCTCTCCTGATACGACAATCCTGCCATCCCAGGAATCAGTCTGGTGAACCTTCGCTGCTCTCCCTCTATGGCAAGTATATCCATTCTTAGGTAAGGAGACCAAAACTGCACACGAATTCTCCCCCCCCATCGGGGGGTTTGTGCGTGGGTGGGTGCGGACACAGTCGGTGCCCCCGATCGGGTCCACTCCACCATTTGAGGTCAGAGGGGTCACACCCAGTGTGATGCGCACCCAGAAGCGCTGAGCGCTCCCTGTGCGGGTGGGTTACCTGAGTCAGGAGCGTGAAAGAGCGCAGAAATCTCCCTCAGGCACCTCTGTGCCTCAGGGAGAGAAGTTTTAAGTTTTAAAAGGTTAATAAAGTGGAGAAATAATTTTTCTGACACGTCCCCTCATGTGAAACTGGGACACGTGCATTAATTTCAATAAAAATTTGTGAGAAAATTTAAAATCGTTCATGAAAACCTCATCCCGCCTGTGGATAAGGTTCGATGAAAAATGCGAAGGCCGCCTGGGGTAATTGGCTTTTTAAGTAGCCTTAATGGGCCTTGGAGAGTTCGGAGGGCGTGTAGCCGAGTTGGCTGTGTACCCATCAAACTGAAAATCTAAATGATGCGCGGTGACATCGGGATGCACTCCCAACATCCCCCCCCCCATCATTTTATACCTCAGCGAGCGGGCTCCTCCCCCTCTCGCTGAGCTGAAGATTCAGGCCCAGGTGTGGTCTCTCCAAGGCCCTGTACAGCTGCTGTAAGACAACCTCGCTCCTGTACTCAAGTCCTCTCGCAATGAAGGCCAACATACCATTTGCCTTCCTAACTGTTTGCTGCACCTGCATGCTCACTTTCAGTGACTGGTGTACAAAGACACTCAGGTCCCTTTGTACATCAACATTTCCCAATCTATCACCATTGAAATAATACTCTGCCATTCTGTTTTTCCTACCACAGTGGATAACTTCACAATCATCTACGTTATACATCACCTGCCCTGTATTTGCCCGCTTACTCAACCTGTCTAAATCACATTGAAGTCTCTTAACACCCTCCTCATCACTCACATTCCCACCTGGTTTTATGTCGTCAGCAAACTTGGAAATATAACATTTGGTTCCCTCATCCAAATCATTGATATAGATTGTGAATAGCTGGGACCCAACCACTGATCCCTGCGGTACCCCACTAGTCACCGCCTGCCACTCCAAAAGAGACCCATTTATTCCTACTCTCTGTTTCCTGTCTGCTAACCAATTCTCAATCCATGCCAATATATTACCCCCAATCCCATGAGGTTTAATTTTATGCATGAACCTCTTATATGGGTTTTATTCAACAGCTTTCTGAAAATCCAAATGCACCACATCCCATTATGCCCTCAAGAACCTCCGGCAGGTTTGCCAAACATAATTTTCCCTTGTCCATGTTGACTTTGTCCAATCCCGTTGATATTTTCTAAGTGTCCTGTTATCACATCCTTTACAATAGACTCTAGCACTTTCCCTACCACTGATGTTGGGCTAACCATTCAGTAATTCACTGTTTTCTCCCTCCCTCCTTTTTTAAATAGTGAGAATCCATTTGCCACCCTCCAGAATCTACAGAATTTTGGAAGATGACACAGAATATTTCCATGGCCACCTCCTGTCATACCCTGGGATATAGATTATCAGGCCCATTAATTTCCCCAGCACTGTTTTGTTCAGTAATAATAATTTCCTTCAATTCCTCCTTCTCACTAGACCCTTGGTTCCCTTGCATTTCTGGGAAGTTATTTGTGTCTTCCTCTGTGAAGACAGAGCTAAAGTAGTTGTTTAATTGCTCTGGCATTTCCTTGTTCTCTATTATTAATTTTCTCATTTTGGATTGTTAGGGACCTACATTTGTCTTCACTAATCTTTTTCTTTTTTACAGATTGACAGATTTCTAACATTTCTGACATAAAGGGAGAACGAGCTAATGTGAGGAAAAGACCTTGAAGTGGATGATCAGCCATGATTGTATTGAATGGTGGAGCAGGCTTGATGGGCTGAATGGCCTACTCCTGCTCCTATGGTCCTATGTTCCCAATTAATTCATAGACGGGACTTTTTGGAAGACTTAGGGAAGCAGAGGGGGGTACAGTGCGAGGAGTGTTCTCAACAATCTCATCCCCACTGAGAAACAGAAAGGATTGATACTGTTCACTAACAGCCATTCAATCACCAATCTCCTGCGTGGGCCAAGAATGGGATGACCTTCTTTGTGAACAGCACTCTCCAGTGTGTGGTGGATGAAGTTTCCCCCAGTTTTGCCCCTTTTACAACAAGCACCTACCCATCAACTCCTGGGGAGATCCAGTCTGCCATGCCCAGCAGGAGTTTGCTTCAGGTCCAATAGAAAGAAGAAATAATTCTGAAAGTCTCATTGGGAAGGGTTAAAGGCTGTGACCAAGTACATCAACTTCCAGTACTCCACAATGTGCTGAGGAAATAAAATTGCATCACTACAAACTTAAATTACCCTTAAAGGACACATCTCACCTTGGCCTATGAAGTTTGACTTCAATTAATGTTATAGGTGTTGTAATATACCTTTAAGGGATAGCAGCATGCCATCACTGGAAGGGAAGTGTGTCATGTGATCCAGGCTCAGTTTCACTTTGGCCTGTGAGCAGAGCACATGGCGCACAGCTCCGCTGCTGATATCTTCAAGCTTTCTACCCATGTATATATGTTCTCATGTGCCTAGTTGGAATAAATGAACCCACAACGTGTTTACACAATCCCTGATGAGTGATTGGTGCCTTTATATCATTATAACAATATATATATATCATAGAACAAAAAAAAGTTGCGGTCCCTCTCCTGTGCCTCCTGCTCCCACTGCCCATCCTCCCTGAGGGAGTCTTAAGACTGGGAATACTTGGATTTCCAAGGCAGATGTCACCATTGTTAATGGGAGTTGGCTTTACATTGTCAGGACTCTCACTGTTACTGTGAATCTTAACAGTCCTTTAGTGTTGAAAGTCAGGCAATTGGTTTAACATCACAGAACATGACCTGGGATAATTTACAGCATGAGAAGGTTTTGTCTCTTTATTAATTTTGAAGATTATTTTCCCAATTAGTCCAATGAGACTTTCTTCTGGAGCTGAGGGTGGGGTATAGTTATTCACAAATTAGCTCTGAACGAATGGCTCAGTAAATACTTCAATTTACAAAATACCTCATCGTTATGGCCGAAGGTCTCGAACATCTCGCAAAGTGGTAATTCTTTCCAGGTCGTGCTCCTCGTGCGAAAACTGACTGGAAACGAGGGGGTGTCCGTGAATCAGGACCGTGTGTCCTAACCCCAACTCCCAACCACATCTGGTGAGGTTCTCAGTTGGGACATGGGATTTACTCAATGTATTCACTCAGATGAATCATTTCCAAAGTGTAGTGATTTGTTGTTGGTGTTAAATGTTGTACGGTGTTGTACGCTGAGCACTATTACATCGCCAAGTGTCTGTATACAATCTTGTAAGTGTAGAAATCGCACTGGAATTCTCTCCCTAAACGGCTCCGCCTCTCTCCTCTCTTTAAGATGCTCCCGAAAGCCTATTTATTTAACCAAGCATTTTGGTCATCAGTCCCACAATTTCCTCATGTGCCTCGGTGTCAAATTCTGCCAGCTTTACAGTCCTGTGAAGTGCCTTGGGATGATGGTATATAAATGCAAGTCGCTCCACCTGTTCTGCACCCACACTAGCCACATGCCTGACTGGAAGTGCCCATCCCTCGCATTAATTTTCCATCATTGAGGTGCGACCAATCGGATTGCACGTTCAAGAAAGAACGTGCATTTGTATAGCACCTTTCACAACCACAGAACATCCCAAAGTGCTTCACAGCAAGTGAAATACGCCTTGAAATGTAGTGACTCTTGTAATGTAGGAAACGAGGCAGCCAATTAGTGCAAAGCAGGATCCCACAAACAGCAATGCGGTAACGACCAGATCATCTGTTTTTATAGTGATGTTGGTTCCGGGATAAATATCGGCCAGGATTACAGCACTCCCCCTGCTCTTAGTGGCTGGATGGTTTTTTACATCCATCTGAAAGGGAAACGTTTCATTCGAAATGATAGTACATCTGACAGTGCAGCACTCCCTCAGTACTGCACTGGGAGTCTCAGCTTGGGCTTGGTGTACAAGTCTCCAGCATGGGACCTGAACCCACAACCTTCTGACTCACAGGCGAAACTATTACCAACTGAGCCACACACGACACTGTCAGCACAGGCACAGCTAGCATTGGGAGCAAGCCTCATATCATGTAATTAGTTGAAGAATAAGAGAGAGAGAGAGAGAAATGCTTTTAAGGAGATAGCATCAGGAATGATTAGAGCATCTTTTAGAAAGCATTTCATTAATTACTTTGACAATTCTGGCAAACTGTAGCAGCTTTTGATGCCTTTGACCGAGTGGCAGGGTTTTACAGTAATCGCTTCCTATCAGATCCCAGCCTCATCTACGCTTGATAGCTGATTGCAATTGATTTTTAAGTGAATGTTTGTTCCCCCTTCTCCTCATGACTCCACCTCACTGCTTCTCAATTAGGTCCCCTTTAAATCACTGTGAGGCCAGTGGAATGACAGTGCTGATAACTTGTGTTAAAGAAAAGATGTTTTTATTGTGGCTATGTACCATTCCAGATAAGGGCAGATTCAAATCATTTCACTCAACCTTTGCCATATTTAACCCTTCCATTACCTTGCTTGAAAAATCAGACGTGTTTGTTTTTTGGTTCACCCTCCTGAAGAGCCGATTACATCATAGTGACTGGGTCAAATTCCTGGAACTTCCTTGCCAACAACACTTCACTACACGGCTTACAGCAGTTTAAGAAGACAGCTCACCACCACATTCTCAAGGACAGTTGGAGATGCGCAATAAGTGCTGGCCTCGCTAGTGACGGGAGGGAGGGTAGAAAGAAAGTAAGTATTTGCACTGGGGCTGCACCTTTCACAATCTCAGGATGGTCCCAACTCACTTTCCAGCCAGTGAAGTGCTTTTGGAAGTGCAGTCACTGGTGTAATTAATTAATTACTGAGACGGGGTTAAAAAGAAATCCTTTAATTAAGGAATTGATACCGTGTGCAGGTCTCACATACCTGGCCAAAATTTACCCTCAACCAATGTCACTGAAACAGAGGAGCTGGTGCTTATCCCATTCCTGTTTGCGGGACCTTGAATTGGCTTCCTACGTAACAACAGTGACCACACTTCAAAAAGTAACTCATTGGCTGTAAAGAATTCATAAACCTGTGGGGTCAATGGGCAGATTATCTGTCTCAACAATGACGGATAAATATTAACCTCGGGTCCACTGGAGGAGAACTCCAAGCTCTCCTTGGAAAATTTTCTGAGCCAACGTTCATCCTTCAACCAAAAGATTATCTGGTCGTTATCACACTGCTTTTTCTTGCTATGCACATGGGCTGCCGTATTTTCCTACATCACAACAGTGACTACGCTTCTTAGATTCAGAAGGCTTCCCACGTCTCGAGGTAAGGCAGATGAAGTGCACACTTACGCCTGGGCCTCCAGCTTGTTTTATCCAGCTACAGGTCACTAGCCCGAAGCCAGAGGCTGTAGCTTGAGGGAGGTCACTCTATATCTACATGTTTGACCAGGAGCCCTCCTGTCTCACTCTTACCGCCTGCCGTACACGTGTTGGAAGGACTTGCAACTTGGCAAGCGGCCTGTTTGGCCACACTGAGTGCACATCCTCCTTGACCATGAACCCCGAGCTTCTGGACACTACCCACCGCACCACAAGATGTTCTGACTGCACTTTATAGGCTGCAATGCGCGTTGGGACATCCTGAGGAGGAGAAAGGGGGCTACAGAAATGCAAGTTCTTTCCTTTTTTTCTGGAGCAGCCGGGGCAGCGAGGCCTGATCAAGGCAGAAGCCTAATTCTGCTGGGCCTCAGCTGTTGCTAGGCTCGCTGGATTCTCATTGTTTCGCCGGAATCACACTGTTCCTTGTCTGCAGCCTTATCACCATTAGCAAGGCCGCTCATTCCCTGTTGATGTTTTGACTTCTCAAAGCAAACAAAGATCATGTTGCACTTAGACAGTCATCAAGCCAGAAAAAACTAACACCACATCCGCCTGCTCACACAGACCTAGGACACTTAGTAGAAGTCTTGTTAAGGCCTGGGTGGGTAATAAGAACAGGAGGAAGATATTCAGCCCTTGAGACTGTTCACCTGTCAGTTGGGTCATAGCTGATCTGCATTTTAACTTCATCTACCCACCTAAATACCGCTCACCCACTCTTCAGGTACCAAGTCCTAGAGGGGCGTTGGTAACCATGGACTTCTGTTTGATATATGTTGGTTGATGGTTATGTATGGCCAGAAAGTGCGGTTAAACAGTGTGGTTACACAGCGCGGTTACACCGCGTGGTTACACAATGCGGTTAAACAGAGCGGTTACACAGTGTGGTTACACAGCGTGGTTACACAGCGCAGTTACACAGCGCAGTTACACAGCGCGGTTACACAGCGCGGTTACACAGCGTGGTTACACAGTGCGGTTACATAGTGCGGTTACACAGTGCGGTTACACAATGCGGTTACACAGTGGGGTTACACAGCGTGGATACACAGCGCGGTTACACAGTGCGGTTACACAGCGCGGTTACACAGCATGGTTACACAGCGTGGTTACAAAGCGCGGTTACACAGCGCGGTTACACAGCGAGGTTACACAGTGCGGTTACACAGTGCGGTTACACAGCGTGGTTACACAGCGCGGTTACACATCGCGGTTACACAGCGTGGTTAAACAGCGCGGTTACACAGTGCGGTTACACAGGGCGGTTACACAGTGCAGATACTCAGCGCGGTTACACAGCGCGGTTACCCAGCGCGGTTAGAGAGGGTGGTTACACAGCGCAGTTACAAAGTGTGGTTACACAGTGCAGCTATACAGCGCGGTTACACAGTGCAGTTACACAGTGCAGCTATACAGCGCGGTGACATGGCGCCGTTACAGAGTGCGGTTACACAGTGTGGTTACACAGTGTTGTTACACAGTGTGGTTACACAATGCAGTTACGCAGAGCGGCGTCACAGTGTGGTTACACAGTGCATTTACACAGTGCGGTTACACAGCGCGGTTACACTGTGCGGTTACACAATGCGGCGTCACAGCGCAGTTACACAGTGTGGTTACACAGCGCGGCGTCAAAGCGTGGTTACACAGCGCAGTTACACAGCACGGTTACACAGAGTGGTTACACAGTGCGGTTACACAATGCGGCGTCACAGCGCAGTTACACAGCGCAGTTACACAGCACGGTTACACAGTGTGGTTACACAGTGCGGTTACAGAGCGCGGCTACAGAGTGCGTTTACACAGTGCGGTTACACAACGTGGTTATACAGCGTGGTTACACACGTGGTTACAGAGTGTGGTTACACAGTGTGCTTGCACAGAGTGGTTACACAGCGCGGTTACACAATGTGGTTACACAGTGCGGTTACACAGTGTTGTTACACAGTGCGGTTAAACAGCGCGGCGTCAAAGTGTGGTTACACAGCGCAGTTACACAGCACAGTTACACAGTGTGGTTACACAGTGCGGTTACACAGCGCGGCTACAGAGTGCGTTTACACAGTGCGGTTACACAGTGCGGTTATACAGCATGGTTACACAAAGTGGTTACACAGCGCGGTTACACAATGTGGTTACACAGTGTTGTTACACAGTGTTGTTACACAGAGCGGTTACGCAGAGAGGGGTCACAGTGTGGTTACACAATGTTGTTACACAGTGCAGTTACACAGTGTGGTTACACAGTGCGGTTACAGAGTGCAGTTACACAGTGCGGTTACACAGTGCGGTTATACAGCGTGGTTACACATGCGGTTACAGAGTGTGGTTACACAGTGCGGTTACACTACACGGGGTCACAGCGCAGTTACACAGAGCGGTTACACAGCGCGGCGTCAAAGCGCGGTTACACAGCGCAGTTACACAGCATGGTTACACCGTGCGGAGACACAGAGCGGTTACACAGTGTGGTTACACAGTGCACTTACACAGAGTGGTTACACAGTGCGGTTACACAGTGTGGTTACACAGTGCGGTTACACAGCGCGGTTACAGAGTGCGGTTACACAGTGCGGTTACACAGTGCGGTTATACAGCGTGGTTACACACGTGGTTACAGAGTGCAGTTACACAGTGCGGTTACACAGTGCGGTTATACAGCGTAGTTACACAGCGCGGTTGCACAATGTGGTTACACAGTGCGGTTACACAGTGTGGTTACACAGTGCGGTTACACAGTGTTGTTACACAGTGTGGTTACACAGTGCGGTTACGCAGAGCGGCATCACAGTGTGGTTACACAGTGCGGTTACACAGCACGGCATCAAAGCGCGGTTACACAGCGCGGTTACACAGCATGGTTACACCGCGCGGATACACAGAGCAGTTACACAGTGTGGTTACGCAGTGCGGTTACACAGAATGGTTACACAGTGCGGTTACACAGCGCGGCGTCAAAGCGCGGTTACACAGCGCAGTTACACAGCGCGGTTACACAGTGCGGTTACACAGAGCGGCATCACTGCGGGGTTAAACAGTGCGGTTACACTGCGCGGTTACACAGCACAGTTACACAGCGCGGTTACACAGTGCGGTTACACAGTGCTGTTATACAGTGTGGATACACAGCGTGGTTATAGAGCGCTGTTACACAATGTGGTTACACAGCGCGGTTACACAGCGCGGTTACACAGGGTGGCATCACTGCGGGGTTACACAGTGCGGTTACACAGCGCGGTTACACAGAGTGGTTACAGAGTGCGGTTACACAGTGCGGTTACACAGTGCAGTTATACAGCGCAGTTACACAGCACCGTTACAGAGCGCGGTTACACAGTTTGGTTACACAGCGTGGTTACACAGTGCGGTTTCGCAGAATGGCGTCACTGTGTGGTTACACAGTGAGGTTACACAGTGTGGTTACACAGGGCGGTTACACAGTGCGGTTACACAGTGCGGTTACACAGTGTGGTTACACTACGCGGGGTCACAGCGCAGTTACACAGTGCGGTTACACAGCATGGCGTCAAAGCACAGTTACATAGCGCAGTTACACCGCGTGGAGACACAGAGCGGTTACACAGTGTAGTTACACAGTGCACTTACACAGAGTGGTTACACAGTGCGGTTACACAGTGTGGTTACACAGAGCGGTTACACAGCACGGTTACAGAGTGCGGTTACACAGTGAAGTTATACAGCGTGGTTACACATGCGGTTTCAGAGTGTGGTTACACAGTGTGCTTGCACAGAGTGGTTACACAGCACGGTTGCACAATGTGGTTACACAGTGCAGTTACACAGTGTGGTTACACAGTGCGGTTACACAGTGTTGTTACACAGTGTGGTTACACAGTGCGGTTACGCAGAGCAGTGTCACAGTGTGGTTACACAGTGCGGTTACACAGTGCGGTTACACATGGCAGTTACACAGTGCGGTTACACAGCACGGCATCACAGCGCAGTTACACAATGCGGTTACACAGCGCGGCGTCAAAGCGCGGTTACACAGTGATGTTACACAGCATGGTTACACAGTGTGGTGACACAGTGCGGTTACACAGAGTAGTTACACAGTGCGGTTACACAGTGCGGTTATACAGCGCCGCGTCAAAGCGCGGTTACACAGCACGGTTACACAGCGCGGTTACACAGTGCGGTTACACAGCATGGTTACACCGCACGGATACACAGAGCGGTTACACAGTGTGGTTACACAGTGCGGTTACACAGAGTGGTTACACAGTGCGGTTACACAGTGTTGTTACGCAGTGCGGTTACACAGCATGGTTACACCGCGCGGATACACAGAGTGGTTACACAGTGCGGTTACACAGTGTGGTTACAGAGTGTGGTTACACAGTGCGGTTACACAATGCGGTTATACAGCTTGGTTACACAGCGCGGATACAGAGCGCGGTAATACAGAGTGGTTACACAGCACGGTTACACAGTGAGGTTACACAGTGTGGTTACACAGTGCGGTTACACAAGGCGGTTACACAGTGCGGTTACACAGTGCGGTTACACGGCACGGTTACACAGTGCGGTTACACAGAGCGCCATCACTGCGGGGTTACACAGTGCGGTTACACAATGCGGCGTCACAGCGCAGTTGCACAGTGCGGTTACACAGCACGGCGTCAAAGCACGGTTACACAGCGCAGTTATACAGCTCGGTTACACAGGGTGGTTACACAGCATGGTTACACTGCGCGGAGACACAGAGCGGTTGCACAGAGTGGTTACACAGTGCGCTTACACAGAGTGGTTACACAGCGCGGTTACACAGCGCGGTTACACAGCACAGTTTCACAGCGCGGTTACACAGTGTGGCTATACAGTGTGGATACACAGCGTGGTTATAGAGCGCGGTTACACAATGTGGTTACACAGCGTGGTTACACAGCGCGGTTACACAGAGTGGCATCACTGCAGGGTTACACAGTGAGGTTACACAGCGCGGTTACACAGAGTGGTTACAGAGTGCGGTTACACAGTGCGGTTACACAGTGCAGTTATACAGCGCAGTTACACAGCACCGTTACAGAGTGCGGTTACACAGTTTGGTTACACAGCGTGGTTACACAGTGCGGTTTCGCAGAATGGCGTCACAGTGTGGTGACACAGTGCGGTTACACAGTGTGGTTACACAGGGCGGTTACACAGTGCGGTTACACAGTGCGGTTACACAGTGCGGTTACACAGTGAGGTTACACTACGTGGGGTCACAGCGCAGTTACACTGTGCGGTTACACAGCGTGGCGTCAAAGCATGGTTACACAGCGCAGTTACACAGCACGGTTACACAGTGTGGTTACACAGCATGGTTACACCGCGCGGACACACAGAGCGGTTACACAGTGTAGTTACACAGTGCACTTACACAGAGAGGTTACACAATGCGGTTACACAGTGTGGTTACATAGTGCGGTTACACAGCACGGTTACAGAGTGCATTTACACAGTGCAGTTATACAGCGTGGTTACACACGCGGTTTCAGAGTGTGGTTACACAGTGTGCTTGCACAGAGTGGTTACACAGCACGGTTGCACAATGTGGTTACACAGTGCAGTTACACAGTGTGGTTACACAGTGCGGTTACACAGTGTTGTTACACAGTGTGGTTACACAGTGAGGTTACGCAGAGCAGTGTCACAGTGTGGTTACGCAGTGCGGTTACACAGTGCGGTTACACATGGCAGTTACACAGTGCGGTTACACAGTGCGGTTACACAGCACGGCGTCACAGCGCAGTTACACAATGCGGTTACACAGCGCGGTGTCAAAGCGCGGTTACACAGCGTGGTTACACAGCACGGTTACACAGTGTGGTGACACAGTGCGGTTACACAGCACGGCATCAAAGCACGGTTACACAGCGCGGTTACACAGTGTGGTTACACAGCATGGTTACACCGCACGGATACACAGAGCGGTTACACAGTGCAGTTACACAGTGAGGTTACACTACGTGGGGTCACAGCGCAGTTACACTGTGCGGTTACACAGCGTGGCGTCAAAGCATGGTTACACAGCGCAGTTACACAGCACGGTTACACAGTGTGGTTACACAGCATGGTTACACCGCGCGGACACACAGAGCGGTTACACAGTGTAGTTACACAGTGCACTTACACAGAGAGGTTACACAATGCGGTTACACAGTGTGGTTACAAAGTGCGGTTACACAGCACGGTTACAGAGTGCATTTACACAGTGCAGTTATACAGCGTGGTTACACACGCGGTTTCAGAGTGTGGTTACACAGTGTGCTTGCACAGAGTGGTTACACAGCACGGTTGCACAATGTGGTTACACAGTGCAGTTACACAGTGTGGTTACACAGTGCGGTTACACAGTGTTGTTACACAGTGTGGTTACACAGTGCGGTTACGCAGAGCAGTGTCACAGTGTGGTTACGCAGTGCGGTTACACAGTGCGGTTACACATGGCAGTTACACAGTGCGGTTACACAGTGCGGTTACACAGCACGGCGTCACAGCGCAGTTACACAATGCGGTTACACAGCGCGGTGTCAAAGCGCGGTTACACAGCGTGGTTACACAGCACGGTTACACAGTGTGGTGACACAGTGCGGTTACACAGCACGGCATCAAAGCACGGTTACACAGCGCGGTTACACAGTGTGGTTACACAGCATGGTTACACCGCACGGATACACAGAGCGGTTACACAGTGTGGTTACACAGTGCGGTTACACAGAGTGGTTACACAGTGCGGTTACACAGTGTTGTTACATAGTGTGGTTACACAGTGCGGTTACACAGCATGGTTACACCGCGCGGATACACTGAGTGGTTACACAGTGCAGTTACACAGCGCGGTTACAGAGTGTGGTTACACAGTGCGGTTACACAATGCGGTTATACAGCTTGGTTACACAGCGCGGATACAGAGCGCGGTTATACAGAGTGGTTACACAGCACGGTTAGACAGGGCGGTTACACAGTGTGGTTACACAGTGCGGTTACACAGAGCGCCATCACTGCGGGGTCACACAGTGCGGTTACACAATGCGGCGTCACAGCGCAGTTGCACAGTGCGGTTACACAGCTCGGTTACACAGGGTGGTTACACAGCATGGTTACACCGCGCAGAGACACAGAGCGGTTACACAGTGTGGTTACACAGTGCGCGTACACATAGTGGTTACACAGTGCGGTTACACAGTGCGCTTACACAGAGTGGTTACACAGTGCGGTTACACAGTGTGGTTACACAGCGTGGTTGTACAGCGTGGTTACACAGTGCGGATTCAGAGCGCGGTTACACAGTGTGCTTACACAGAGTGGTTACACAGCGCGGTTACACAATGTGGTTACACAGTGCGGTTACACAGCGCGGTTACAGAGTGCGGTTACACAGTGCAGTTATACAGCGTGGTTACACACGCGGTTTCAGAGTGTGGTTACACAATGTGCTTGCACAGAGTGGTTACACAGCACGGTTGCACAATGTGGTTACACAGTGCGGTTACACAGTGTTGTTACACAGTGTGGTTACACAGTGCGGTTACGCAGAGCAGTGTCACAGTGTGGTTACGCAGTGCGGTTACACAGTGCAGTTACATATGGCAGTTACACAGTGCGGTTACACAGTGCGGTTACACAGCACGGCGTCACAGCGCAGTTACACAATGCGTTTACACAGCGCGGCGTCAAAGCACGGTTACACAGCGTGGTTACACAGCACGGTTACACAGTGTGGTGACACAGTGCGGTTACACAGCGCGGCATCAAAGCCCGGTTACACAGCGCGGTTACACAGTGTGGTTACACAGCATGGTTACACCGCACGGATACACAGTGCGGTTACACAGAGTGGTTACACAGTGCAGTTACACAGTGTTGTTACATAGTGTGGTTACACAGTGCGGTTACACAGCATGGTTACACCGCGCAGATACACAGAGTTGTTACACAGTGCGGTTACACAGTGCGGTTACACAGTGTTGTTACACAGTGTGGTTACACAGTGTTGTTACACAGTGTGGTTACACAGTGCAGATATGCAGAGTGGCGTTACAGTGTGGTTACACAGGGCGGTTACACAGCGCGGTTACACAGTGTGGTTACACAGCACGGTTACACAATGTGGTTACTCAGCGCGGTTACACAGCGTGGTTACACAGAGCAGCATCACAGTGGGGTTACACAGTGTGGTTACACAGCACAGTTACACAATGTGGTTACTCAGCGCGGTTACACAGCGTGGTTACACAGAGCAGCATCACAGTGGGGTTACACAGTGTGGTTACACAGCGCGGTTACACAGCGCAGTTACACAGCGCGGTTACACATTGCGGTTACACAGCGTGGTTACACAGCGCCGTTACACAGTGTGGTTAAACAGCGCGGTTACACAGTGCGGTTACACAGCGCGGTTACACAGTGCTGTCATACAGTGTGATGACACAGCATGGTTATAGAGCGCGTTTACACAATGTGGTTACACAGCGCGGTTACACAGCATGGTTACACAGAGCGGCATCACTGCGGGGTTACACAGTGCGGTTACACAGCGCGGTTACACAGCGCGATTACACAGCGCGATTACACAGCACGGTTACACAGCGTAGTTGCACCGCGCGGATACACAGTGCGGTTACACAATGCGATTACACAGAGTGGTTACAGTGTGCGGTTACACAGCCCGGTTACACAACGCGGTTGTACAGTGTGGTTACACAGCACGGATACAGAGCGCGGTTACACAGTGTGCTTACACAGAGTGGTTACACAGTGCAGTTACACAATGTGGTTACACAGTGCGGTTACACAGTGTTGTTACACAGTGTGGTTACACAGTGCAGATATGCAGAGCGGTGTCACAGAGTGGTTACACAGGGCGGTTACACAGCACGGTTACACAGCGCGGTTACTCAGTGTGGTTACACAGCACGGTTACACAATGTGGTTACACAGCGCGGTTACACAGAGCGGCATCACAGTGCGGTTACACAGTGCGGTTACACAGCGCGGTTACACAGCGCGGTTACACAGCGCGGTTACACAGTGCAGTTACACAGCGCGGTTACACATTGCGGTTACACAGCATGGTAACACAGCGCCGTTACAGAGTGTGGTTAAATAGCGCGGTTACACAGTGCGGTTACACAGCGCGGTTACACAGTGCTGTTATACAGTGTGATGACACAGCATGGTTATAGAGCGCGTTTACACAATGTGGTTACACAGCGCGGTTACACAGCGTGGTTACACAGCGCGATTACACAGCATGGTTACACAGCGTAGTTACACCGCGTGGATACACAGTGCGGTTACACAGTGCAGTTATACAGTGCGGTTTCACAGCACCGTTACAGAGTACGGTTACACAGTGTGGTTACACAGCGTGGTTACACAGTGCGGTTACGCAGAATGGCGTCACAGTGTGGTTACACAGCGCGGTTACACAGTGTGGTTACACAGAGCGGTTACACAGTGCGGTTATACAGCGTGGTTACATAGCGCGGTTACACAGTGCGGTTACACTACGCGGGGTCACAGCGCAGTTACACAGCGCGGCATCAAAGCGCGATTACACAGCGCAGTTACACAGCATGGTTACACAGTGTGGTTACACAGCATGGTTACACCATGCAGAGACAAAGAGCGGTTACACAGTGTGGTTACACAGTGCACTTACACTGAGTGGTTACACAGCGCGGTTACACAGTGCGGTTATACAGCGTGGTTACACACGCGGTTACAAAGTGTGGTTACACAGTGTGCTTGCACAGAGTGGTTGCACAGCGCGGTTGCAAATTGTGGTTACACAGTGCGGTTAAACAGTGTGGTTACACAGTGCGGTTACACAGTGCAGTTACACAGTGTGGTTACACAGTGCGGTTACGCAGAGCGGCGTCACAGTGTGGTTACACAGTGCGGTTACACAGTGTGGCATCACAGCGCGGTTACACAGTGCAGTTACACACTGCGGTTACACAGTGTGGCATCACAGCGCGGTTACACAGTGCGGTTACACACTGCGGTTACACAGTGCGGTTACACGGTGCGGCATCACAATGCGTCTACACAGCATGGTTACATAGTGCCATTACACAGCACGGTTACACAGTGCGGTTATGCCGTGTGGTTACACAGTGCGGTTACACAGTGTGGCGTCACAGCGCGGTTACACAGCACTGTTACACAGTGTGGTTACACAGCACGGTTACACAGTGTGGTTACACAGTGTGGTTACACAGTGCGGTTACACGGTGCAGCATCACAACGCGTCTACACAGCATGGTTACATAGTGCCATTACACAGCGTGGTTACACAGTGCAGTTACGCCGTGTGGTTACACAGTGTGGTTACACAGTGTGGCGTCACAGCGCGGTTACACAGCACGGTTACACAGTGTGGTTACACAGTGTGGTTACACAGCGCGGTTACACAGTGCAGTTACACAGTGTGGTTACACAGTGTGGCATCACAGCGCAGTTACACAGTGCGGTTACACAGTGCGGTTACACAGTGTGGATACACAGTGTGGTTACACAGCGCGGTTAAACAGTGCAGTTACACAGTGTGGTTACACAGTGTGGTTACACAGTGTGGCGTCACAGCGCAGTTACACAGTGCGGTTACACAGTGTGGTTACACAGTGTGGATACACAGTCTGGTTACACAGCGCGGTTAAACAGTGCAGTTACACAGTGTGGTTACACAGTGCGGTTACACAGTGCGGTTACGCGGAGTGGCGTCACAGCGTGGTTACACAGTGCGGTTACACAGTGCGGTTACACATTGCGTTTACACAGCTTGGTTACACAGCGCTGTTACACAGTGCAGTTATACAGCACAGTTACACAGTGCGGTTATACAGCGCGGTTACACAGTGTGCTTACACTGCGCGTTTACACAGCGTGGTTATAGAGCACGGTTACACAGCACTGTTACTAAGTGCAGTTACACAGTGCGGTTACACAGTGTAGTTACACAGCGCGGTTACACAGCGTGGTTATAGAGCACGGTTACACAGCACTGTTACACAGTGCGGTTACACAGTGTGGTTGCACAGCGCGGTTACACAGCGTGGTTACACAGCACAGTTTCACAGTGTGGCATCATAATGCGTTTACACATCATGGTAACATAGTGCCATTACACAGCGCGGTTACACAGTATGGTTACACAGCACGGTTACACAGCGCAGTTACACCGTGTGGCATCACAGCGTGGTTACACCGTTCAGTTACACAGTGTGGTGTCACAGCGCTGTTACACAGTGCGTTTACACAGTGCGGTTACACAGTGTGGTTACACTGTGGTTACACAGTGTGGTTTCGCAGCGCAGTTAAACAGTGCGGTTACACAGTGCGGTCACCCTGTGTGGTTACACAGTGCGGTTACACAGTGTGGCATCACAGAGCGGTTACACAGCATGGTTACACAGTGCAGTTGCACAGTGTGGCGTCACAGCGCGTTTACACAGTGCGGTTACACAGTGTGGTTACACAGTGCGGTTACACAGTGTGGCGTCACAGCGCGGTTACACAACGCGGTTACACAGTGCGGTTACACAGCGTGGTTACACAGTGCGGTTACACAGTGCAGTTACGCGGAGTGGCGTCACAGTGTGGGTTACACAATGCGGTTACACAGTGTGACGTCACAGCGCGATTACACAGTGCGGTTACACACTGCGGTTACACAGTGTGGTTACACAGTGCGGTTACACGGTGTGGCATCACAACGCGCCTACACAGCATGGTTACATAGTGCCATTACACAGCGCGGTTACACAGTGCGGTTACGCCGTGTGGTTACACAGTGCGGTTACACAGTGTGGCGTCACAGCGCGGTTACACAGCACGGTTACACAGTGTGGTTACACAGTGTGGTTACACAATGCGGTTTCATGGTGCGGAATCACAACGCGTCTACACAGCATGGTTACATAGTGCCATTACACAGCGCGGTTACACAGTGCGGTCACGCCGTGTGGTTACACAGTGCGGTTACACAGTGTGGCGTCACAGCACGGTTACACAGTGTGGTTACACAGTGTGGTTACACAGCGCGGTTACACAGTGTGGTTACACAGTGTGGTTACACAGCGCGGTTACACAGTGCGGTTACACAGTGTGGTTACACAGTGCGGTTACACAGTGTGGCGTCACAGCGCAGTTACACAGTGCGGTTACACAGTGCGGTTACACAGTGCAGTTACACAGTGTGGTTACACAGTGCGGTTACACAGTGTGGCGTCACAGCGCAGTTACACAGTGTGGTTACACAGTGCGGTTACGCGGAGTGGCATCACAGCTTGGTTACACAGTGCGGTTACATAGTGCGGTTACACATTGCGTTTACACAGCTTGGATACACAGCGCTGTTACACAGTGCAGTTATACAGCACAGTTAAACAGTGCGGTTATACAGCGCGGTTACACAGTGTGCTTACACAGCGCGGCTACACAGTGTGGTTATATAGCGCGGTTGCACACTGTGGTTACACAGTGCGGTTACACAGTGCAGTTACACAGCGTGGTTACACAGTGCGGTTACACAGTGTGGTTACACATTGCAGTTACACAGCGCGGTTAAAAAAGTGCAGTTACACAGTGTGGTTACACAGCGTGGCATCACAGCGCGGTTACACAATGCGGTTACACAGCATGGCGTCACAGCGCGGTTACACAGTGCGGTTACACAGTGCGGTTACACAGTGCGGTTACACAGTGTGGTTACACAGCGTGGTTACACAGTGCGGCATCACAACGCATCTACACAGCATGGTTACATAGTGCCATTACACAGCACGGTTACACTGTGCGGTTACACAGTGTGGTTACATCGCGTGGTTACACAGTGTGGTTACACAGTGCGGATACATAGTGTGGTTACACAGTGCGGATACACATAGTGGTTACACAGTGCGGATACACAGTGTGGTTACACAGTGCGGTTACACAGCGCTGTTACACAGTGCGGTTACACCGTGTGGTTACAGAGCGCGGTTACACAATGTGGTTACACAGTGTGGTTACACAGTGTGGCGTGAGAGCGCGGTTACACAGTGCGTTTACACAGCATGGTTACACAGCATGGTTACACAGTGCGGTTACACAGTGCAGTTACGCGGAGAGGCGTCACAGTGTTGTTACACAGTGCAGTTACACAGTGTGGTTACACAGTGCGGGTACACAGTGCGGTTATAAAGTGCGGTTACACAGTGTGGTTACACTGTGCGTTTACACAGTGTGGTTACACAGTGCGGTTACACAGTGCGGTTACACAGTCCGGTTACGCAGAGCGGCGTCGCAGCGCAGTTACACAGCGCGGTTACACAGTGCGGTTACACAGTGTGGTTACACAGCGTGGCGTCACAGCGCAGTTACACAATGCGGTTACACAGCACGGTTACACAGTGTGGTTACACAGTGCCGTTACACAGAGTGGTTACACTGTGTGGATACACAGTGCGGTTACACAGCGCGGTTACACAGTGCGGTTACACAGTGCGGCTACACAGCACGGCGTCAAAGCGCGGTTACACAGCGCGGTTACACAGTGCGGTTACACAGTGTGGTTACACATTGCAGTTACACAGCGCGGTTAAAAAAGTGCAGTTACACAGTGTGGTTACACAGCGTGGCATCACAGCGTGGTTACACAATGCGGTTACACAGCATGGCGTCACAGCGCGGTTACACAGTGCGGTTACACAGTGCGGTTACACAGTGTGGTTACACAGCGTGGTTACACAGTGCGGCATCACAACGCATCTACACAGCATGGTTACATAGTGCCATTACACAGCGCGGTTACACTGTGTGGTTACACAGTGTGGTTACACAGTGCGGATACACAGTGTGGTTACACAGTGCGGATACACATAGTGGTTACACAGTGCGGATACACAGTGTGGTTACACAGTGCGGTTACACAGCGCTGTTACACAGTGCGGTTACACAGTGTGGTTACAGAGCGCGGTTACACAATGTGGTTACACAGTGCAGTTACACAGTGTGGCATGAGAGCGCGGTTACACAGTATGTTTACACAGCATGGTTACACAGCGTGGTTACACAGTGCGGTTACACAGTGCAGTTACGTGGAGTGGCGTCACAGTGTTGTTACACAGTGCAGTTACACAGTGTGGTTACACAGTGCGGGTACACAGTGCGGTTATAAAGTGCGGTTACACAGTGTGGTTACACTGTGCGTTAACACAGTGTGGTTACACAGTGCGGTTACACAGTGCGGTTACACAGTCCGGTTACGCAGAGCGGCGTCACAGCGCAGTTACACAGCGCGGTTACACAGCGCAGTTACACAGTGCGGTTACACAGCGTGGCGTCACAGCGCAGTTACACAATGCGGTACACAGCACGGTTACACAGTGTGGTTACACAGTGCCGTTACACAGTGCGGTTACACAGTGCGGCTACACAGCACGGCGTCAAAGCGCGGTTACACAGCGCGGTTACACAGCACGGTTACACAGTGTGGTTACACAGTGCGGTTACACAGAGTGGTTACACCGTGCGGATACACAGAGCGGTTACACAGTGTGGTTACGCAGTGCGGTTCCACAGAGTGGTTACAAAGTGCGGTTACACAGTGTGGTTACACAGTGCAGTTACACAGCACGGTTACAGAGTGTGGTTACACAGTGCGGTTACACAATGCGATTATACAGCATGGTTACACAGTGTGGATACAGAGCGCGGTTATACAGTGTGCTTACAAAGAGTGGTTACACAGCGCGGTAACACATTGAGGTTACACAGTGTGGTTACACAGTGCGGTTATACAGTGCGGTTACACAGTGCGGTTACACAGTGCGGTTACACAGCACGGTTACACAGTGCTGTTACACAGCACGGCATCACAGCGCAGTTACACAGTGCGGTTACACAGCGTGGTTATAGAGCACGGTTACACAGCACTGTTACACAGTGCGGTTACACAGTGTGTTTGCACAGCGCGGTTACACAGCGTGGTTACACAGCACCGTTTCACAGTGTGGCATCACAACGCGTTTACACAGCATGGTTACATAGTGCCATTACACAGCGCGGTTACACAGTGTGGTTACACAGCGCGGTTACACAGAGTGGTTACAAAGTGCGGTTACACAGTGTGGTTACACAGTGCAGTTACACAGCACGGTTACAGAGTGTGGTTACACAGTGCGGTTACACAATGCGATTATACAGCATGGTTACACAGTGTGGATACAGAGCGCGGTTATACAGTGTGCTTACAAAGAGTGGTTACACAGCGCGGTAACACATTGAGGTTAAACAGTGTGGTTACACAGTGCGGTTATACAGTGCGGTTACACAGTGCGGTTACACAGTGCGGTTACACAGCACGGTTACACAGTGCGGTTACACAGCGTGGTTATATAGCACGGTTACACAGCACTGTTACACAGTGCGGTTACACAGTGTGTTTGCACAGCGCGGTTACACAGCGTGGTTACACAGCACCGTTTCACAGTGTGGCATCACAACGCGTTTACACAGCATGGTTACATAGTGCCATTACACAGCGCGGTTACACAGTGTGGTTACACAGCGCGGTTACACAGTGCGGTTACACAGTGCAGTTACAGAGTGTGGTTACACAGTGCGGTTACACAATGCGGTTATAAAGTGCGGTTACACAGTGTGGTTACACTGTGCGTTTACACAGTGTGGTTACACAGTGCAGTTACACAGTGCGGTTACACAGTCCGGTTACGCAGAGCGGCGTCACAGCGCAGTTACACAGTGCGGTTACACAATGCGGTTACACAGCGTGGCGTCACAGTGCAGTTACACAATGCGGTTACACAGCATGGTTACACAGTGTGGTTACACAGTGTGGTTGCACAATGCGGTTTCATGGTGCGGCATCACAACGCGTCTACACAGCATGGTTACATAGTGCCATTACACAGCGCGGTTACACAGTGCGGTCACGCCGTGTGGTTACACAGTGCGGTTACACAGTGTGGTGTCACAGCGCGGTTACACAGCACGGTTACACAGTGTGGTTACACAGTGTGGTTACACAGCGCGGTTACACAGTGTGGTTACACAGTGTGGTTACACAGCGCGGTTACACAGTGCAGTTACACAGTGTGGTTACACAGTGCGGTTACACAGTGTGGCGTCACAGCGCAGTTACACAGTGCGGTTACACAGTGCGGTTACACAGTGCAGTTACACAGTGTGGTTACACAGTGCGGTTACACAGTGTGGCGTCACAGCGCAGTTACACAGTGTGGTTACACAGTGCGGTTACGCAGAGTGGCATCACAGCGTGGTTACACAGTGCGGTTACATAGTACGGTTACACAGTGCGGTTAGACAGTGCGGTTACACATTGCGTTTACACAGCTTGGATACACAGCGCTGTTACACAGTGCAGTTATACAGCACAGTTACACAGTGCGGTTATACAGCGCGGTTACACAGTGTGCTTACACAGCGCAGCTACACAGTGTGGTTATATAGCGTGGTTGCACACTGTGGTTACACAGTGCGGTTACACAGCATGGTTACACAGTGCGGTTACACAGTGCAGTTACACAGCGCGGTTACACAGTGCGGTTACACAGTGTGGTTACACATTGCAGTTACACAGCGCGGTTAAAAAAGTGCAGTTACACAGTGTGGTTACACAGCGTGGCATCACAGCGCGGTTACACAATGCGGTTACACAGCATGGCGTCACAGCGCGGTTACACAGTGCGGTTACACAGTGCGGTTACACAGTGCGGTTACACAGTGTGGTTACACAGCGTGGTTACACAGTGCGGCATCACAACGCATCTACACAGCATGGTTACATAGTGCCATTACACAGCACGGTTACACTGTGCGGTTACACAGTGTGGTTACATCGCGTGGTTACACAGTGTGGTTACACAGTGCGGATACATAGTGTGGTTACACAGTGCGGATACACATAGTGGTTACACAGTGCGGATACACAGTGTGGTTACACAGTGCGGTTACACAGCGCTGTTACACAGTGCGGTTACACCGTGTGGTTACAGAGCGCGGTTACACAATGTGGTTACACAGTGCGGTTACACAGTGTGGCGTGAGAGCGCGGTTACACAGTGCGTTTACACAGCATGGTTACACAGCGTGGTTACACAGTGCGGTTACACAGTGCAGTTACGCGGAGAGGCGTCACAGTGTTGTTACACAGTGCAGTTACACAGTGTGGTTACACAGTGCGGGTACACAGTGCGGTTATAAAGTGCGGTTACACAGTGTGGTTACACTGTGCGTTTACACAGTGTGGTTACACAGTGCGGTTACACAGTGCGGTTACACAGTCCGGTTACGCAGAGCGGCGTCACAGCGCAGTTACACAGCGCGGTTACACAGTGCGGTTACACAGTGTGGTTACACAGCGTGGCGTCACAGCGCAGTTACACAATGCGGTTACACAGCACGGTTACACAGTGTGGTTACACAGTGCCGTTACACAGTGGTTATACACCGTGTGGATACACAGTGCGGTTACACAGCGCGGTTACACAGTGCGGTTACACAGTGCGGCTACACAGCACGGCGTCAAAGCGTGGTTACACAGCGCGGTTACACAGTGCGGTTACACAGTGTGGTTACACATTGCAGTTACACAGCGCGGTTAAAAAAGTGCAGTTACACAGTCTGGTTACACAGCGTGGCATCACAGCGCGGTTACACAATGCGGTTACACAGCATGGCGTCACAGCGCGGTTACACAGTGCGGTTACACAGTGCGGTTACACAGTGCGGTTACACAGTGTGGTTACACAGCGTGGTTACACAGTGCGGCATCACAACGCATCTACACAGCATGGTTACATAGTGCCATTACACAGCGCGGTTACACTGTGCAGTTACACAGTGTGGTTACACAGTGCGGATACACAGTGTGGTTACACAGTGCGGTTACACAGCGCTGTTACACAGTGCGGTTACACAGTGTGGTTACAGAGCGCGGTTACACAATGTGGTTACACAGTGCAGTTACACAGTGTGGCATGAGAGCGCGGTTACACAGTATGTTTACACAGCATGGTTACACAGTGCGGTTACACAGTGTGGTGTCACAGCGCGGTTACACAGCACGGTTACACAGTGTGGTTACACAGTGTGGTTACACAGTGCGGTTACACAGTGTGGTTACACAGTGTGGTTACACAGCGCGGTTACACAGTGCAGTTACACAGTGTGGTTACACAGTGCGGTTACACAGTGTGGCGTCACAGCGCAGTTACACAGTGCGGTTACACAGTGCGGTTACACAGTGCAGTTACACAGTGTGGTTACACAGTGCGGTTACACAGTGTGGCGTCACAGCGCAGTTACACAGTGTGGTTACACAGTGCGGTTACGCGGAGTGGCATCACAGCGTGGTTACACAGTGCGGTTACATAGTACGGTTACACAGTGCGGTTAGACAGTGCGGTTACACATTGCGTTTACACAGCTTGGATACACAGCGCTGTTACACAGTGCAGTTATACAGCACAGTTACACAGTGCGGTTATACAGCGCGGTTACACAGTGTGCTTACACAGCGCAGCTACACAGTGTGGTTATATAGCGCGGTTGCACACTGTGGTTACACAGTGCGGTTACACAGTGCAGTTACGCGGAGTGGCGTCACAGTGTTGTTACACAGTGCGGTTATAAAGTGCGGTTACACAGTGTGGTTACACTGTGCGTTTACACAGTGTGGTTACACAGTGCGGTTACACAGTGCGGTTACACAGTGTGGTTACACAGCGTGGTTACACAGTGCGGCATCACAACGCATCTACACAGCATGGTTACATAGTGCCATTACACAGCGCGGTTACACTGTGCAGTTACACAGTGTGGTTACACAGTGCGGATACACAGTGTGGTTACACAGTGCGGTTACACAGCGCTGTTACACAGTGCGGTTACACAGTGTGGTTATAGAGCGCGGTTACACAATGTGGTTACACAGTGCAGTTACACAGTGTGGCATGAGAGCGCGGTTACACAGTGCGTTTACACAGCATGGTTACACAGCGTGGTTACACAGTGCGGTTACACAGTGCAGTTACGTGGAGTGGCGTCACAGTGTTGTTACACAGTACAGTTACACAGTGTGGTTACACAGTGCGGGTACACAGTGCGGTTATAAAGTGCGGTTACACAGTGTGGTTACACTGTGCGTTTACACAGTGTGGTTACACAGTGCGGTTACACAGTGCGGTTACACAGTCCAGTTACGCAGAGCGGCGTCACAGCGCAGTTACACAGCGCGGTTACACAGTGCGGTTACACAGTGCGGTTACACAGCGTGGCGTCACAGCGCAGTTACACAATGCGGTTACACAGCACGGTTACACAGTGTGGTTACACAGTGCCGTTACACAGTGCGGTTACACAGTGCGGCTACACAGCACGGCGTCAAAGCGCGGTTACACAGCGCGGTTACACAGCATGGTTACACAGTGTGGTTACACAGCGCGGTTACACAGAGTGGTTACACCGTGCGGATACACAGAGCGGTTACACAGTGTGGTTACGCAGTGCGGTTCCACAGAGTGGTTACACAGTGCGGTTACACAGTGTGGTTACACAGTGCAGTTACACAGCACGGTTACAGAGTGTGGTTACACAGTGCGGTTACACAATGCGATTATACAGCATGGTTACACAGTGTGGATACAGAGCGCGGTTATACAGTGTGCTTACAAAGAGTTGTTACACAGCGCGGTAACACATTGAGGTTAAACAGTGTGGTTACACAGTGCGGTTATACAGGGCGGTTACACAGTGCGGTTACACAGTGCGGTTACACAGCACGGTTACACAGTGCTGTTACACAGCACGGCATCACAGCGCAGTTACACAGTGCGGTTACACAGCGCGGTTACAGAGTGTGGTTACACAGTGCGGTTACACAATGCGGTTATAAAGTGCGGTTACACAGTGTGGTTACACTGTGCATTTACACAGTGTGGTTACACAGTGCGGTTACACAGTGCGGTTACACAATGCGGTTACACAGCGTGGCGTCACAGCGCAGTTACACAATGCGGTTACACAGCACGGTTACACAGTGTGGTTACACAGTGCGGTTACACAGAGTGGTTACACCGAGTGGATACACAGTGCGGTTACACAGCGCGGTTACACAGTGCGGTTACACAGTGCGGTTACACAGTTTGGTTACACAGTGTGGTTACAGAGCGTGGTTACACAATGTGGTTACACTGCGGTTACGCAGAGTGGCGTCACAGTGTGGTTACACAGTGTTGTTACACAGTGCGGTTACACTGGATACACAGTACACAGTGCGAGTACACAGTGCGGTTATAAAGCGCGGTTACACAGTGTGGTTACACAGTGCGGTTACACAGCGCGGTTACACAGTGCGCTTACACAGTGTTGTTACACAGTGTGGTTACACAGTGCGGTTACGCAGAGCAGCGTCACAATGTGGTTACACAGTGTGGTTACACAGTGCGTTTACACAGTGCAGTTACACAGTGCGGTTACACAGCACGGCGTCAACGCGCGGTTACACAGCGCGGTTATACAGCGCGGTTACACAGTGTGGTTACAAAGTGCTGTTACACAGTGTGGTTACACATTGCGGTTACACAGTGTGGTTATACAGTACGGTGTCACAGTGTAGTTACACACTGCGGTTACACAGCGCGGCAAAAATGTGCGCTTACTCAGTGCGGTTACACAGTGCGGTTAAACAGCACGGCGACACAGCGCGGTTTCACAGCGCGGTTACACAGTGCAGTTATACAGCACAGTTACACAGTGCGGTTATACAGCGCGGTTACACAGTGTGCTTACACAGCGCGGCTACACAGTGTGGTTATATAGCGCGGTTACACAGTGCGGTTACAGAGTGCAGTTACACAGCGCAGTTACACAGTGCGGTTACACAGTGTGGTTACACAGTGCAGTTACACAGCGCGGATACACAGTGAGGTTACACAGTGTGGTTACACAGCATGGCGTCACAGCGCGGTTACACAATGTGGTTACACAGCACGGCGTCACAGCGCGGTTACACAGTGCGGTTACACAGTGCGGTTACACAGTGCGGCATCACAACACGTCTACACAGCAAGGTTACATAGTGCCATTACACAGCGCGGTTACACTGTGCGGTTACACAGTGTGGTTACACCGCGCGGTTACACAGTGTGGTTACACAGTGCGGATACACAGTGTGGTTACACAGTGCGGATACACATAGTGGTTACACAGTGCCGATACACACTGTGGTTACACAGTGCGGTTACACAGCGCTGTTACACAGTGTGGTTACACAGTGTGGTTACAGAGCGCGGTTACACAATGTGGTTACACAGTGCGGTTACACAGTGTGGCGTGAGAGCGCGGTTACACAGTGCGTTTACACAGCATGGTTACACAGCGTGGTTACACAGTGCGGTTACACAGTGCAGTTACGCGGAGTGGCGTCACAGTGATGTTACACAGTCCGGTTACACAGTGTGGTTACACAGTGCGGGTACACAGTGCGGTTATAAAGTGCGGTTACACAGTGTTGTTACACTGTGCGTTTACACAGTGTGGTTACGCAGTGCGGGTACACAGTGCGGTTATACAGCACGATTACACAGTGTGGTTACACAGTGCGGGTACACAGTGCGGTTACACAGTCCGGTTACGCAGAGCGGCGTCACAGTGTAGTTACACAGCGCGGTTACACAGTGTGATTACACAGTGCGGTTACACAGAGCTGCGTCACAGTGTGGTTACACAGCGCGGTTACACAGTGTGGTTACACAGTGCGGTTACACAGAGCTGCGTCACAGTGTGGTTACACAGCGCGGTTACACAGTGTGGTTACACAGTGCGGTTACAGAGGGTGGTTACACAGTGTGGTTACACAGTGCGGTTACGCAGAGCGGCGTAACAGTGTGGTTACACAGTGCGGTTACACAATGCGGTTACACAGCACGGTTACACAGTGTGGTTACATAGTGCGGTTACACAGAGTGGTTACACCGTGTGGATACACAGTGCGGTTACACAGCGCGGTTACACAGAGTGCGGTTACACAGTGCGGTTACACAGCGCGGTTACACAGTGCGGTTACACAGTGCGGCTACACAGTGCAGTTACACAGAGTGGTTACACCGTGCAGATACACAGAGCGGTTACACAGTGCGGTTACACAGTGCGGTTACACAGTTTGGTTACACAGTGCGGATACACATAGTGGTTACACAGTGCCGATACACAGTGTGGTTACACAGTGCGGTTACACAGCGCTGTTACACAGTGTGGTTACACATTGCGGTTACACAGTGTGGTTATACAGTACGGTGTCACAGTGTAGTTACACACTGCGGTTACACAGCGCGGCAAAAATGTGCGCTTACTCCGTGCGGTTACACAGTGCGGTTAAACAGCACGGCGTCACAGCGCGGTTTCACAGCGCGGTTACACAGTGCGGTTACACAGTTCAGTTATACAGCACAGTTACACAGTGCGGTTATACAGCGCGGTTACACAGTGTGCTTACACAGCGCGGCTACACAGTGTGGTTATATAGCGCGGTTACACAGTGCGGTTACAGAGTGCAGTTACACAGCGCAGTTACACAGTGCGGTTACACAGTGTGGTTACACAGTGCAGTTACACAGCGCGGATACACAGTGAGGTTACACAGTGTGGTTACACAGCATGGCGTCACAGCGCGGTTACACAATGTGGTTACACAGCACGGCGTCACAGCGCGGTTACACAGTGCGGTTACACAGTGCGGCATCACAACACGTCTACACAGCAAGGTTACATAGTGCCATTACACAGCGCGGTTACACTGTGCGGTTACACAGTGTGGTTACACCGCGCGGTTACACAGTGTGGTTACACAGTGTGGATACACAGTGTGGTTACACAGTGCGGATACACATAGTGGTTACACAGTGCCGATACACAGTGTGGTTACACAGTGCGGTTACACAGCGCTGTTACACAGTGTGGTTACACAGTGTGGTTACAGAGCGCGGTTACACAATGTGGTTACACAGTGCGGTTACACAGTGTGGCGTGAGAGCGCGGTTACACAGTGCGTTTACACAGCATGGTTACACAGCGTGGTTACACAGTGTGGTTACACAGTGCAGTTACGCGGAGTGGCGTCACAGTGATGTTACACAGTCCGGTTACACAGTGTGGTTACACAGTGCGGGTACACAGTGCGGTTATAAAGTGCGGTTACACAGTGTTGTTACACTGTGCGTTTACACAGTGTGGTTACGCAGTGCGGGTACACAGTGCGGTTACACAGTCCGGTTACGGTAGAGCGGCGTCACAGTGTAGTTACACAGCGCGGTTACAGAGTGTGATTACACAGTGCGGTTACACAGAGCTGCGTCACAGTGTGGTTACACAGCGCGGTTACACAGTGTGGTTACACAGTGCGGTTACAGAGTGTGGTTACACAGTGTGGTTACACAGTGCGGTTACGCAGAGCGGCGTAACAGTGTGGTTACACAGTGCGGTTACACAATGCGGTTACACAGCACGGTTACACAGTGTGGTTACACAGTGCGGTTACACAGAGTGGTTACACCGTGTGGATACACAGTGCGGTTACACAGCGCGGTTACACAGAGTGCGGTTACACAGTGCGGTTACACAGCGCGGTTACACAGTGCGGTTACACAGTGCGGCTACACAGTGCAGTTACACAGAGTGGTTACACCGTGCAGATACACAGAGCGGTTACACAGTGCGGTTACACAGTGCGGTTACACAGTTTGGTTACACAGTGTGGTTACAGAGTGTGGTTACACAATGTGGTTACACTGCGGTTACGCAGAGTGGCGTCACAGTGTGGTTACACAGTGTTGTTACACAGTGCGGTTACACTGTGGATACACAGTACACAGTGCGAGTACACAGTGCGGTTATAAAGCGCGGTTACACAGTGTGGTTACACAGTGCGGTTACACAGCGCGGTTACACAGTGCGCTTACACAGTGCGCTTACACAGTGTTGTTACACAGTGTGGTTACACAGTGCGGTTACGCAGAGCAGCGTCACAATGTGGTTACACAGTGTGGTTACACAGTGCGTTTACATAGTGCAGTTACACAGTGCGGTTACACAGCACGGCGTCAACGCGCGGTTACACAGCGCGGTTACACAGCGCGGTTACACAGCGCGGTTACAAAGTGCTGTTACACAGTGTGGTTACACATTGCGGTTACACAGTGTGGTTATACAGTACGGTGTCACAGTGTAGTTACACACTGCGGTTACACAGCGCGGCAAAAATGTGCGCTTACTCAGTGCGGTTACACAGTGCGGTTAAACAGCACGGCGTCACAGCGCGGTTTCACAGCGCGGTTACACAGTGCGGTTACACAGTGCAGTTATACAGCACAGTTACACAGTGCGGTTATACAGCGCGGTTACACAGTGTGCTTACACAGCGCGGCTACACAGTGTGGTTATATAGCGCGGTTGCACAGTGTGGTTACACAGTGCGGTTACACAGCGCAGTTACACAGTGAGGTTACAGAGTGCAGTTACACAGCGCAGTTACACAGTGCGGTTACACAGTGTGGTTACACAGTGCAGTTACACAGCGCGGATACACAGTGAGGTTACACAGTGTGGTTACACAGCATGGCGTCACAGCGCGGTTACACAATGTGGTTACACAGCACGGCGTCACAGCGCGGTTACACAGTGCAGTTACACAGTGCGGTTACACAGTGCGGTTACACAGTGTGGTTACACAGCGTGGTTACACAGTGCGGCATCACAACACGTCTACACAGCAAGGTTACCTAGTGCCATTACACAGCGCGGTTACACTGTGCGGTTACACAGTGTGGTTACACCGCGCGGTTACACAGTGTGGTTACACAGTGCGGATACACAGTGTGGTTACACAGTGCGGATACACATAGTGGTTACACAGTGCCGATACACAGTGTGGTTACACAGTGCGGTTACACAGCGCTGTTACACAGTGTGGTTACACAGTGTGGTTACAGAGCGCGGTTACACAATGTGGTTACACAGTGCAGTTACACAGTGTGGCGTGAGAGCGCGGTTACACAGTGCGTTTACACAGCATGGTTACACAGCGTGGTTACACAGTGCGGTTACACAGTGCAGTTACGCGGAGTGGCGTCACAGTGATGTTACACAGTGCGGTTACACAGTGTGGTTACACAGTGCGGGTACACAGTGCGGTTATAAAGTGCGGTTACACAGTGTTGTTACACTGTGCGTTTACACAGTGTGGTTACACAGTGCGGGTACACAGTGCGGTTATACAGCACGATTACACAGTGTGGTTACACAGTGCGGGTACACAGTGCGGTTACACAGTCCGGTTACGCAGAGCGGCGTCACAGCGTAGTTACACAGCGCGGTTACACAGTGTGATTACACAGTGCGGTTACACAGAGCTGCGTCACAGTGTGGTTACACAGCGCGGTTACACAGTGTGGTTACACAGTGCGGTTACAGAGTGTGGTTACACAGTGTGGTTACACAGTGCGGTTACACAGAGCGGCGTAACAGTGTGGTTACACAGTGCGGTTACACAATGCGGTTACACAGCACGGTTACACAGTGTGGTTACACAGTGCGGTTACACAGAGTGGTTACACAGTGTGGATACACAGTGCGGTTACACAGCGCGGTTACACAGAGTGCGGTTACACAGTGCGGTTACACAGTGCGGCTACACAGTGCAGTTACACAGAGTGGTTACACCGTGCAGATACACAGAGCGGTTACACAGTGTGGTTATGCAGTGCGGTTACACAGAGTGGTTACACAGTGCGGTTACACAGTGTGGTTACACAGTGCGGTTACAGAGCGCGGTTACAGAGTGTGGTTACACAGTGCGGTTACACAATGCGGTTATACAGCATGGTTACACAGTGCGGATACAGAGCGCGGTTATACAGTGTGCTTACAAAGAGTGGTTACACAGCGCGGTAACACATTGAGGTTACACAGTGTGGTTACACAGTGCGGTTACACAGGGCGGTTACACAGTGCGCTTACACAGTGCGGTTACACAGCACGGTTACACAGTGCTGTTACACAGCACGACATCACAGCGGCGTCACAGTATGGTTACACAGTGCAGTTACACGGTGTGGTTACACAGTGCGGTTACAGAGTGTGGTTCACAGTGCAGTTACGCTGAGCGGCATCACAGTGTGGTTACACAGTACGGTTACACAGTTTGGTTACACAGTGCGGTTACAGAGTGTGGTTACACAATGTGGTTACATTGCGGTTACGCAGAGTGGCGTCACAGTGTGGTTACACAGTGTTGTTACACAGTGCGGTTACACTGTGGATACACAGTACACAGTGCGAGTACACAGTGCGGTTATAAAGCGCGGTTACACAGTGTGGTTACACAGTGCGGTTACACAGCGCGGTTACACAGTGCGCTTACACAGTGCGCTTACACAGTGTTGTTACACAGTGTGGTTACACAGTGCGGTTACGCAGAGCAGCGTCACAATGTGGTTACACAGTGTGGTTACACAGTGCGTTTACACAGTGCAGTTACACAGTGCGGTTACACAGCACGGCGTCAACGCGCGGTTACACAGCGCGGTTATACAGCGCGGTTACACAGTGTGGTTACACATTGCGGTTACACAGTGTGGTTATACAGTACGGTGTCACAGTGTAGTTACACACTGCGGTTACACAGCGCGGCAAAAATGTGCGCTTACTCAGTGCGGTTACACAGTGCGTTTACACAGCATGGTTACACAGCGTGGTTACACAGTGCGGTTACACAGTGCAGTTACGCGGAGTGGCGTCACAGTGTTGTTACACAGTGCGGTTACACAGTGTGGTTACACTGTGCGTTTACACAGTGTGGTTACCCAGTGCGGGTACACAGTGTGGTTATACAGCACGATTACACAGTGTGGTTACACAGTGTGGTTACACAGTGCGGTTACACAGTCCGGTTACGCAGAGCGGCGTCACAGCGTAGTTACACAGCGCGGTTACACAGTGTGATTACACAGTGCGGTTACACAGAGCTGCGTCACAGTGTGGTTACACAGCGCGGTTACACAGTGTGGTTACGCAGTGCGGTTACAGAGTGTGGTTACACAGTGTGGTTACACAGTGTGGTTACACAGTGCGGTTACGCAGAGCGGCGTAACAGTGTGGTTACACAGTGCGGTTACACAATGCGGTTACACAGCACGGTTACACAGTGTGGTTACACAGTGCGGTTACACAGAGTGGTTACACCGTGTGGATACACAGTGCGGTTACTCAGCGCGGTTACACAGAGTGCGGTTACACAGTGCGGCTACACAGTGCAGTTACACAGAGTGGTTACACCGTGCAGATACACAGAGCGGTTACACAGTGCGGTTACACAGTGCGGTTACACAGTTTGGTTACACAGTGTGGTTACAGAGTGTGGTTACACAGTGCGGTTACACAATGCCGTTATACAGCATGGTTACACAGTGCGGATACAGAGCGCGGTTATACAGTGTGCTTACAAAGAGTGGTTACACAGCGCGGTAACACATTGAGGTTACACAGTGTGGTTACACAGTGCGGTTACACAGCACGGCATCACAGCGCAGTTACACAGTGCGGTTACACAGCGTGGTTATACAGCACGGTTACACAGCACTGTTACACAGTGCGGTTACACAGTGTGTTTGCACAGCGCGGTTACACAGCGTGGTTACACAGCACGGTTTCACAGTGTGGCATCACAACGCGTTTACACAGCATGGTTACATAGTGCCATTACACAGCGCGGTTACACAGTGCGCTTACACAGTGCGCTTACACAGTGTTGTTACACAGTGTGGTTACACAGTGCGGTTACGCAGAGCAGCGTCACAATGTGGTTACACAGTGTGGTTACACAGTGCGTTTACACAGTGCAGTTACACAGTGCGGTTACACAGCACGGCGTCAACGCGCGGTTACACAGCGCGGTTATACAGCGCGGTTACACAGTGTGGTTACAAAGTGCTGTTACACAGTGTGGTTACACATTGCGGTTACACAGTGTGGTTATACAGTACGGTGTCACAGTGTAGTTACACACTGCGGTTACACAGCGCGGCAAAAATGTGCGCTTACTCAGTGCGGTTACACAGTGCGGTTAAACAGCACGGCGTCACAGCGCGGTTTCACAGCGCGGTTACACAGTGCGGTTACACAGTGCGGTTACACAGTGCAGTTACACATTGCATTTACACAGCTTGGTTACACAGTGCTGTTACACAGTGCAGTTATACAGCACAGTTACACAGTGCGGTTATACAGCTCGGTTACACAGTGTGCTTACACAGCGCGGCTACACAGTGTGGTTATATAGCGCGGTTGCACAGTGTGGTTACACAGTGCGGTTACACAGCGCGGTTACACAGTGCGGTTACAGAGTGCAGTTACACAGCGCAGTTACACAGTGCGGTTACACAGTGTGGTTACACAGTGCAGTTACACAGCACGGATACACAGTGAGGTTACACAGTGTGGTTACACAGTGCCGTTACACAGTGCGGTTACACAGTGCGGCTACACAGCACGGCGTCAAAGCGCGGTTACACAGCGCGGTTACACAGCACGGTTACACAGTGTGGTTACACAGTGCAGTTACACAGAGTGGTTACACCGTGCGGATGCACAGAGCGGTTACACAGTGTGGTTACGCAGTGCGGTTACACAGTGTGGTTACACAGTGCAGTTACACAGCACGGTTACAGAGTGTGGTTACACAGTGCGGTTACACAATGCGATTATACAGCATGGTTACACAGTGTGGATACAGAGCGCGGTTATACAGTGTGCTTACAAAGAGTGGTTACACAGCGCGGTAACACATTGAGGTTAAACAGTGTGGTTACACAGTGCGGTTATACAGGGCGGTTACACAGTGCGGTTACACAGTGCGGTTACACAGCACGGTTACACAGTGCTGTTACACAGCACGGCATCACAGCGCAGTTACACAGTGCGGTTACACAGCGCGGTTACAGAGTGTGGTTACACAGTGCGGTTACACAATGCGGTTATAAAGTGCGGTTACACAGTGTGGTTACACTGTGCGTTTACACAGTGTGGTTACACAGTGCGGTTACACAGTGCGGTTACACAATGCGGTTACACAGCGTGGCGTCACAGCGCAGTTACACAATGCGGTTACACAGCACGGTTACACAGTGTGGTTACACAGTGCGGTTACACAGAGTGGTTACACTGTGCGTTTACACAGTGTGGTTACACAGCACGGTTACACAGTGTGGTTACACAGCGCGGATATACTGTGCGGTTACACAGTCTGGTTACGCAGAGCGGCGTCACAGCGCAGTTACACAGCGCGGTTACACAGTGTGGTTACACAGTGCGGTTACACAGTGTGGTTACACAGTGCGGTTACACAGAGTGGTTACACCGTGTGGATACACAGTGCGGTTACACAGCGCGGTTACACAGAGTGCGGTTACACAGTGCGGTTACACAGCACGGTTACACAGTGCGGTTACACAGTGCGGCTACACAGTGCAGTTACACAGAGTGGTTACACCGTGCAGATACACAGAGCGGTTACACAGTGTGGTTACGCAGTGCGGTTACACAGAGTGGTTACACAGTGCGGTTACACAGTGTGGTTACACAGTGCGGTTACAGAGCGCGGTTACAGAGTGTGGTTACACAGTGCGGTTACACAATGCGGTTATACAGCATGGTTACACAGTGCGGATACAGAGCGCGGTTATACAGTGTGCTTACAAAGAGTGGTTACACAGCGCGGTAACACATTGAGGTTACACAGTGTGGTTACAGTGCGGTTACACAGTGCTGTTACACAGCACGGCATCACAGCGCAGTTACACAGTGCGGTTACACAGCGTGGTTATAGAGCACGGTTACACAGCACTGTTACACAGTGCGGTTACACAGTGTGTTTGCACAGCGCGGTTACACAGCGTGGTTACACAGCACGGTTTCACAGTGTGGCATCACAACGCGTTTACACAGCATGGTTACATAGTGCCATTACACAGCGCGGTTACACAGTGTGGTTACACAGCGCGGTTACACATCGCAGTTACACAGTGTGGCGTCACAGCGTGGTTACACCGTTCAGTTACACAGTGTGGCGTCACAGCATGGTTACACAGTGCGGTTACACAGAGCAGTTACACAGCATGGTTACACAGCGCGGTTACACAGCGCGGTTACACAGTGCGGTTACACAGTGCGGCTACACAGTGCAGTTACACAGAGTGGTTACACCGTGCAGATACACAGAGCGGTTACACAGTGTGGTTACGCAGTGCGGTTACACAGAGTGGTTACACAGTGCGGTTACACAGTGTGGTTACACAGTGCGGTTACAGAGCGCGGTTACAGAGTGTGGTTACACAGTGCGGTTACACAATGCGGTTATACAGCATGGTTACACAGTGCGGATACAGAGCGCGGTTATACAGTGTGCTTACAAAGAGTGGTTACACAGCGCGGTAACACATTGAGGTTACACAGTGTGGTTACACAGTGCGGTTACACAGGGCGGTTACACAGTGCAGTTACACAGTGAGGTTACACAGCACGGTTACACAGTGCTGTTACACAGCACGGCATCACAGCGCAGTTACACAGTGCGGTTACACAGCGTGGTTATACAGCACGGTTACACAGCACTGTTACACAGTGCGGTTACACAGTGTGTTTGCACAGCGCGGTTACACAGCGTGGTTACACAGCACGGTTTCACAGTGTGGCATCACAACGCGTTTACACAGCATGGTTACATAGTGCCATTACACAGCGCGGTTACACAGTGCGCTTACACAGTGCGCTTACACAGTGTTGTTACACAGTGTGGTTACACAGTGCGGTTACGCAGAGCAGCGTCACAATGTGGTTACACAGTGTGGTTACACAGTGCGTTTACACAGTGCAGTTACACAGTGCGGCTACACAGCACGGCGTCAAAGCGCGGTTACACAGCGCGGTTACACAGCACGGTTACACAGTGTGGTTACACAGTGCAGTTACACAGAGTGGTTACACCGTGCGGATACACAGAGCGGTTACACAGTGTGGTTACGCAGTGCGGTTCCACAGAGTGGTTACACAGTGCGGTTACACAGTGTGGTTACACAGTGCAGTTACACAGCACGGTTACAGAGTGTGGTTACACAGTGCGGTTACACAATGCGATTATACAGCATGGTTACACAGTGTGGATACAGAGCGCGGTTATACAGTGTGCTTACAAAGAGTGGTTACACAGCGCGGTAACACATTGAGGTTAAACAGTGTGGTTACACAGTGCGGTTATACAGTGCGGTTACACAGTGCGGTTACACAGTGCGGTTACACAGCACGGTTACACAGTGCTGTTACACAGCACGGCATCACAGCGCAGTTACACAGTGCGGTTACACAGCGCGGTTACAGAGTGTGGTTACACAGTGCGGTTACACAATGCGGTTATAAAGTGCGGTTACACAGTGTGGTTACACTGTGCGTTTACACAGTGTGGTTACACAGTGCGGTTACACAGTGCGGTTACACAATGCGGTTACACAGCGTGGCGTCACAGCGCAGTTACACAATGCGGTTACACAGTGCGGTTACACAGTGCGGTTACACAGTGCGGTTACATAGAGTGGTTACACCGTGCAGATACACAGAGCGGTTACACAGTGTGGTTACGCAGTGCGGTTACACAGAGTGGTTACACAGTGCGGTTACACAGTGTGGTTACACAGTGCGGTTACAGAGCGCGGTTACAGAGTGTGGTTACACAGTGCGGTTACACAATGCGGTTATACAGCATGGTTACACAGTGCGGATACAGAGCGCGGTTATACAGTGTGCTTACAAAGAGTGGTTACACAGCGCGGTAACACATTGAGGTTACACAGTGTGGTTACACAGTGCGGTTACACAGGGCGGTTACACAGTGCAGTTACACAGTGCGGTTACACAGCACGGTTACACAGTGCTGTTACACAGCACGGCATCACAGCGCAGTTACACAGTGCGGTTACACAGCGTGGTTATACAGCACGGTTACACAGCACTGTTACACAGTGCGGTTACACAGTGTGTTTGCACAGCGCGGTTACACAGCGTCGTTCCACAGCACGGTTTCACAGTGTGGCATCACAACGCGTTTACACAGCATGGTTACATAGTGCCATTACACAGCGCGGTTACACAGTGCGCTTACACAGTGCGCTTACACAGTGTTGTTACACAGTGTGGTTACACAGTGCGGTTACGCAGAGCAGCGTCACAATGTGGTTACACAGTGTGGTTACACAGTGCGTTTACACAGTGCAGTTACACAGTGCGGTTACACAGCACGGCGTCAACGCGCGGTTACACAGTGCGGTTATACAGCGCGGTTACACAGTGTGGTTACAAAGTGCTGTTACACAGTGTGGTTACACATTGCGGTTACACAGTGTGGTTATACAGTACGGTGTCACAGTGTAGTTACACACTGCGGTTACACAGCGCGGCAAAAATGTGCGCTTACTCAGTGCGGTTACACAGTGCGGTTAAACAGCACGGCGTCACAGCGCGGTTTCACAGCGCGGTTACACAGTGCGGTTACACAGTGCAGTTATACAGCACAGTTACACAGTGCGGTTATACAGCGCGGTTACACAGTGTGCTTACACAGCGCGGCTACACAGTGTGGTTATATAGCGCGGTTGCACAGTGTGGTTACACAGTGCGGTTACACAGCGCGGTTACACAGTGCGGTTACAGAGTGCAGTTACACAGCGCAGTTACACAGTGCGGTTACACAGTGTGGTTACACAGTGCAGTTACACAGCGCGGATACACAGTGAGGTTACACAGTGTGGTTACACAGCATGGCGTCACAGCGCGGTTACACAATGTGGTTACACAGCACGGCATCACAGCGCGGTTACACAGTGCGGTTACACAGTGTGGTTACACAGCGTGGTTACACAGTGCGGCATCACAACACGTGTACACAGCAAGGTTACATAGTGCCATTACACAGCGCGGTTACACTGTGCGGTTACACAGTGTGGTTACACAGTGCGGTTACAGAGTGTGGTTACACAGTGTGGTTACACAGTGCGGTTACGCAGAGCGGCGTAACAGTGTGGTTACACAGTGCGGTTACACAATGCGGTTACACAGCACGGTTACACAGTGTGGTTACACAGTGCGGTTACACAGAGTGGTTACACCGTGTGGATACACAGTGCGGTTACTCAGCGCGGTTATACAGAGTGCGGTTACACAGTGCGGCTACACAGTGCAGTTACACAGAGTGGTTACACCGTGCAGATACACAGAGCGGTTACACAGTGCGGTTACACAGTGTGGTTACACAGTTTGGTTACACAGTGTGGTTACAGAGTGTGGTTACACAGTGCGGTTACACAATGCGGTTATACAGCATGGTTACACAGTGCGGATACAGAGCGCGGTTATACAGTGTGCTTACAAAGAGTGGTTACACAGCGCGGTAACACATTGAGGTTACACAGTGTGGTTACACAGTGCGGTTACACAGGGTGGTTACACAGTGCAGTTACACAGTGAGGTTACACAGCACGGTTACACAGTGCTGTTACACAGCACGGCCTCACAGCGCAGTTACACAGTGCGGTTACACAGCGTGGTTATACAGCACGGTTACACAGCACTGTTACACAGTGCGGTTACACAGTGTGTTTGCAAGGCGCGGTTACACAGCGTGGTTACACAGCACGGTTTCACAGTGTGGCATCACAACGCGTTTACGCAGCATGGTTACATAGTGCCATTACACAGCGCGGTTACACAGTGCGCTTACACAGTGCGCTTACACAGTGTTGTTACACAGTGTGGTTACACAGTGCGGTTACGCAGAGCAGCGTCACAATGTGGTTACACAGTGTGGTTACACAGTGCGTTTACACAGTGCAGTTACACAGTGCGGTTACACAGCACGGCGTCAACGCGCGGTTACACAGCGCGGTTATACAGCGCGGTTACACAGTGTGGTTACAAAGTGCTGTTACACAGTGTGGTTACACATTGCGGTTACACAGTGTGGTTATACAGTACGGTGTCACAGTGTAGTTACACACTGCGGTTACACAGCGCGGCAAAAATGTGCGCTTACTCAGTGCGGTTACACAGTGCGGTTAAACAGCACGGCGTCACAGCGCGGTTTCACAGCGCGGTTACACAGTGCGGTTACACAGTGCGGTTACACAGTGCAGTTACACATTGCATTTACACAGCTTGGTTACACAGTGCTGTTGCACAGTGCAGTTATACAGCACAGTTACACAGTGCGGTTATACAGCGCGGTTACACAGTGTGCTTACACAGCGCGGCTACACAGTGCGGTTACACAGCGCGGTTACACAGTGCGGTTACAGAGTGCAGTTACACAGCGCAGTTACACAGTGCGGTTACACAGTGTGGTTACACAGTGCAGTTACACAGCACGGATACACAGTGAGGTTACACAGTGTGGTTACACAGTGCCGTTACACAGTGCGGTTACACAGTGCGGCTACACAACACGGCGTCAAAGCGCGGTTACACAGCGCGGTTACACAGCACGGTTACACAGTGTGGTTACACAGTGCAGTTACACAGAGTGGTTACACCGTGCGGATGCACAGAGCGGTTACACAGTGTGGTTACGCAGTGCGGTTCCACAGAGTGGTTACACAGTGCGGTTACACAGTGTGGTTACACAGTGCAGTTACACAGCACGGTTACAGAGTGTGGTTACACAGTGCGGTTACACTATGCGATTATACAGCATGGTTACACAGTGTGGATACAGAGCGCGGTTATACAGTGTGCTTACAAAGAGTGGTTACACAGCGCGGTAACACATTGAGGTTAAACAGTGTGGTTACACAGTGCGGTTATACAGGACGGTTACACAGTGCGGTTACACAGTGCGGTTACACAGCACGGTTACACAGTGCTGTTACACAGCATGGCATCACAGCGCAGTTACACAGTGCGGTTACACAGCGCGGTTACAGAGTGTGGTTACACAGTGCGGTTACACAATGCGGTTATAAAGTGCGGTTACACAGTGTGGTTACACTGTGCGTTTACACAGTGTGGTTACACAGTGCGGTTACACAGTGCGGTTACACAATGCGGTTACACAGCGTGGCGTCACAGCGCAGTTACACAATGCGGTTACACAGCACGGTTACACAGTGTGGTTACACAGTGCGGTTACACAGAGTGGTTACACTGTGCGTTTACACAGTGTGGTTACACAGCACGGTTACACAGTGTGGTTACACAGCGCGGATATACTGTGCGGTTACACAGTCTGGTTACGCAGAGCGGCGTCACAGCGCAGTTACACAGCGCGGTTACACAGTGTGGTTACACAGTGCGGTTACACAGTGTGGTTACACAGTGCGGTTACACAGAGTGGTTACACCGTGTGGATACACAGTGCGGTTACACAGCGCGGTTACACAGAGTGCGGTTACACAGTGCGGTTACACAGCGCGGTTACACAGTGCGGTTACACAGTGCGGCTACACAGTGCAGTTACACAGAGTGGTTACACCGTGCAGATACACAGAGCGGTTACACAGTGCGGTTACAGAGCGCGGTTACAGAGTGTGGTTACACAGTGCGGTTTACACAATGCGGTTATACAGCATGGTTACACAGTGCGGATACAGAGCGTGGTTATACAGTGTGCTTACAAAGAGTGGTTACACAGCGCGGTAACACATTGAGGTTACACAGTGTGGTTACAGTGTGGTTACACAGTGCTGTTACACAGCACGGCATCACAGCGCAGTTACACAGTGCGGTTACACAGCGTGGTTATAGAGCACGGTTACACAGCACTGTTACACAGTGCGGTTACACAATGCGGTTATACAGCATGGTTACACAGTGCGGATACAGAGCGCGGTTATACAGTGTGCTTACAAAGAGTGGTTACACAGCGCGGTAACACATTGAGGTTACACAGTGTGGTTACACAGTGCGGTTACACAGGGCGGTTACACAGTGCAGTTACACAGTGAGGTTACACAGCACGGTTACACAGTGCTGTTACACAGCACGGCATCACAGCGCAGTTACACAGTGCCCTTACACAGCGTGGTTATACAGCACGGTTACACAGCACTGTTACACAGTGCGGTTACACAGTGTGTTTGCACAGCGCGGTTACACAGCGTGGTTACACAGCACGGTTTCACAGTGTGGCATCACAACGCATTTACACAGCATGGTTACATAGTGCCATTACACAGCGCGGTTACACAGTGCGCTTACACAGTGCGCTTACACAGTGTTGTTACACAGTGTGGTTACACAGTGCGGTTACGCAGAGCAGCGTCACAATGTGGTTACACAGTGTGGTTACACAGTGCGTTTACACAGTGCAGTTACACAGTGCGGCTACACAGCACGGCGTCAAAGCGCGGTTACACAGCGCGGTTACACAGCACGGTTACACAGTGTGGTTACACAGTGCAGTTACACAGAGTGGTTACACCGTGCGGATACACAGAGCGGTTACACAGTGTGGTTACGCAGTGCGGTTCCACAGAGTGGTTACACAGTGCGGTTACACAGTGTGGTTACACAGTGCAGTTACACAGCACGGTTACAGAGTGTGGTTACACAGTGCGGTTACACAATGCGATTATACAGCATGGTTACACAGTGTGGATACAGAGCGCGGTTATACAGTGTGCTTACAAAGAGTGGTTACACAGCGCGGTAACACATTGAGGTTAAACAGTGTGGTTACACAGTGCGGTTATACAGTGCGGTTACACAGTGCGGTTACACAGTGCGGTTACACAGCACGGTTACACAGTGCTGTTACACAGCACGGCATCACAGCGCAGTTACACAGTGCGGTTACACAGCGCGGTTACAGAGTGTAGTTACACAGTGCGGTTACACAATGCGGTTATAATGTGCGGTTACACAGTGTGGTTACACTGTGCGTTTACACAGTGTGGTTACACAGTGCGGTTACACAGTGCGGTTACACAATGCGGTTACACAGCGTGGCGTCACAGCGCAGTTACACAATGCGGTTACACAGCACGGTTACACAGTGTGGTTACACAGTGCGGTTACACAGAGTGGTTACACCGTGTGGATACACAGTGCGGTTACACAGCGCGGTTACACAGTGCGGTTACACAGTGCGGTTACACAGTGCGGTTACATAGAGTGGTTACACCGTGCAGATACACAGCGCGGTTACACAGTGCGGTTACACAGTGCGGTTACACAGCACGGTTACAGAGTGTGGTTACACAGTGCGGTTACACTATGCGATTATACAGCATGGTTACACAGTGTGGATACAGAGCGCGGTTATACAGTGTGCTTACAAAGAGTGGTTACACAGCGCGGTAACACATTGAGGTTAAACAGTGTGGTTACACAGTGCGGTTATACAGGACGGTTACACAGTGCGGTTACACAGTGCGGTTACACAGCACGGTTACACAGTGCTGTTACACAGCATGGCATCACAGCGCAGTTACACAGTGCGGTTACACAGCGCGGTTACAGAGTGTGGTTACACAGTGCGGTTACACAATGCGGTTATAAAGTGCGGTTACACAGTGTGGTTACACTGTGCGTTTACACAGTGTGGTTACACAGTGCGGTTACACAGTGCGGTTACACAATGCGGTTACACAGCACGGTTACACAGTGTGGTTACACAGTGCGGTTACACAGAGTGGTTACACTGTGCGTTTACACAGTGTGGTTACACAGCACGGTTACACAGTGTGGTTACACAGCGCGGATATACTGTGCGGTTACACAGTCTGGTTACGCAGAGCGGCGTCACAGCGCAGTTACACAGCGCGGTTACACAGTGTGGTTACACAGTGCGGTTACACAGTGTGGTTACACAGTGCGGTTACACAGAGTGGTTACACCGTGTGGATACACAGTGCGGTTACACAGCGCGGTTACACAGAGTGCGGTTACACAGTGCGGTTACACAGCGCGGTTACACAGTGCGGTTACACAGTGCGGCTACACAGTGCAGTTACACAGAGTGGTTACACCGTGCAGATACACAGAGCGGTTACACAGTGTGGTTACGCAGTGCGGTTACACAGAGTGGTTACACAGTGCAGTTACACAGTGCGGTTACAGAGCGCGGTTACAGAGTGTGGTTACACAGTGCGGTTACACAATGCGGTTATACAGCATGGTTCACAGTGCGGATACAGAGCGCGGTTATACAGTGTGCTTACAAAGAGTGGTTACACAGCGCGGTAACACATTGAGGTTACACAGTGTGGTTACAGTGCGGTTACACAGTGCTGTTACACAGCACGGCATCACAGCGCAGTTACACAGTGCGGTTACACAGCGTGGTTATAGAGCACGGTTACACAGCACTGTTACACAGTGCGGTTACACAGTGTGTTTGCACAGCGCGGTTACACAGCGTGGTTACACAGCACGGTTTCACAGTGTGGCATCACAACGCGTTTACACAGCATGGTTACATAGTGCCATTACACAGCGCGGTTACACAGTGTGGTTACACAGCGCGGTTACACAGCGCAGTTACACAGTGTGGTGTCACAGCGTGGTTACACCATTCAGTTACACAGTGTGGCGTCACAGCATGGTTACACAGTGCGGTTACACAGAGCAGTTACACAGCATGGTTACACAGCGCGGTTACACAGCGCGGTTACACAGTGCGGTTACACAGTGCGGCTACACAGTGCAGTTACACAGAGTGGTTACACCGTGCAGATACACAGAGCGGTTACACAGTGTGGTTACGCAGTGCGGTTACACAGAGTGGTTACACAGTGCGGTTACACAGTGTGGTTACACAGTGCGGTTACAGAGCGCGGTTACAGAGTGTGGTTACACAGTGCGGTTACACAATGCGGTTATACAGCATGGTTACACAGTGCGGATACAGAGCGCGGTTATACAGTGTGCTTACAAAGAGTGGTTACACAGCGCGGTAACACATTGAGGTTACACAGTGTGGTTACACAGTGCGGTTACACAGGGCGGGTACACAGTGCAGTTACACAGTGAGGTTACACAGCACGGTTACACAGTGCTGTTACACAGCACGGCATCACAGCGCAGTTACACAGTGCGGTTACACAGCGTGGTTATACAGCACGGTTACACAGCACTGTTACACAGTGCGGTTACACAGTGTGTTTGCACAGCGCAGTTACACAGCGTGGTTACACAGCACGGTTTCACAGTGTGGCATCACAACGCGTTTACACAGCATGGTTACATAGTGCCATTACACAGCGCGGTTACACAGTGCGCTTACACAGTGCGCTTACACAGTGTTGTTACACAGTGTGGTTACACAGTGCGGTTACGCAGAGCAGCGTCACAATGTGGTTACAAAGTGCTGTTACACAGTGTGGTTACACAGTGCAGTTACACAGTGCGGTTACACAGCACGGCGTCAACGCGCGGTTACACAGCGCGGTTATACAGCGCGGTTACACAGTGTGGTTACAAAGTGCTGTTACACAGTGTGGTTACACATTGCGGTTACACAGTGTGGTTATACAGTACGGTGTCACAGTGTAGTTACACACTGCGGTTACACAGCGCGGCAAAAATGTGTGCTTACTCAGTGCGGTTACACAGTGCGGTTAAACAGCACGGCGTCACAGCGCGGTTTCACAGCGCGGTTACACAGTGCGGTTACACAGTGCGGTTACACAGTGCAGTTACACATTGCATTTACACAGCTTGGTTACACAGTGCTGTTACACAGTGCAGTTATACAGCACAGTTACACAGTGCGGTTATACAGCGCGGTTACACAGTGTGCTTACACAGCGCGGCTACACAGTGTGGTTATATAGCGCGGTTGCACAGTGTGGTTACACAGTGCGGTTACACAGCGCGGTTACACAGTGCGGTTACAGAGTGCAGTTACACAGCGCAGTTACACAGTGCGGTTACACAGTGTGGTTACACAGTGCAGTTACACAGCACGGATACACAGTGAGGTTACACAGTGTGGTTACACAGTGCCGTTACACAGTGCGGTTACACAGTGCGGCTACACAGCACGGCGTCAAAGCGCGGTTACACAGCGCGGTTACACAGCACGGTTACACAGTGTGGTTACACAGTGCAGTTACACAGAGTGGTTACACCGTGCGGATGCACAGAGCGGTTACACAGTGTGGTTACGCAGTGCGGTTCCACAGAGTGGTTACACAGTGCGGTTACACAGTGTGGTTACACAGTGCAGTTACACAGCACGGTTACAGAGTGTGGTTACACAGTGCGGTTACACTATGCGATTATTCAGCATGGTTACACAGTGTGGATACAGAGCGCGGTTATACAGTGTGCTTACAAAGAGTGGTTACACAGCGCGGTAACACATTGAGGTTAAACAGTGTGGTTACACAGTGCGGTTATACAGGACGGTTACACAGTGCGGTTACACAGTGCGGTTACACAGCACGGTTACACAGTGCTGTTACACAGCATGGCATCACAGCGCAGTTACACAGTGCGGTTACACAGCGCGGTTACAGAGTGTGGTTACACAGTGCGGTTACACAATGCGGTTATAAAGTGCGGTTACACAGTGTGGTTACACTGTGCGTTTACACAGTGTGGTTACACAGTGCGGTTACACAGTGCGGTTACACAATGCGGTTACACAGCACGGTTACACAGTGTGGTTACACAGTGCGGTTACACAGAGTGGTTACACTGTGCGTTTACACAGTGCGGTTACACAGCACGGTTACACAGTGTGGTTACACAGCGCGGATATACTGTGCGGTTACACAGTCTGGTTACGCAGAGCGGCGTCACAGCGCAGTTACACAGCGCGGTTACACAGTGTGGTTACACAGTGCGGTTACACAGTGTGGTTACACAGTGCGGTTACACAGAGTGGTTACACCGTGTGGATACACAGTGCGGTTACACAGCGCGGTTACACAGAGTGCGGTTACACAGTGCGGTTACACAGCGCGGTTACACAGTGCGGTTACACAGTGCGGCTACACAGTGCAGTTACACAGAGTGGTTACACCGTGCAGATACACAGAGCGGTTACACAGTGTGGTTACGCAGTGCGGTTACACAGAGTGGTTACACAGTGCGGTTACACAGTGTGGTTACACAGTGCGGTTACAGAGCGCGGTTACAGAGTGTGGTTACACAGTGCGGTTACACAATGCGGTTATACAGCATGGTTCACAGTGCGGATACAGAGCGCGGTTATACAGTGTGCTTACAAAGAGTGGTTACACAGCGCGGTAACACATTGAGGTTACACAGTGTGGTTACAGTGCGGTTACACAGTGCTGTTACACAGCACGGCATCACAGCGCAGTTACACAGTGCGGTTACACAGCGTGGTTATAGAGCACGGTTACACAGCACTGTTACACAGTGCGGTTACACAGTGTGTTTGCACAGCGCGGTTACACAGCGTGGTTACACAGCACGGTTTCACAGTGTGGCATCACAACGCGTTTACACAGCATGGTTACATAGTGCCATTACACAGCGCGGTTACACAGTGTGGTTACACAGCGCGGTTACACAGCGCAGTTACACAGTGTGGTGTCACAGCGTGGTTACACCGTTCAGTTACACAGTGTGGCGTCACAGCATGGTTACACAGTGCGGTTACACAGAGCAGTTACACAGCATGGTTACACAGCGCGGTTACACAGCGCGGTTACACAGTGCGGTTACACAGTGCGGCTACACAGTGCAGTTACACAGAGTGGTTACACCGTGCAGATACACAGAGCGGTTACACAGTGTGGTTACGCAGTGCGGTTACACAGAGTGGTTACACAGTGCGGTTACACAGTGTGGTTACACAGTGCGGTTACAGAGCGCGGTTACAGAGTGTGGTTACACAGTGCGGTTACACAATGCGGTTATACAGCATGGTTACACAGTGCGGATACAGAGCGCGGTTATACAGTGTGCTTACAAAGAGTGGTTACACAGCGCGGTAACACATTGAGGTTACACAGTGTGGTTACACAGTGCGGTTACACAGGGCGGTTACACAGTGCAGTTACACAGTGAGGTTACACAGCACGGTTACACAGTGCTGTTACACAGCACGGCATCACAGCGCAGTTACACAGTGCGGTTACACAGCGTGGTTATACAGCACGGTTACACAGCACTGTTACACAGTGCGGTTACACAGTGTGTTTGCACAGCGCAGTTACACAGCGTGGTTACACAGCACGGTTTCACAGTGTGGCATCACAACGCGTTTACACAGCATGGTTACATAGTGCCATTACACAGCGCGGTTACACAGTGCGCTTACACAGTGCGCTTACACAGTGTTGTTACACAGTGTGGTTACACAGTGCGGTTACGCAGAGCAGCGTCACAATGTGGTTACACAGTGTGGTTACACAGTGCGTTTACACAGTGCAGTTACACAGTGCGGTTACACAGCACGGCGTCAACGCGCGGTTACACAGCGCGGTTATACAGCGCGGTTACACAGTGTGGTTACAAAGTGCTGTTACACAGTGTGGTTACACATTGCGGTTACACAGTGTGGTTATACAGTACGGTGTCACAGTGTAGTTACACACTGCGGTTACACAGCGCGGCAAAAATGTGTGCTTACTCAGTGCGGTTACACAGTGCGGTTAAACAGCACGGCGTCACAGCGCGGTTTCACAGCGCGGTTACACAGTGCGGTTACACAGTGCGGTTACACAGTGCAGTTACACATTGCATTTACACAGCTTGGTTACACAGTGCTGTTACACAGTGCAGTTATACAGCACAGTTACACAGTGCGGTTATACAGCGCGGTTACACAGTGTGCTTACACAGCGCGGCTACACAGTGTGGTTATATAGCGCGGTTGCACAGTGTGGTTACACAGTGCGGTTACACAGCGCGGTTACACAGTGCGGTTACAGAGTGCAGTTACACAGCGCAGTTACACAGTGCGGTTACACAGTGTGGTTACACAGTGCAGTTACACAGCACGGATACACAGTGAGGTTACACAGTGTGGTTACACAGTGCCGTTACACAGTGCGGTTACACAGTGCGGCTACACAGCACGGCGTCAAAGCGCGGTTACACAGCGCGGTTACACAGCACGGTTACACAGTGTGGTTACACAGTGCAGTTACACAGAGTGGTTACACCGTGCGGATGCACAGAGCGGTTACACAGTGTGGTTACGCAGTGCGGTTCCACAGAGTGGTTACACAGTGCGGTTACACAGTGTGGTTACACAGTGCAGTTACACAGCACGGTTACAGAGTGTGGTTACACAGTGCGGTTACACTATGCGATTATTCAGCATGGTTACACAGTGTGGATACAGAGCGCGGTTATACAGTGTGCTTACAAAGAGTGGTTACACAGCGTGGTAACACATTGAGGTTAAACAGTGTGGTTACACAGTGCGGTTATACAGGGCGGTTACACAGTGCGGTTACACAGTGCGGTTACACAGCACGGTTACACAGTGCTGTTACACAGCATGGCATCACAGCGCAGTTACACAGTGCGGTTACACAGCGCGGTTACAGAGTGTGGTTACACAGTGCGGTTACACAATGCGGTTATAAAGTGCGGTTAGACAGTGTGGTTACACTGTGCGTTTACACAGTGTGGTTACACAGTGCGGTTACACAGTGCGGTTACACAATGCGGTTACACAGCGTGGCGTCACAGCGCAGTTACACAATGCGGTTACACAGCACGGTTACACAGTGTGGTTACACAGTGCGGTTACACAGAGTGGTTACACTGTGCGTTTACACAGTGTGGTTACACAGCACGGTTACACAGTGTGGTTACACAGCGCGGATATACTGTGCGGTTACACAGTCTGGTTACGCAGAGCGGCGTCACAGCGCAGTTACACAGCGCGGTTACACAGTGTGGTTACACAGTGCGGTTACACAGTGTGGTTACACAGTGCGGTTACACAGAGTGGTTACACCGTGTGGATACACAGTGCGGTTACACAGCGCGGTTACACAGAGTGCGGTTACACAGTGCGGTTACACAGCGCGGTTACACAGTGCGGTTACACAGTGCGGCTACACAGTGCAGTTACACAGAGTGGTTACACCGTGCAGATATACAGAGTGGTTACACAGTGCGGTTACACAGTGTGGTTACACAGTGCGGTTACAGAGCGCGGTTACAGAGTGTGGTTACACAGTGCGGTTACACAATGCGGTTATACAGCATGGTTACACAGTGCGGATACAGAGCGCGGTTATACAGTGTGCTTACAAAGAGTGGTTACACAGCGCGGTAACACATTGAGGTTACACAGTGTGGTTACAGTGCGGTTACACAGTGCTGTTACACAGCACGGCATCACAGCGCAGTTACACAGTGCGGTTACACAGCGTGTTTGCACAGCGCGGTTACACAGCGTGGTTACACAGCACGGTTTCACAGTGTGGCATCACAACGCGTTTACACAGCATGGTTACATAGTGCCATTACACAGCGCGGTTACACAGTGTGGTTACACAGCGCGGTTACACAGCGCAGTTACACAGTGTGGCGTCACAGCGTGGTTACACCGTTCAGTTACACAGTGTGGCGTCACAGCATGGTTACACAGTGCGGTTACACAGAGCAGTTACACAGCATGGTTACACAGCGCGGTTACACAGCGCGGTTACACAGTGCGGTTACACAGTGCGGCTACACAGTGCAGTTACACAGAGTGGTTACACCGTGCAGATACACAGAGCGGTTACACAGTGTGGTTACGCAGTGCGGTTACACAGAGTGGTTACACAGTGCGGTTACACAGTGCGGTTACAGAGCGCGGTTACAGAGTGTGGTTACACAGTGCGGTTACACAATGTGGTTATACAGCATGGTTACACAGTGCGGATACAGAGCGCGGTTATACAGTGTGCTTACAAAGAGTGGTTACACAGCGCGGTAACACATTGAGGTTACACAGTGTGGTTACACAGTGCGGTTACACAGGGCGGTTACACAGTGCAGTTACACAGTGAGGTTACACAGCACGGTTACACAGTGCTGTTACACAGCACGGCATCACAGCGCAGTTACACAGTGCGGTTACACAGCGTGGTTATACAGCACGGTTACACAGCACTGTTACACAGTGCGGTTACACAGTGTGTTTGCACAGCGCGGTTACACAGCGTGGTTACACAGCACGGTTTCACAGTGTGGCATCACAACGCATTTACACAGCATGGTTACATAGTGCCATTACACAGCGCGGTTACACAGTGCGCTTACACAGTGCGCTTACACAGTGTTGTTACACAGTGTGGTTACACAGTGCGGTTACGCAGAGCAGCGTCACAATGTGGTTACACAGTGTGGTTACACAGTGCGTTTACACAGTGCAGTTACACAGTGCGGTTACACAGCACGGCGTCAACGCACGGTTACACAGCGCGGTTATACAGAGCAGTTACACAGCATGGTTACACAGCGCGGTTACACAGCGCGGTTACACAGTGCGGTTACACAGTGCGGCTACACAGTGCAGTTACACAGAGTGGTTACACCGTGCAGATACACAGAGCGGTTACACAGTGTGGTTACGCAGTGCGGTTACACAGAGTGGTTACACAGTGCGGTTACACAGTGTGGTTACACAGTGCGGTTACAGAGCGCGGTTACAGAGTGTGGTTACACAGTGCGGTTACACAATGCGGTTATACAGCATGGTTACACAGTGCGGATACAGAGCGCGGTTATACAGTGTGCTTACAAAGAGTGGTTACACAGCGCGGTAACACATTGAGGTTACACAGTGTGGTTACACAGTGCGGTTACACAGGGCGGTTACACAGTGCAGTTACACAGTGAGGTTACACAGCACGGTTACACAGTGTGCTTACACAGCACGGCATCACAGCGCAGTTACACAGTGCGGTTACACAGCGTGGCTATACAGCACGGTTACACAGCACTGTCACACAGTGCGGTTACACAGTGTGTTTGCACAGCGCGGTTACACAGCGTGGTTACACAGCACGGTTTCACAGTGTGGCATCACAACGCGTTTACACAGCATGGTTACATAGTGCCATTACACAGCGCGGTTACACAGTGCGCTTACACAGTGCGCTTACACAGTGTTGTTACACAGTGTGGTTACACAGTGCGGTTACGCAGAGCAGCGTCACAATGTGGTTACACAGTGTGGTTACACAGTGCGTTTACACAGTGCAGTTACACAGTGCGGTTACACAGCACGGCGTCAACGCGCGGTTACACAGCGCGGTTATACAGCGCGGTTACACAGTGTGGTTACAAAGTGCTGTTACACAGTGTGGTTACACATTGCGGTTACACAGTGTGGTTATACAGTACGGTGTCACAGTGTAGTTACACACTGCGGTTACACAGCGCGGCAAAAATGTGCGCTTACTCAGTGCGGTTACACAGTGCGGTTAAACAGCACGGCGTCACAGCGCAGTTTCACAGCGCGGTTACACAGTGCGGTTACACAGTGCGGTTACACAGTGCAGTTACACATTGCATTTACACAGCTTGGTTACACAGTGCTGTTACACAGTGCAGTTATACAGCACAGTTACACAGTGCGGTTATACAGCGCGGTTACACAGTGTGCTTACACAGCGCGGCTACACAGTGTGGTTATATAGCGCGGTTGCACAGTGTGGTTACACAGTGCGGTTACACAGCGCGGTTACACAGTGCGGTTACAGAGTGCAGTTACACAGCGCAGTTACACAGTGCGGTTACACAGTGTGGTTACACAGTGCAGTTACACAGCACGGATACACAGTGAGGTTACACAGTGTGGTTACACAGTGCCGTTACACAGTGCGGTTACACAGTGCGGCTACACAGCACGGCGTCAAAGCGCGGTTACACAGCACGGTTACACAGTGTGGTTACACAGTGCAGTTACACAGAGTGGTTACACCGTGCGGATGCACAGAGCGGTTACACAGTGTGGTTACGCAGTGCGGTTCCACAGAGTGGTTACACAGTGCGGTTACACAGTGTGGTTACACAGTGCAGTTACACAGCACGGTTACAGAGTGTGGTTACACAGTGCGGTTACACTATGCGATTATTCAGCATGGTTACACAGTGTGGATACAGAGCGCGGTTATACAGTGTGCTTACAAAGAGTGGTTACACAGCGCGGTAACACATTGAGGTTAAACAGTGTGGTTACACAGTGCGGTTATACAGGGCGGTTACACAGTGCGGTTACACAGTGCGGTTACACAGCACGGTTACACAGTGCTGTTACACAGCATGGCATCACAGCGCAGTTACACAGTGCGGTTACACAGCGCGGTTACAGAGTGTGGTTACACAGTGCGGTTACACAATGCGGTTATAAAGTGCGGTTAGACAGTGTGGTTACACTGTGCGTTTACACAGTGTGGTTACACAGTGCGGTTACACAGTGCGGTTACACAATGCGGTTACACAGCGTGGCGTCACAGCGCAGTTACACAATGCGGTTACACAGCACGGTTACACAGTGTGGTTACACAGTGCGGTTACACAGAGTGGTTACACTGTGCGTTTACACAGTGTGGTTACACAGCACGGTTACACAGTGTGGTTACACAGCGCGGATATACTGTGCGGTTACACAGTCTGGTTACGCAGAGCGGCGTCACAGCGCAGTTACACAGCGCGGTTACACAGTGTGGTTACACAGTGCGGTTACACAGTGTGGTTACACAGTGCGGTTACACAGAGTGGTTACACTGTGTGGATACACAGTGCGGTTACACAGCGCGGTTACACAGAGTGCGGTTACACAGTGCGGTTACACAGCGCGGTTACACAGTGCGGTTACACAGTGCGGCTACACAGTGCAGTTACACAGAGTGGTTACACCGTGCAGATACACAGAGTGGTTACACAGTGCGGTTACACAGTGTGGTTACACAGTGCGGTTACAGAGCGCGGTTACAGAGTGTGGTTACACAGTGCGGTTACACAATGCGGTTATACAGCATGGTTACACAGTGCGGATACAGAGCGCGGTTATACAGTGTGCTTACAAAGAGTGGTTACACAGCGCGGTAACACATTGAGGTTACACAGTGTGGTTACAGTGCGGTTACACAGTGCTGTTACACAGCACGGCATCACAGCGCAGTTACACAGTGCGGTTACACAGCGTGTTTGCACAGCGCGGTTACACAGCGTGGTTACACAGCACGGTTTCACAGTGTGGCATCACAACGCGTTTACACAGCATGGTTACATAGTGCCATTACACAGCACGGTTACACAGTGTGGTTACACAGCGCGGTTACACAGCGCAGTTACACAGTGTGGCGTCACAGCGTGGTTACACCGTTCAGTTACACAGTGTGGCGTCACAGCATGGTTACACAGTGCGGTTACACAGAGCAGTTACACAGCATGGTTACACAGCGCGGTTACACAGCGCGGTTACACAGTGCGGTTACACAGTGCGGCTACACAGTGCAGTTACACAGAGTGGTTACACCGTGCAGATACACAGAGCGGTTACACAGTGTGGTTACGCAGTGCGGTTACACAGAGTGGTTACACAGTGCGGTTACACAGTGTGGTTACACAGTGCGGTTACAGAGCGCGGTTACAGAGTGTGGTTACACAGTGCGGTTACACAATGCGGTTATACAGCATGGTTACACAGTGCGGATACAGAGCGCGGTTATACAGTGTGCTTACAAAGAGTGGTTACACAGCGCGGTAACACATTGAGGTTACACAGTGTGGTTACACAGTGCGGTTACACAGGGCGGTTACACAGTGCAGTTACACAGTGAGGTTACACAGCACGGTTACACAGTGCTGTTACACAGCACGGCATCACAGCGCAGTTACACAGTGCGGTTACACAGCGTGGTTATACAGCACGGTTACACAGCACTGTTACACAGTGCGGTTACACAGTGTGTTTGCACAGCGCGGTTACACAGCGTGGTTACACAGCACGGTTTCACAGTGTGGCATCACAACGCATTTACACAGCATGGTTACATAGTGCCATTACACAGCGCGGTTACACAGTGCGCTTACACAGTGCGCTTACACAGTGTTGTTACACAGTGTGGTTACACAGTGCGGTTACGCAGAGCAGCGTCACAATGTGGTTACACAGTGTGGTTACACAGTGCGTTTACACAGTGCAGTTACACAGTGCGGTTACACAGCACGGCGTCAACGCACGGTTACACAGCGCGGTTATACAGAGCAGTTACACAGCATGGTTACACAGCGCGGTTACACAGCGCGGTTACACAGTGCGGTTACACAGTGCGGCTACACAGTGCAGTTACACAGAGTGGTTACACCGTGCAGATACACAGAGCGGTTACACAGTGTGGTTACGCAGTGCGGTTACACAGAGTGGTTACACAGTGCGGTTACACAGTGTGGTTACACAGTGCGGTTACACAATGCGGTTATACAGCATGGTTACACAGTGCGGATACAGAGCGCGGTTATACAGTGTGCTTACAAAGAGTGGTTACACAGCGCGGTAACACATTGAGGTTACACAGTGTGGTTACACAGTGCGGTTACACAGGGCGGTTACACAGTGCAGTTACACAGTGAGGTTACACAGCACGGTTACACAGTGTGCTTACACAGCACGGCATCACAGCGCAGTTACACAGTGCGGTTACACAGCGTGGTTATACAGCACGGTTACACAGCACTGTTACACAGTGCGGTTACACAGTGTGTTTGCACAGCGCAGTTACACAGCGTGGTTACACAGCACGGTTTCACAGTGTGGCATCACAACGCGTTTACACAGCATGGTTACATAGTGCCATTACACAGCGCGGTTACACAGTGCGCTTACACAGTGCGCTTACACAGTGTTGTTACACAGTGTGGTTACACAGTGCGGTTACGCAGAGCAGCGTCACAATGTGGTTACACAGTGTGGTTACACAGTGCGTTTACACAGTGCAGTTACACAGTGCGGTTACACAGCACGGCGTCAACGCGCGGTTACACAGCGCGGTTATACAGCGCGGTTACACAGTGTGGTTACAAAGTGCTGTTACACAGTGTGGTTACACATTGCGGTTACACAGTGTGGTTATACAGTACGGTGTCACAGTGTAGTTACACACTGCGGTTACACAGCGCGGCAAAAATGTGCGCTTACTCAGTGCGGTTACACAGTGCGGTTAAACAGCACGGCGTCACAGCGCGGTTTCACAGCGCGGTTACACAGTGCGGTTACACAGTGCGGTTACACAGTGCAGTTACACATTGCATTTACACAGCTTGGTTACACAGTGCTGTTACACAGTGCAGTTATACAGCACAGTTACACAGTGCGGTTATACAGCGCGGTTACACAGTGTGCTTACACAGCGCGGCTACACAGTGTGGTTATATAGCGCGGTTGCACAGTGTGGTTACACAGTGCGGTTACACAGCGCGGTTACACAGTGCGGTTACAGAGTGCAGTTACACAGCGCAGTTACACAGTGCGGTTACACAGTGTGGTTACACAGTGCAGTTACACAGCACGGATACACAGTGAGGTTACACAGTGTGGTTACACAGTGCCGTTACACAGTGCGGTTACACAGTGCGGCTACACAGCACGGCGTCAAAGCGCGGTTACACAGCGCGGTTACACAGCACGGTTACACAGTGTGGTTACACAGTGCAGTTACACAGAGTGGTTACACCGTGCGGATGCACAGAGCGGTTACACAGTGTGGTTACGCAGTGCGGTTCCACAGAGTGGTTACACAGTGCGGTTACACAGTGTGGTTACACAGTGCAGTTACACAGCACGGTTACAGAGTGTGGTTACACAGTGCGGTTACACTATGCGATTATTCAGCATGGTTACACAGTGTGGATACAGAGCGCGGTTATACAGTGTGCTTACAAAGAGTGGTTACACAGCGCGGTAACACATTGAGGTTAAACAGTGTGGTTACACAGTGCGGTTATACAGGGCGGTTACACAGTGCGGTTACACAGTGCGGTTACACAGCACGGTTACACAGTGCTGTTACACAGCATGGCATCACAGCGCAGTTACACAGTGCGGTTACACAGCGCGGTTACAGAGTGTGGTTACACAGTGCGGTTACACAATGCGGTTATAAAGTGCGGTTACACAGTGTGGTTACACTGTGCGTTTACACAGTGTGGTTACACAGTGCGGTTACACAGTGCGGTTACACAATGCGGTTACACAGCGTGGCGTCACAGCGCAGTTACACAATGCGGTTACACAGCACGGTTACACAGTGTGGTTACACAGTGCGGTTACACAGAGTGGTTACACTGTGCGTTTACACAGTGTGGTTACACAGCACGGTTACACAGTGTGGTTACACAGCGCGGATATACTGTGCGGTTACACAGTCTGGTTACGCAGAGCGGCGTCACAGCGCAGTTACACAGCGCGGTTACACAGTGTGGTTACACAGTGCGGTTACACAGTGTGGTTACACAGTGCGGTTACACAGAGTGGTTACACCATGTGGATACACAGTGCGGTTACACAGCGCGGTTACACAGAGTGCGGTTACACAGTGCGGTTACACAGCGCGGTTACACAGTGCGGTTACACAGTGCGGCTACACAGTGCAGTTACACAGAGTGGTTACACCGTGCAGATACACAGAGTGGTTACACAGTGCGGTTACACAGTGTGGTTACACAGTGCGGTTACAGAGCGCGGTTACAGAGTGTGGTTACACAGTGCGGTTACACAATGCGGTTATACAGCATGGTTACACAGTGCGGATACAGAGCGCGGTTATACAGTGTGCTTACAAAGAGTGGTTACACAGCGCGGTAACACATTGAGGTTACACAGTGTGGTTACAGTGCGGTTACACAGTGCTGTTACACAGCACGGCATCACAGCGCAGTTACACAGTGCGGTTACACAGCGTGTTTGCACAGCGCGGTTACACAGCGTGGTTACACAGCACGGTTTCACAGTGTGGCATCACAACGCGTTTACACAGCATGGTTACATAGTGCCATTACACAGCGCGGTTACACAGTGTGGTTACACAGCGCGGTTACACAGCGCAGTTACACAGTGTGGCGTCACAGCGTGGTTACACCGTTCAGTTACACAGTGTGGCGTCACAGCATGGTTACACAGTGCGGTTACACAGAGCAGTTACACAGCATGGTTACACAGCGCGGTTACACAGCGCGGTTACACAGTGCGGTTACACAGTGCGGCTACACAGTGCAGTTACACAGAGTGGTTACACCGTGCAGATACACAGAGCGGTTACACAGTGTGGTTACGCAGTGCGGTTACACAGAGTGGTTACACAGTGCGGTTACACAGTGTGGTTACACAGTGCGGTTACAGAGCGCGGTTACAGAGTGTGGTTACACAGTGCGGTTACACAATGTGGTTATACAGCATGGTTACACAGTGCGGATACAGAGCGCGGTTATACAGTGTGCTTACAAAGAGTGGTTACACAGCGCGGTAACACATTGAGGTTACACAGTGTGGTTACACAGTGCAGTTACACAGGGCGGTTACACAGTGCAGTTACACAGTGAGGTTACACAGCACGGTTACACAGTGCTGTTACACAGCACGGCATCACAGCGCAGTTACACAGTGCGGTTAAACAGCGTGGTTATACAGCACGGTTACACAGCACTGTTACACAGTGCGGTTACACAGTGTGTTTGCACAGCGCGGTTACACAGCGTGGTTACACAGCACGGTTTCACAGTGTGGCATCACAACGCGTTTACACAGCATGGTTACATAGTGCCATTACACAGCGCGGTTACACAGTGCGCTTACACAGTGCGCTTACACAGTGTTGTTACACAGTGTGGTTACACAGTGCGGTTACGCAGAGCAGCGTCACAATGTGGTTACACAGTGTGGTTACACAGTGCGTTTACACAGTGCAGTTACACAGTGCGGTTACACAGCACGGCGTCAACGCGCGGTTACACAGCGCGGTTATACAGCGCGGTTACACAGCGTGGTTACAAAGTGCTGTTACACAGAGTGGTTACACCGTGCAGATACACAGAGCGGTTACACAGTGTGGTTACGCAGTGCGGTTACACAGAGTGGTTACACAGTGCGGTTACACAGTGTGGTTACACAGTGCGGTTACAGAGCGCGGTTACAGAGTGTGGTTACACAGTGCGGTTACACAATGCGGTTATACAGCATGGTTACACAGTGCGGATACAGAGCGCGGTTATACAGTGTGCTTACAAAGAGTGGTTACACAGCGCGGTAACACATTGAGGTTACACAGTGTGGTTACAGTGCGGTTACACAGTGCTGTTACACAGCACGGCATCACAGCGCAGGTACACAGTGCGGTTACACAGCGTGGTTATAGAGCACGGTTACACAGCACTGTTACACAGTGCGGTTACACAGTGTGTTTGCACAGCGCGGTTACACAGCGTCGTTACACAGCACGGTTTCACAGTGTGGCATCACAACGCGTTTACACAGCATGGTTACATAGTGCCATTACACAGCGCGGTTACACAGTGTGGTTACACAGCGCGGTTACACAGTGCAGTTACACAGTGTGGCGTCACAGCGTGGTTACACCGTTCAGTTACACAGTGTGGCGTCACAGCATGGTTACACAGTGCGGTTACACAGAGCAGTTACACAGCATGGTTACACAGCGCGGTTACACAGCGCGGTTACACAGTGCGGGTGCACAGTGCGGTTATAAAGTGCGGTTACACAGTGTGGTTACACTGTGCGTTTACACAGTGTGGTTACACAGCACGGTTACACAGTGTGGTTACACAGCGCGGATATACTGTGCGGTTACACAGTCTGGTTACGCAGAGCGGCGTCACAGCGCAGTTACACAGCGCGGTTACACAGTGTGGTTACACAGTGCGGTTACACAGAGCGGCGTCACAGTGTGGTTACACAGTGCGGTTACACAGTGTGGTTACACAGTGCGGTTACAGAGTGTGGGTACACAGTGTGGTTACACAGTGCGGTTACGCTGAGCGGCGTCACAGTGTGGTTACAAGGTGCGATTACACAGTTTGGTTACACAGTGCGGTTACAGAGTGTGGTTACACAGTGTAGTTACACAGTGCGGTTACACAGAGCGGCGTCACAGTATGGTTACACAGTGCAGTTACACGGTGTGGTTACACAGTGCGGTTACAGAGTGTGGTTACACAGTGCGGTTACGCTGAGCGGCATCACAGTGTCGTTACACAGTACGGTTACACAGTTTGGTTACACAGTGCGGTTACAGAGTGTGGTTACACAATGTGGTTACACTGCGGTTACGCAGAGTGGCGTCACAGTGTGGTTACACAGTGTTGTTACACAGTGCGGTTACACTGTGGATACACAGTACACAGTGCGAGTACACAGTGCGGTTATAAAGCGCGGTTACACAGTGTGGTTACACAGTGCGGTTGCACAGCGCGGTTACACAGTGCGCTTACACAGTGCGCTTACACAGTGTTGTTACACAGTGTGGTTACACAGTGCGGTTACGCAGAGCAGCGTCACAATGTGGTTACACAGTGTGGTTACACAGTGCATTTACACAGTGCAGTTACACAGTGCGGTTACACAGCACGGCGTCAACGCGCGGTTACACAGTGTGGTTACAAAGTGCTGTTACACAGTGTGGTTACACATTGCGGTTACACAGTGTGGTTATACAGTACGGTGTCACAGTGTAGTTACACACTGCGGTTACACAGCGCGGCAAAAATGTGCGCTTACTCAGTGCGGTTACACAGTGCGGTTAAACAGCACGGCGTCACAGCGCGGTTTCACAGCGCGGTTACACAGTGCGGTTACACAGTGCGGTTACACAGTGCAGTTACACATTGCATTTACACAGCTTGGTTACACAGTGCTGTTACACAGTGCAGTTATACAGCAGAGTTACACAGTGCGGTTATACAGTGCGGTTACACAGTGTGCTTACACAGCGCGGCTACACAGTGTGGTTATATAGCGCGGTTGCACAGTGTGGTTACACAGCGTGGTTACACAGTGCGGCATCACAACACGTCTACACAGCAAGGTTACATAGTGCCATTACACAGCGCGGTTACACTGTGCGGTTACACAGTGTGGTTACACCGCGCGGTTACACAGTGTGGTTACACAGTGCAGATACACAGTGTGGTTACACAGTGCGGATACACATAGTGGTTACACAGTGCCGATACACAGTGTGGTTACACAGTGCGGTTACACAGCGCTGTTACACAGTGTGGTTACACAGTGTGGTTACAGAGCGCGGTTACACAATGTGGTTACACAGTGCGGTTACACAGTGTGGCGTGAGAGCGCGGTTACACAGTGCGTTTACACAGCATGGTTACACAGCGTGGTTACACAGTGCGGTTACACAGTGCAGTTACGCGGAGTGGCGTCACAGTGTTGTTACACAGTGCGGTTACACAGTGTGGTTACACAGTGCGGGTACACAGTGCGGTTATAAAGTGCGGTTACACAGTGTTGTTACACTGTGCGTTTACACAGTGTGGTTACACAGTGCGGGTACACAGTGCGGTTATACAGCACGATTACACAGTGTGGTTACACAGTGCGGGTACACAGTGCGGTTACACAGTCCGGTTACGCAGAGCGGCGTCACAGCGTAGTTACACAGTGCGGTTACACAGTGTGATTACACAGTGCGGTTACACAGAGCTGCGTCACAGTGTGGTTACACAGCGCGGTTACACAGTGTGGTTACACAGTGCGGTTACAGAGTGTGGTTACACAGTGTGGTTACACAGTGCGGTTACGCAGAGCGGCGTAACAGTGTGGTTACACAGTGCGGTTACACAATGCGGTTACACAGCACGGTTACACAGTGTGGTTACACAGTGCGGTTACACAGAGTGGTTACACCGTGTGGATACACAGTGCGGTTACACAGCGCGGTTACACAGTGCAGTTACACAGTGCGGTTACACAGCGCGGTTACACAGTGCGGTTACACAGTGCGGCTACACAGTGCAGTTACACAGAGTGGTTACACCGTGCAGATACACAGAGCGGTTACACAGTGTGGTTACGCAGTGCAGTTACACAGAGTGGTTACACAGTGCGGTTACACAGTGTGGTTACACAGTGCGGTTACAGAGCGCGGTTACAGAGTGTGGTTACACAGTGCGGTTACACAATGCGGTTATACAGCATGGTTACACAGTGCGGATACAGAGCGCGGTTATACAGTGTGCTTACAAAGAGTGGTTACACAGCGCGGTAACACATTGAGGTTACACAGTGTGGTTACACAGTGCGGTTACACAGGGCGGTTACACAGCACGGTTACACAGTGCTGTTACACAGCACGGCATCACAGCGCAGGTACACAGTGCGGTTACACAGCGTGGTTATACAGCACGGTTACACAGCACTGTTACACAGTGCGGTTACACAGTGTGTTTGCACAGCGCGGTTACACAGCGTGGTTACACAGCACGGTTTCACAGTGTGGCATCACAACGCGTTTACACAGCATGGTTACATAGTGCCATTACACAGCGCGGTTACACAGTGTGGTTACACAGCGCGGTTACACAGCGCAGTTACACAGTGTGGCGTCACAGCGTGGTTACACCGTTCAGTTACACAGTGTGGCGTCACAGCATGGTTACACAGTGCGGTTACACAGAGCGGTTACACAGCATGGTTACACAGCGCGGTTACACAGCGCGGTTACACAGTGCGGGTACACAGTGCGGTTATAAAGTGCGGTTACACAGTGTGGTTACACTGTGCGTTTACACAGTGTGGTTACACAGCACGGTTACACAGTGTGGTTACACAGCGCGGATATACTGTGCGGTTACACAGTCTGGTTACGCAGAGCGGCGTCACAGCGCAGTTACACAGCGCGGTTACACAGTGTGGTTACACAGTGCGGTTACACAGCGCAGTTACACAGTGTGGTGTCACAGCGTGGTTACACCGTTCAGTTACAGAGTGTGCCGTCACAGCATGGTTACACAGTGCGGTTACACAGAGCGGTTACACAGCATGGTTGCACAGCGTGGTTACACAGCGCGGTTACACAGTGCGGGTACACAGTGCGGTTATAAAGTGCGGTTACACAGTGTGGTTACACTGTGCGTTTACACAGTGTGGTTACACAGCACGGTTACACAGTGTGGTTACACAGCGCGGATATACTGTGCGGTTACACAGTCTGGTTACGCAGAGCGGCGTCACAGCGCAGTTACACAGCGCGGTTACACAGTGTGGTTACACAGTGCGGTTACACAGAGCGGCGTCACAGTGTGGTTACACAGTGCGGTTACAGAGTGTGGGTAAACAGTGTGGTTACACAGTGCGGTTACGCTGAGCAGCGTCACAGTGTGGTTACAAGGTGCGATTACACAGTTTGGTTACACAGTGCGGTTACAGAGTGTGGTTACACAGTGTAGTTACACAGTGCGGTTACACAGAGCGGCGTCACAGTATGGTTACACAGTGCAGTTACACGGTGTGGTTACACAGTGCGGTTACAGAGTGTGGTTACACAGTGCGGTTACGCTGAGCGGCATCACAGTGTGGTTACACAGTACGGTTACACAGTTTGGTTACACAGTGCGGTTACAGAGTGTGGTTACACAATGTGGTTACACTGCGGTTACGCAGAGTGGTGTCACAGTGTGGTTACACAGTGTTGTTACACAGTGCGGTTACACTGTGGATACACAGTACACAGTGCGAGTACACAGTGCGGTTATAAAGCGCGGTTACACAGTGTGGTTACACAGTGCGGTTGCACAGCGCGGTTACACAGTGCGCTTACACAGTGCGCTTACACAGTGTTGTTACACAGTGTGGTTACACAGTGCGGTTACGCAGAGCAGCGTCACAATGTGGTTACACAGTGTGGTTACACAGTGCATTTACACAGTGCAGTTACACAGTGCGGTTACACAGCACGGCGTCAACGCGCGGTTACACAGTGTGGTTACAAAGTGCTGTTACACAGTGTGGTTACACATTGCGGTTACACAGTGTGGTTATACTGTACGGTGTCACAGTGTAGTTACACACTGCGGTTACACAGCGCGGCAAAAATGTGCGCTTACTCAGTGCGGTTACACAGTGCGGTTAAACAGCACGGCGTCACAGCGCGGTTTCACAGCGCGGTTACACAGTGCGGTTACACAGTGCGGTTACACAGTGCGGTTACACATTGCATTTACACAGCTTGGTTACACAGTGCTGTTACACAGTGCAGTTATACAGCACAGTTACACAGTGCGGTTATACAGTGCAGTTACACAGTGTGCTTACACAGCGCGGCTACACAGTGTGGTTATATAGCGCGGTTGCACAGTGTGGTTACACAGCGTGGTTACACAGTGCGGCATCACAACACGTCTACACAGCAAGGTTACATAGTGCCATTACACAGCGCGGTTACACTGTGCGGTTACACAGTGTGGTTACACCGCGCGGTTACACAGTGTGGTTACACAGTGCAGATACACAGTGTGGTTACACAGTGCGGATACACATAGTGGTTACACAGTGCCGATACACAGTGTGGTTACACAGTGCGGTTACACAGCGCTGTTACACAGTGTGGTTACACAGTGTGGTTACAGAGCGCGGTTACACAATGTGGTTACACAGTGCGGTTACACAGTGTGGCGTGAGAGCGCGGTTACACAGTGCGTTTACACAGCATGGTTACACAGCGTGGTTACACAGTGCGGTTACACAGTGCAGTTACGCGGAGTGGCGTCACAGTGTTGTTACACAGTGCGGTTACACAGTGTGGTTACACAGTGCGGGTACACAGTGCGGTTATAAAGTGCGGTTACACAGTGTTGTAACACTGTGCGTTTACACAGTGAGGTTACACAGTGCGGGTACACAGTGCGGTTATACAGCACGATTACACAGTGTGGTTACACAGTGCGGGTACACAGTGCGGTTACACAGTCCGGTTACGCAGAGCGGCGTCACAGCGTAGTTACACAGCGCGGTTACACAGTGTGATTACACAGTGCGGTTACACAGAGCTGCGTCACAGTGTGGTTACACAGCGCGGTTACACAGTGTGGTTACACAGTGCGGTTACAGAGTGTGGTTACACAGTGTGGTTACACAGTGCGGTTACACAGAGCGGCGTAACAGTGTGGTTACACAGTGCGGTTACACAATGCGGTTACACAGCACGGTTACACAGTGTGGTTACACAGTGCGGTTACACAGAGTGGTTACACCGTGTGGATACACAGTGCGGTTACACAGCGCGGTTACACAGTGCAGTTACACAGTGCGGTTACACAGCGCGGTTACACAGTGCGGTTACACAGTGCGGCTACACAGTGCAGTTACACAGAGTGGTTACACCGTGCAGATACACAGAGCGGTTACACAGTGTGGTTACGCAGTGCGGTTACACAGAGTGGTTACACAGTGCGGTTACACAGTGTGGTTACACAGTGCGGTTACAGAGCGCGGTTACAGAGTGTGGTTACACAGTGCGGTTACACAATGCGGTTATACAGCATGGTTACACAGTGCGGATACAGAGCGTGGTTATACAGTGTGCTTACAAAGAGTGGTTACACAGCGCGGTAACACATTGAGGTTACACAGTGTGGTTACACAGTGCGGTTACACAGGGCGGTTACACAGTGCGGTTACACAGTGCGGTAACACAGCACGGTTACACAGTGCTGTTACACAGCACGGCATCACAGCGCAGGTACACAGTGCGGTTACACAGCGTGGTTATACAGCACGGTTACACAGCACTGTTACACAGTGCGGTTACACAGTGTGTTTGCACAGCGCGGTTACACAGCGTCGTTACACAGCACGGTTTCACAGTGTGGCATCACAACGCGTTTACACAGCATGGTTACATAGTGCCATTACACAGCGCGGTTACACAGTGTGGTTACACAGCGCGGTTACACAGCGCAGTTACACAGTGTGGCGTCACAGCGTGGTTACACCGTTCAGTTACACAGTGTGGCGTCACAGCATGGTTACACAGTGCGGTTACACAGAGCGGTTACACAGCATGGTTACACAGCGCGGTTACACAGCACGGTTACACAGTGCGGGTACACAGTGCGGTTATAAAGTGCGGTTACACAGTGTGGTTACACTGTGCGTTTACACAGTGTGGTTACACAGCACGGTTACACAGTGTGGTTACACAGCGCGGATATACTGTGCGGTTACACAGTCTGGTTACGCAGAGCGGCGTCACAGCGCAGTTACACAGCGCGGTTACACAGTGTGGTTACACAGTGCGGTTACACAGCGCAGTTACACAGTGTGGTGTCACAGCGTGGTTACACCGTTCAGTTACAGAGTGTGCCGTCACAGCATGGTTACACAGTGCGGTTACACAGAGCGGTTACACAGCATGGTTGCACAGTGTGGTTACACAGTGCATTTACACAGTGCAGTTACACAGTGCGGTTACACAGCACGGCGTCAACGCGCGGTTACACAGCGCGGTTATACAGCGCGGTTACACAGTGTGGTTACAAAGTGCTGTTACACAGTGTGGTTACACATTGCGGTTACACAGTGTGGTTATACAGTACGGTGTCACAGTGTAGTTACACACTGCGGTTACACAGCGCGGCAAAAATGTGCGCTTACTCAGTGCGGTTACACAGTGCGGTTAAACAGCACGGCGTCACAGCGCGGTTTCACAGCGCGGTTACACAGTGCGGTTACACAGTGCAGTTACACATTGCATTTACACAGCTTGGTTACACAGTGCTGTTACACAGTGCAGTTATACAGCACAGTTACACAGTGCGGTTATACAGCGCGGTTACACAGTGTGCTTACACAGCGCGGCTACACAGTGTGGTTATATAGCGCGGTTGCACAGTGTGGTTACACAGTGCGGTTACACAGCGCGGTTACACAGTGCGGTTACAGAGTGCAGTTACACAGCGCAGTTACACAGTGCGGTTACACAGTGTGGTTACACAGTGCAGTTACACAGCACGGATACACAGTGAGGTTACACAGTGTGGTTACACAGCGCGGTTACACAGTGCAGTTACAGAGTGCAGTTACACAGCGCAGTTACACAGTGCGGTTACACAGTGTGGTTACACAGTGCAGTTACACAGCGCAGATACACAGTGAGGTTACACAGTGTGGTTACACAGCATGGCGTCACAGCGCGGTTACACAATGTGGTTACACAGCACGGCGTCACAGCGCGGTTACACAGTGCGGTTACACAGTGCGGTTACACAGTGCGGTTACACAGTGTGGTTACACAGTGTGGTTACACAACGTGGTTACACAGTGCGGCATCACAACACGTCTACACAGCAAGGTTACATAGTGCCATTACACAGCGCGGTTACACTGTGCAGTTACACAGTGTGGTTACACAGTGCAGATACACATAGTGGTTACACAGTGCGGATACACAGTGTGGTTACACAGTGCGGTTACACAGCGCTGTTACACAGTGTGGTTACACAGTGTGGTTACAGAGCGCGGTTACACAATGTGGTTACACAGTGCGGATACACAGTGTGGTTACACAGTGCGGTTACACAGCGCTGTTACACAGTGTGGTTACACAGTGTGGTTACAGAGCGCGGTTACACAATGTGGTTACACAGTGCGGTTACACAGTGTGGCGTGAGAGCGCGGTTACACAGTGTGTTTACACAGCATGGTTACACAGCGTGGTTACACAGTGCGGGTACACAGTGCAGTTACGCGGAGTGGCGTCAGTGTTGTTACACAGTGCAGTTACACAGTGTGGTTACACAGTGCGGGTACACAGTGCATTTATAAAGTGTGGTTACGCAGTGTGGTTACACAGTGCGGTTACACAGTGCGGTTATACAGCACGGTTACACAGTGTGGTTACACAGCGCGGGTACACAGTGCGGTTACACAGTCCGGTTACGCAGAGCGGCGTCACAGCGCAGTTACACAGCGCGGTTACACAGTGTGATTACACAGTGCGGTTACACAGAGCTGCGTCACAGTGTGGTTACACAGCGCGGTTACACAGTGTGGTTACACAGTGCGGTTACAGAGTGTGGTTACACAGTGTGGTTACACAGTGCGGTTACACAGAGCGGCGTAACAGTGTGGTTACACAGTGCGGTTACACAATGCGGTTACACAGCACGGTTACACAGTGTGGTTACACAGTGCGGTTACACAGAGTGGTTACACCGTGTGGATACACAGTGCGGTTACACAGCGCGGTTACACAGTGCAGTTACACAGTGCGGTTACACAGCGCGGTTACACAGTGCGGTTACACAGTGCGGCTACACAGTGCAGTTACACAGAGTGGTTACACCGTGCAGATACACAGAGCGGTTACACAGTGTGGTTACGCAGTGCGGTTACACAGAGTGGTTACACAGAGCGGTTACACAGTGTGGTTACACAGTACGGTTACAGAGCGCGGTTACAGAGTGTGGTTACACAGTGCGGTTACACAATGCGGTTATACAGCATGGTTACACAGTGCGGATACAGAGCGTGGTTATACAGTGTGCTTACAAAGAGTGGTTACACAGCGCGGTAACACATTGAGGTTACACAGTGTGGTTACACAGTGCGGTTACACAGGGCGGTTACACAGTGCGGTTACACAGTGCGGTAACACAGCACGGTTACACAGTGCTGTTACACAGCACGGCATCACAGCGCAGGTACACAGTGCGGTTACACAGCGTGGTTATACAGCACGGTTACACAGCACTGTTACACAGTGCGGTTACACAGTGTGTTTGCACAGCGCGGTTACACAGCGTCGTTACACAGCACGGTTTCACAGTGTGGCATCACAACGCGTTTACACAGCATGGTTACATAGTGCCATTACACAGCGCGGTTACACAGTGTGGTTACACAGCGCGGTTACACAGCGCAGTTACACAGTGTGGCGTCACAGCGTGGTTACACCGTTCAGTTACACAGTGTGGCGTCACAGCATGGTTACACAGTGCGGTTACACAGAGCGGTTACACAGCATGGTTACACAGCGCGGTTACACAGCGCGGTTACACAGTGCGGGTACACAGTGCGGTTATAAAGTGCGGTTACACAGTGTGGTTACACTGTGCGTTTACACAGTGTGGTTACACAGCACGGTTACACAGTGTGGTTACACAGCGCGGATATACTGTGCGGTTACACAGTCTGGTTACGCAGAGCGGCGTCACAGCGCAGTTACACAGCGCGGTTACACAGTGTGGTTACACAGTGCGGTTACACAGCGCAGTTACACAGTGTGGTGTCACAGCGTGGTTACACCGTTCAGTTACAGAGTGTGCCGTCACAGCATGGTTACACAGTGCGGTTACACAGAGCGGTTACACAGCATGGTTGCACAGCGTGGTTACACAGTGCGGTTACACAGTGCGGGTACACAGTGCGGTTATAAAGTGCGGTTACACAGTGTGGTTACACTGTGCGTTTACACAGTGTGGTTACACAGCACGGTTACACAGTGTGGTTACACAGCGCGGATATACTGTGCGGTTACACAGTCTGGTTACGCAGAGCGGCGTCACAGCGCAGTTACACAGCGCGGTTACACAGTGTGGTTACACAGTGCGGTTACACAGAGCGGCGTCACAGTGTGGTTACACAGTGCGGTTACAGAGTGTGGGTAAACAGTGTGGTTACACAGTGCGGTTACGCTGAGCGGCGTCACAGTGTGGTTACACGGTGCGATTACACAGTTTGGTTACACAGTGCGGTTACAGAGTGTGGTTACACAGTGTAGTTACACAGTGCGGTTACACAGAGCGGCGTCACAGTGTGGTTACACAGTGCAGTTACACGGTGTGGTTACACAGTGCGGTTACAGAGTGTGGTTACACACTGTTGTTACACAGTGCGGTTACACTGTGGATACACAGTACACAGTGCGAGTACACAGTGCGGTTATAAAGTGCGGTTACACAGTGTGGTTACACAGTGCGGTTACACAGCGCGGTTACACAGTGCGCTTACACAGTGCGCTTACACAGTGTTGTTACACAGTGTGGTTACACAGTGCGGTTACGCAGAGCGGCGTCACAATGTGGTTACACAGTGTGGTTACACAGTGCATTTACACAGTGCAGTTACACAGTGCGGTTACACAGCACGGCGTCAACGCGCGGTTACACAGCGCGGTTATACAGCGCGGTTACACAGTGTGGTTACAAAGTGCTGTTACACAGTGTGGTTACACATTGCGGTTACACAGTGTGGTTATACAGTACGGTGTCACAGTGTAGTTACACACTGCGGTTACACAGCGCGGCAAAAATGTGCGCTTACTCAGTGCGGTTACACAGTGCGGTTAAACAGCACGGCGTCACAGCGCGGTTTCACAGCGCGGTTACACAGTGCGGTTACACAGTGCAGTTACACATTGCATTTACACAGCTTGGTTACACAGTGCTGTTACACAGTGCAGTTATACAGCACAGTTACACAGTGCGGTTATACAGCGCGGTTACACAGTGTGCTTACACAGCGCGGCTACACAGTGTGGTTATATAGCGCGGTTGCACAGTGTGGTTACACAGTGCGGTTACACAGCGCGGTTACACAGTGCGGTTACAGAGTGCAGTTACACAGCGCAGTTACACAGTGCGGTTACACAGTGTGGTTACACAGTGCAGTTACACAGCACGGATACACAGTGAGGTTACACAGTGTGGTTACACAGCGCGGTTACACAGTGCAGTTACAGAGTGCAGTTACACAGCGCAGTTACACAGTGCGGTTACACAGTGTGGTTACACAGTGCAGTTACACAGCGCAGATACACAGTGAGGTTACACAGTGTGGTTACACAGCATGGCGTCACAGCGCGGTTACACAATGTGGTTACACAGCACGGCGTCACAGCGCGGTTACACAGTGCGGTTACACAGTGCGGTTACACAGTGCGGTTACACAGTGTGGTTACACAGTGTGGTTACACAACGTGGTTACACAGTGCGGCATCACAACACGTCTACACAGCAAGGTTACATAGTGCCATTACACAGCGCGGTTACACTGTGCAGTTACACAGTGTGGTTACACAGTGCAGATACACATAGTGGTTACACAGTGCGGATACACAGTGTGGTTACACAGTGCGGTTACACAGCGCTGTTACACAGTGTGGTTACACAGTGTGGTTACAGAGCGCGGTTACACAATGTGGTTACACAGTGCGGATACACAGTGTGGTTACACAGTGCGGTTACACAGCGCTGTTACACAGTGTGGTTACACAGTGTGGTTACAGAGCGCGGTTACACAATGTGGTTACACAGTGCGGTTACACAGTGTGGCGTGAGAGCGCGGTTACACAGTGTGTTTACACAGCATGGTTACACAGCGTGGTTACACAGTGCGGGTACACAGTGCAGTTACGCGGAGTGGCGTCAGTGTTGTTACACAGTGCAGTTACACAGTGTGGTTACACAGTGCGGGTACACAGTGCATTTATAAAGTGTGGTTACGCAGTGTGGTTACACAGTGCGGTTACACAGTGCGGTTATACAGCACGGTTACACAGTGTGGTTACACAGCGCGGGTACACAGTGCGGTTACACAGTCCGGTTACGCAGAGCGGCGTCACAGCGCAGTTACACAGCGCGGTTACACAGTGTGATTACACAGTGCGGTTACACAGAGCTGCGTCACAGTGTGGTTACACAGCGCGGTTACACAGTGTGGTTACACAGTGCGGTTACAGAGTGTGGTTACACAGTGTGGTTACACAGTGCGGTTACGCAGAGCGGCGTCACAGTGTGGTTACACAGTGCGGTTACACAGTGCGGTTACACAGCGCGGTTACACTGTGTGGCATCACAATGCGTCTACACAGCATGGTTACATAGTGCCATTACACAGCGCGGTTACACTGTGCGGTTACACAGTGCGGTTACACAGCGCAGTTACACAGTGTGGTGTCACAGCATGGTTACACAGTGCGGTTACACAGTGTGGTTACAAAGTGTGGTTACACAGTGTGGCTACACAGTGTGGTTACACATTGCGGTTACACAGTGTGGTTATACAGTGCGGTTACACATTGCGTTTACACAGCTTGGTTACACAGTGCAGTTACAAACTGCGGTTACACAGCACGGTAAAAAATGTGCGCTTACACAGTGCGGTTATACAGCACGGTTAAACAGTGCGCTTACACAGTGTGGTTAAAGTGCACAGCGTCACAGCGCGGTTTCACAGCGCGCTTACACAGTGCGGTTACACAGTGCGGTTACACAGTGCGGTTACACATTGCGTTTACACAGCGCTGTTACACAGTGCAGTTATACAGCACAGTTACACAGTGCGGTTATACAGTGCGGTTACATAGTGTGCTTACACAGCGCGGCTACACAGTGTGGTTATATTGCGCGGTTGCACAGTGTGGTTACACAGTGCGGTTACACAGCGCGGTTACACAGTGCGGTTACACAGTGCAGTTGCACAGCACGGTCACACAGTGCGGTTACACAGTGTGGTTACACAGTGCAGTTACACAGCGCGGTTACACATTGCGGTTACACAGTGTGGTTACACAGCGTGGCGTCACAGCGCGGTTACACAATGCAGTTACACAGCACGGCGTCACAGCGCGATTACACAGTGCGGTTACACAGTGCGGTTACACAGTGCGGTTACACAGTGCGGTTACACAGCGCGGTTACACAGTGCAGCATCACAATGCGTCTACACAGCATGGTTACATAGTGCCATTACACAGCGCGGTTACACTGTGCGGTTACACAGTGTGGTTACACAGTGTGGCTACACAGTGTGGTTACGCAGTGTGGTTACACATTGCGGTTACACAGTGTGGTTATACAGTGCGGTTACACATTGCGTTTACACAGCTTGGTTACACAGTGCAGTTACAAACTGCGGTTACACAGCATGGTAAAAAATGTGCGCTTACACAGTGCGGTTATACAGCACGGTTACACAGTGCGCTTACACAGTGTGGTTAAAGTGCACAGCGTCACAGCGCGGTTTCACAGTGCAGTCACACTGTGCGGTCACACAGTGCGGTTACACAGTGTGGTTACACAACGCGGTTACACAGTGCGGTCACACAGTGTGGTTACACAGTGTGGTTACAACGTGCAGTTACTCAGCGCGGTTACACAGTGTGGCGTCACAGCGTGGTTATACAGTGCGGTTACACAGTGTGGTTACACTGCTCGGTTACGCAGCGCGGTTACACAGAGCGGTTACACGGTGCGGTTACACAGTGTGGTTACACAGCGTGGTTACACAGTGCAGTCACAAAGTGCGGTCACACAGTGCGGTTACACAGTGTGGTTACACAGCGTGGTTACACAGTGCGGTCATACAGTGCGGTTATACAGTGTGGTTACGCAGTGTGGTTACACATTGCGGTTACACAGTGTGGTTATACAGTGCGGTTACACATTGCGTTTACACAGCTTGGTTACACAGTGCAGTTACAAACTGCGGTTACACAGCACGGTAAAAAATGTGCGCTTACACAGTGCGGTTATACAGCACGGTTACACAGTGCGCTTACACAGTGTTGTTAAAGTGCACAGCGTCACAGCGCGGTTTCACAGCGTGCTTACACAGTGCGGTTACACAGTGCGGTTACACATTGCGTTTACACAGCGCTGTTACACAGTGCAGTTATACAGCACAGTTACACAGTGCGGTTATACAGCGCGGTTACATAGTGTGCATACACAGCGCGGCTACACAGTTTGGTTATATTGTGCAGTTGCACAGTGTGGTTACACAGTGCGGTTACACAGCGCGGTTACACAGTGCGGTTACACAGTGCAGTTACACAGCACGGTCACACAGTGCGGTTACACAGTGTGGTTACACAACGTGGCGTCACAGCGCGGTTACACAATGTGGTTACACAGCACGGCGTCACAGCGCGATTACACAGTGCGGTTACACAGTGCGGTTACACAGTGCGGTTACACAGTGTGGTTACACAGCGCGGTTACACAGTGCAGCATCACAATGCGTCTACACAGCATGGTTACATAGTGCCATTACACAGCGCGGTTACACTGTGCGGTTACACAGTGTGGTTACACCGCGCGGTTACACATGTGGTTACACAGTGCGGATACACAGTGTGGTTACACAGTGCGGATAAACATAGTGGTTACACAGTGCGGTTACACAGTGCAGTTACACAGTGTGGTTACAGAGCGCGGTTACACAATGTGGTAAAACAGTGCGGTTACACCGTGTGGCGTGAGAGCGCGGTTACACAGTGCGTTTACACAGCATGGTTACACAGTGTGGTTACACAGTGCAGTTACACAGTGCGGTTACGCAGAGTGGCGTCACAGTGTTGTTACACAGTGCGACTACACAGCGCGGTTACACAGTACGGTTATACAGAGTGGCATCGCAGCGCGGTTACAGAGTGCGGTTACACAGCGTGGTTACACGGTGCTTTTACACAGTGCAGTTACACAGTACGGTTAGACAGTGGGGTTACACAGCGCGGAGCACAGCACGGTTGCACAGCGCGGTTACACAGTGCAGTCACACAGTGTGGTTACACAGTGCGGTTACACAGTGTTGTGTCAAGGCGCGGTAACACACTGCGGTTACACAGCACGATTACACAGTGCGGCCTCACAACGCATTTACACAGCATGGTTACATAGTGACATTACACAGCGCAGTTACACAGTGCTGTTACACAGCGCAGTTACATAGTGTGGCGTCACAGTGTGGTTACACCGTGCAGTTACACGGTGTGGCGTCACAGCGCGGTTACACAGCGCGGTTACACAGTGCGTTTACACACCGCGGTTACGCAGTGCGGTCACAAAATGTGGTCACACAGCGCGGTTACACAGTGCAGTCATGCAGTGCGGTCACACAGTGCGGTTACACAGTGTGGTAACACAGCACGGTTACACAGCGTGGTTACACAGTGCCTTTACACAGTGCGGTTACACAGTGTGCTTACACAGTGTGGTTACACAGCACGGTTACACAGTGCGGTTACACAGCGCGGTTACACATTGTGGTCACACAGCGCGTTTACACAGTGTGGTTACACAGCACAGTTACACAGCATGGATACACAGCACGGTTACACAGCGTGGTTACACAGTGCGTTTACACAGTGGGGTTACACAGTGCGGTTACACAGTGTGGTTACGCAGCGCGGTTATACAGCGCGGTTACACAGCACAGTTACATAGTGTGGCGTCACAGCGTGGTTACACCATGCAGTTACACAGCGTGGCGTCACAGCGCGGTTACACAGTGTGGTTACACAGTGTGTTTACACACCGTGGTTATGCAGTGTGGTTACGCAGCACGGTTACGCAGTGCGGTTACGCAGTGCAGTCACACAATGTGGTCAAACAGCGCAGTTACACAGTGCAGTCACGCAGTGCGGTCACACAGTGTGGTTACACAGCGCGGTTACGCAGTGCCGTTACACAGTGTGGTTACACAGCATGGTTACACAGTGCGGTTACACAGCGCGGTTACACATTGTGGTCACACAGCGCATTTACACAGTGCGGATACACAGCGCTGTTACACAGCGTGGTTACACAGCACGGTTACACAGCATGGTTACACAATGCGTTTACACAGTGCGGTTACACAGTGCGGTTACACAGCACGGTTAAACAGTGTGGTTACAGAGTGCGGTCACACAGTGTGGTTACACAGTGTGGTAACACAGCACGGTTACACAGCGCGGTTACACAGTGCCTTTACACAATGCGGTTACACAGTGTGCTTACACAGTGTGGTTACACAGCACGGTTACACAGTGCGGTTACACAGCGCGGTTACACATTGTGGTCACACAGCGCGTTTACACAGTGTGGTTACACAGCACGGTTACACAGCGTGGATACACAGCACGGTTACACAGCGTGGTTACACAGTGCGTTTACACAGTGTGGTTACGCAGCGCGGTTATACAGCGCGGTTAAACAGTGCGGTTACACAGTGCGGTCACACAGTGTGGTTACACAGTGCAGTTACACAGTGGGGTTACACAGTGCGGTTACACAGTGTGGTTACGCAGCGCGGTTATACAGCGCGGTTAAACAGTGCAGTTACACAGTGCGGTCACACAGTGTGGTTACACAGTGCAGTTACACAATGCAGTTACACAGTGTTGCGTCACAGCGCGGTTACACAGTGCGGTTACACAGTGCGGATACACAGTGCGGTTACACAGCGCGGTTACACAGTTTGGCGTCACAGCGTGGTTACACAGCGCGGTTACACAGTGTGGCGTCACAGCGTGGTTATACAGTGCGGTTACACAGTGTGGCTTCACAGCATGGTTACACAGTGCGGTTGCACAGCATGGTTACAAAGTGTGGTTACACAGTGCGGTAACACAACGCGGTTACAAAGTGCGGTTACACAGTGTGGTTTTACATTGCGGTTACACAGTGTGGTTACACTGTACGGTGGCGCAGCGCAGTTACACACTGCGGTTACACAGCGCCGTTACACAGCGCAGTTACACAGTGTGGCGTCACAGCGTGGTTACACAGCGCGGTTACACAGTGTGGCGTCACAGTGTGTTACACAGCGCGGTTACACAGCGCGATTACACAGTGCGGTTACACAGCACGGTTACACAGTGCGGTTACACTGTGTGGCATCACAGCGTGGTTACACAGCGCGGTTACACAGTGTGGCGTCACAGCGTGGTTATACAGTGCGGTTACACAGTGTGGTTACACTGCTCGGTTATGCAGCGCGGTTACACAGTGCAATTACACAGTGCGGTTACACAGTGCGGTTACATGGTGCAGATACACAGTGCGGTTACACAGCGCAGTTACACAGTGTGGCGTCACAGCATGGTTACACAGCGCGGTTAAACAGTGCGGTTACACAGTGCGGTCACACAGTCTGGTTACACAGTGCGGTTACGCAGTGTGGCACCACAGAACGGTTACACAGCGTGGTTACACAGTGCGGTTACACAGTGTGGCATCACAGCGTGGTTACACAGTGCGGTTACACAGCGTGGTCACACAGTGCGGCATCACAACGCGTCTACACAGCATAGTTACATAGTGCCATTACACAGTGCGGTTACATCGTGCGGTTACACAGCGCGGTTACACATCACGGTTATACAGCGCGGTTACACTGCTCGGTTACGCAGCATGGTTACACAGCGTGATTACACAGCGCGGTTACACATCGCGGTTACACAGCGCGGTTACACAGTGCGGTTACACAGTGCGGTTACACAGCGCAGTTACACAGTGTGGCATCACAGCATGGTTACACAGTGCGGTTGCACAGCATGGTTACAAAGTGTGGTTACACAGTGTGGTTACACAGTGCGGTAACACAACGCGGTTCCAAAGTGCGGTTACACAGTGTGGTTTTACATTGCGGTGACACAGTGTGGTTACACTGTACGGTGGCACAGCGCAGTTACACACTGCGGTTACACAGCTCGGTTACACCGCGCAGTTACACTGTGTGGCGTCACAGCGCGGTTACACAGTGTGGCGTCACAGCGTGGTTATACAGTGCGGTTACACAGTGTGGTTACACTGCTCGGTTACGCAGCGCGGTTACACAGCGCAATTACACAGTGCGGTTACACAGAGCGGTTACGCAGTGTGGCACCACAGAGTGGTTACACAGCGTGGCTACACAGTGCGGTTACACAGTGTGGCGTCACAGCGCGGTTACACAGTGCGGTTACACAGTGTGGTTTCACAGCACGGTTACACAGCGCGGTTACACAGTGCGGTTATACAGAGTAGCATCGCAGCGCGGTTGCACAGCGCGGTTACACAGTGCAGTCACACAGTGTGGTTACACAGTGCGGTTACACAGTGTGGCATCACGGCGCGGTAACACAATGCGGTTACACAGTGTGGTTACACAGTGTGGTTACACAGCGCGGTTACACAGTGCGGCATCACAACACGTTTACACAGCATGGTTACATAGTGCCATTACACAGCACGGTTACACAGTGTGGTTACACAGTGCGGTTACACAGCGCAGTTACATAGTGTGGCGTCACAGCGTGGTTACACCATGCAGTTACACAGCGTGGCGTCACAGCGCGGTTACACAGTGTGGTTACACAGTGTGTTTACACACCGTGGTTATGCAGTGTGGTTACGCAGCACGGTTACGCAGTGCGGTTACGCAGTGCAGTCACACAATGTGGTCAAACAGCGCGGTTACACAGTGCAGTCACGCAGTGCGGTCACACAGTGTGGTTACACAGTGTGGTTACACAGCGCGGTTACACAGTGCGGTTACACAGTGTGTTTACACACCGTGGTTATGCAGTGTGGTTACGCAGCGCGGTTACGCAGTGCGGTTACGCAGTGCAGTCACACAATGTGGTCAAACAGCGCGGTTACACAGTGCAGTCACGCAGTGCGGTCACACAGTGTGGTTACACAGTGTGGTTACACAGCGCGGTTACGCAGTGCCGTTACACAGTGTGGTTACACAGTGTGGTTACACAGCATGGTTACACAGTGCGGTTACACAGCGCGGTTACACATTGTGGTCACACAGCGCATTTACACAGTGCGGATACACAGCGCTGTTACACAGCGTGGTTACACAGCACGGTTACACAGCACGGTTACACAATGCGTTTACACAGTGCGGTTACACAGTGCGGTTACACAGCACTGTTAAACAGTGTGGTTACAGAGTGCGGTCACACAGTGTGGTTACACAGTGCGGTTACGCAGTGTGGCACCACAGAGTGGTTACACAGCGTGGCTACACAGTGCGGTTACACAGTGTGGCGTCACAGCGCGGTTACACAGTGCGGTTACACAGTGCGGTTACAATGTGCAGTTACTCAGCGCGGTTACACAGTGTGGCGTCACAGCGTGGTTATACAGTGCGCTTACACATTGTGGTTACACTGCTCGGTTACGCAGCGCGGTTACACAGAGCGGTTACACGGTGCGGTTACACAGTGCGGTTACACAGTGTGGTTACACAGCGCGGTTACACAGTGCAGTCACACAGTGCGGTCACACAGTGCGGTTACACAGTGCGGTTACACAACGCGGTTACACAGTGCGGTCACACAGTGTGGTTACACAGTGTGGTTACAACGTGCAGTTACTCAGCGCGGTTACACAGTGTGGCGTCACAGCGTGGTTGTACAGTGCGGTTACACAGTGTGGTTACACTGCTCGGTTACGCAGCGCGGTTACACAGAGCGGTTACACGGTGCAGTTACACAGTGCGGTTACACAGCGTGGTTACACAGTGCAGTCACAAAGTGCGGTCACACAGTGCGGTTACACAGTGCGGTTACACAGCGTGGTTACACAGTGCGGTCACACATTGCGGTTATACAGTGCAGTCAGATAGTGCAGTAAAACAGTGCGGTTACACAGTGCATTTACACAGCGCGGTTACACAGCGCGGTTACACAGTGTGGTTACACAGCGTGGTTACAAAGCACGGATACACAGTGCGGTTATACAGAGTGGCATCGCAGCGCGGTTACACAGCGCGGTTACACAGCGCAGTTACACAGTGCTTTTACACAGTGCAGTTACACAGTACGGTTAGACAGTGGGGTTACACAGTGCAGTTACACAGCACGGTTGCACAGCGCGGTTACACAGTGCAGTCACACAGTGTGGTTACACAGTGCGGTTACACAGTGTTGTGTCAAGGCGCGGTAACACACTGCGGTTACACAGCACGATTACACAGTGCGGCCTCACAACGCGTTTACACAGCATGGTTACATAGTGACATTACACAGCGCAGTTACACAGTGCTGTTACACAGCGCAGTTACATAGTGTGGCGTCACAGTGTGGTTACACCGTGCAGTTACACGGTGTGGCGTCACAGCGCGGTTACACAGCGCGGTTACACAGTGCGTTTACACACCGCGGTTACGCAGTGCGGTCACAAAATGTGGTCACACAGCGCGGTTACACAGTGCAGTCATGCAGTGCGGTCACACAGCGCGGTTACACAGTGTGGTAACACAGCACGGTTACACAGCGCGGTTACACAGTGCCTTTACACAGTGCGGTTACACAGTGTGCTTACACAGTGTGGTTACACAGCACGGTTACACAGTGCGGTTACACAGCGCGGTTACACAGTGCGGTCACACAGCGCGTTTACACAGTGTGGTTACACAGCACGGTTACACAGCGTGGATACACAGCACGGTTACACAGCGTGGTTACACAGTGCGTTTACACAGTGGGGTTACACAGTGCAGTTACACAGTGTTGTGTCACAGCGCGGTTACACAGTGCGGTTACACAGTGCGGATACACAGTGCGGTTACACAGCGCGGTTACACAGTTTGGCGTCACAGCGTGGTTACACAGCGCGGTTACACAGTGTGGCGTCACAGCGTGGTTATACAGCGCGGTTACACAGTGTGGCGTCACAGCGTGGTTATACAGTGCGGTTACGCAGTGCGGTTACGCAGTGCAGTCACACAATGTGGTCAAACAGCGCGGTTACACAGTGCAGTCACGCAGTGCGGTCACACAGTGTGGTTACACAGTGTGGTTACACAGCGCGGTTACGCAGTGCCGTTACACAGTGTGGTTACACAGTGTGGTTACACAGCATGGTTACACAGTGCGGTTACACAGCGCGGTTACACATTGTGGTCACACAGCGCATTTACACAGTGCGGATACACAGCGCGGTTACACAGCGTGGTTACACAGCACGGTTACACAGCACGGTTACACAATGCGTTTACACAGTGCGGTTACACAGTGCGGTTACACAGTGCGGTTACACAGCACGGTTAAACAGTGCAGTTAAAGAGTGCGGTCACACAGTGTGGTTACACAGTGCGGTTACGCAGTGTGGCACCACAGAGTGGTTACACAGCGTGGCTACACAGTGCGGTTACACAGTGTGGCGTCACAGCGTGGTTATACAGTGCGGTTACACATTGTGGTTACACTGCTCGGTTACGCAGCGCGGTTACACAGAGCGGTTACACGGTGCGGTTACACAGTGCGGTTACACAGTGTGGTTACACAGCGCAGTTACACAGTGCAGTCACACAGTGCGGTCACACAGTGCGGTTACACAGTGTGGTTACACAACGCGGTTACACAGTGCGGTCACACAGTGTGGTTACACAGTGTGGTTACAACGTGCAGTTACTCAGTGCGGTCACACAGTGTGGTTACACAGTGCAGTTACACAATGCAGTTACACAGTGTTGCGTCACAGCGCGGTTACACAGTGCGGTTACACAGTGCGGATACACAGTGCGGTTACACAGCGCGGTTACACAGTTTGGCGTCACAGCGTGGTTACACAGCGCGGTTACACAGTGTGGCGTCACAGCGTGGTTATACAGTGCGGTTACACAGTGTGGCTTCACAGCATGGTTACACAGTGCGGTTGCACAGCATGGTTACAAAGTGTGGTTACACAGTGCGGTAACACAACGCGGTTACAAAGTGCGGTTACACAGTGTGGTTTTACATTGCGGTTACACAGTGTGGTTACACTGTACGGTGGCGCAGCGCAGTTACACACTGCGGTTACACAGCGCCGTTACACAGCGCAGTTACACAGTGTGGCGTCACAGCGTGGTTACACAGCGCGGTTACACAGTGTGGCGTCACAGTGTGGTTACACAGCGCGGTTACACAGCGCGATTACACAGTGCGGTTACACAGCACGGTTACACAGTGCGGTTACACTGTGTGGCATCACAGCATGGTTACACAGCGCGGTTACACAGTGTGGCGTCACAGCGTGGTTATACAGTGCGGTTACACAGTGTGGTTACACTGCTCGGTTATGCAGCGCGGTTACACAGTGCAATTACACAGTGCGGTTACACAGTGCGGTTACATGGTGCAGTTACACAGTGCGGTTACACAGCGCAGTTACACAGTGTGGCGTCACAGCATGGTTACACAGCGCGGTTAAACAGTGCGGTTACACAGTGCGGTCACACAGTCTGGTTACACAGTGCGGTTACGCAGTGTGGCACCACAGAACGGTTACACAGCGTGGTTACACAGTGCGGTTACACAGTGTGGCATCACAGCGTGGTTACACAGTGCGGTTACACAGCGTGGTCACACAGTGCGGCATCACAACGCGTCTACACAGCATAGTTACATAGTGCCATTACACAGTGCGGTTACATCGTGCGGTTACACAGCGCGGTTACACATCACGGTTATACAGCGCGGTTACACTGCTCGGTTACGCAGCATGGTTACACAGCGTGATTACACAGTACGGTTACACAGCGCGGTTACACATCGCGGTTACACAGCGCGGTTACACAGTGCGGTTACACAGTGCGGTTACACAGCGCAGTTACACAGTGTGGCATCACAGCATGGTTACACAGTGCGGTTGCGCAGCATGGTTACAAAGTGTGGTTACACAGTGTGGTTACACAGTGCGGTAACACAACGCAGTTCCAAAGTGCGGTTACACAGTGTGGTTTTACATTGCGGTTACACAGTGTGGTTACACTGTACGGTGTCACAGCGCAGTTACACACTGCGGTTACACAGCTCGGTTACACGGCGCAGTTACACTGTGTGGCGTCACAGCGCGGTTATACAGTGCGGTTACACAGTGTGGTTACAGTGCTCGGTTACGCAGCGCGGTTACACAGAGCGGTTACACGGTGCGGTTACACAGTGCGGTTACACAGCGTGGTTACACAGTGCAGTCACAAAGTGCGGTCACACAGTGCGGTTACACAGTGTGGTTACACAGCGTGGTTACACAGTGCGGTCACACAGTGCGGTTATACAGTGCAGTCAGACAGTGCAGTAAAACAGTGCGGTTACACAGTGCGGTTACACAGTGCATTTACACAGCGTGGTTACACAGCGCGGTTACACAGTGTGGTTACACGGCGTGGTTACAGAACACGGTTACACAGTGCGGTTATACAGAGTGGCATCGCAGCGCGGTTACACAGCGCGGTTACACAGCGCGGTTACACAGTGCTTTTACACAGTGCAGTTACACAGTACGGTTAGACAGTGGGGTTACACAGTGCAGTTACACAGCACGGTTGCACAGCGCGGTTACACAGTGCAGTCACACAGTGTGGTTATACAGTGCGGTTACACAGTGTTGTGTCAAGGCGCGGTAACACACTGCGGTTACACAGCACGATTACACAGTGCGGCCTCACAACGCGTTTACACAGCATGGTTACATAGTGACATTACACAGCGCAGTTACACAGTGCTGTTACACAGCGCAGTTACATAGTGTGGCGTCACAGTGTGGTTACACCGTGCAGTTACACGGTGTGGCGTCACAGCGCGGTTACACAGCGCGGTTACACAGTGCGTTTACACACCGCGGTTACGCAGTGCGGTCACAAAATGTGGTCACACAGCGCTGTTACACAGTGCAGTCATGCAGTGCGGTCACACAGTGCGGTTACACAGTGTGGTAACACAGCACGGTTACACAGTGCGGTTACACAGTGCCTTTACACAGTGCGGTTACACAGTGTGCTTACACAGTGTGGTTACACAGCACGGTTACACAGCGCGGTTACACATTGTGGTCACACAGCGCGTTTACACAGTGTGGTTACACAATGCAGTTACACAGCGTGGATACACAGCGCGGTTACACAGTGCGGTTACACAGTGTGGTTACACAGTGCGGTTACACAGCGCGGTTACACATTGTGGTCACACAGCGCGTTTACACAGTGTGGTTACACAGCACGGTTACACAGCGTGGATACACAGCACGGTTACACAGCGTGGTTACACAGTGCGTTTACACAGTGGGGTTACACAGTGCGGTTACACAGTGTGGTTACGCAGCGCGGTTATACAGCGCGGTTAAACAGTGCGGTTACACAGTGCGGTCACACAGTGTGGTTACACAGTGCAGTTACACAATGCAGTTACACAGTGTTGCGTCACAGCGCGGTTACACAGTGCGGTTACACAGTGCGGATACACAGTGCGGTTACACAGCGCGGTTACACAGTTTGGCGTCACAGCGCGGTTACACAGTGTGGCGTCAGAGCGTGGTTATACAGTGCGGTTGCACAGCATGGTTACAAAGTGTGGTTACACAGTGCGGTAACACAACGCGATTACAAAGTGCGGTTACACAGTGTGGTTTTACATTGCGGTTACACAGTGTGGTTACACTGTACGGTGGCGCAGCGCAGTTACACACTGCGGTTACACAGCGCCGTTACATAGCGCAGTTACACAGTGTGGTGTCACAGCGTGGTTACACAGCGCGGTTACACAGTGTGGCGTCACAGTGTGTTACACAGCGCGGTTACACAGCGCGATTACACAGTGCGGTTACACAGCACGGTTACACAGTGCGGTTACACTGTGTGGCATCACAGCGTGGTTACACAGCGCGGTTACACAGTGTGGCGTCACAGCGTGGTTATACAGTGCGGTTACACAGTGTGGTTACACTGCTCGGTTATGCAGCGCGGTTACACAGTGCAATTACACAGTGCGGTTACACAGTGCGGTTACATGGTGCAGTTACACAGTGCGGTTACACAGCGCAGTTACACAGTGCGGCATCACAACACGTTTACACAGCATGGTTACATAGTGCCATTACACAGCACGGTTACACAGTGTGGTTACACAGTGCGGTTACACAGCGCAGTTACACAGTGTGGCGTCACAGCGTGGTTACACCATGCAGTTACACAGCGTGGCGTCACAGCGCGGTTACACAGTGTGGTTACACAGTGTGTTTACACACCGTGGTTATGCAGTGTGGTTACGCAGCACGGTTACGCAGTGCGGTTACGCAGTGCAGTCACACAATGTGGTCAAACAGCGCGGTTACACAGTGCAGTCACGCAGTGCGGTCACACAGTGTGGTTACACAGTGTGGTTACAAAGCGCGGTTACACAGTGCGGTTACACAGTGTGTTTACACACCGTGGTTATGCAGTGTGGTTACGCAGCACGGTTACGCAGTGCGGTTACGCAGTGTGTTTACACACCGTGGTTATGCAGTGTGGTTACGCAGCACGGTTACGCAGTGCGGTTACGCAGTGCAGTCACACAATGTGGTCAAACAGCGCGGTTACACAGTGCAGTCACGCAGTGCGGTCACACAGTGTGGTTACACAGTGTGGTTACACAGCGTGGTTACACAGTGCGGTTACACAGTGTGTTTACACACCGTGGTTATGCAGTGTGGTTACGCAGCACGGTTACGCAGTGCGGTTACGCAGTGCAGTCACACAATGTGGTCAAACAGCGCGGTTACACAGTGCAGTCACGCAGTGCGGTCACACAGTGTGGTTACACAGTGTGGTTACACAGCGCGGTTACGCAGTGCCGTTACACAGTGTGGTTACACAGTGTGGTTACACAGCATGGTTACACAGTGCGGTTACACAGCGCGGTTACACATTGTGGTCACACAGCGCATTTACACAGTGCGGATACACAGCGCTGTTACACAGCGTGGTTACACAGCACGGTTACACAGCACGGTTACACAATGCGTTTACACAGTGCGGTTACACAGTGCGGTTACACAGCACGGTTAAACAGTGTGGTTACAGAGTGCGGTCACACAGTGTGGTTACACAGTGCGGTTACACAGCGCGGTTACGCAGTGCGGTTACACAGTGTGTTTACACACCGTGGTTATGCAGTGTGGTTACGCAGCACGGTTACGCAGTGCGGTTACGCAGTGCAGTCACATAATGTGGTCAAACAGCGCGGTTACACAGTGCAGTCACGCAGTGCGGTCACACAGTGTGGTTACACAGTGTGGTTACACAGCGCAGTTACGCAGTGCCGTTACACAGTGTGGTTACACAGTGTGGTTACACAGCATGGTTACACAGTGCGGTTACACAGCGCGGTTACACATTGTGGTCACACAGCGCATTTACACAGTGCGGATACACAGCGCTGTTACACAGCGTGGTTACACAGCACGGTTACACAGCACGGTTACACAATGCGTTTACACAGTGCGGTTACACAGTGCGGTTACACAGCACGGTTAAACAGTGTGGTTACAGAGTGCGGTCACACAGTGTGGTTACACAGTGCGGTTACGCAGTGTGGCACCACAGAGTGGTTACACAGCGTGGCTACACAGTGCGGTTACACAGTGTGGCGTCACAGCGCGGTTACACAGTTCGGTTACAATGTGCAGTTACTCAGCGCGGTTACACAGTGTGGCGTCACAGCGTGGTTATACAGTGCGGTTACACATTGTGGTTACACTGCTCGGTTACGCAGCGCGGTTACACAGAGCGGTTACACGGTGCGGTTACACAGTGCGGTTACACAGTGTGGTTACACAGCGCGGTTACACAGTGCAGTCACACAGTGCGGTCACACAGTGCGGTTACACAGTGTGGTTACACAACGCGGTTACACAGTGCGGTCACACAGTGTGGTTACACAGTGTGGTTACAACGTGCAGTTACTCAGCGCGGTTACACAGTGTGGCGTCACAGCGTGGTTGTACAGTGCGGTTACACAGTGTGGTTACACTGCTCGGTTACGCAGCGCGGTTACACAGAGCGGTTACACGGTGCGGTTACACAGTGCGGTTACACAGCGTGGTTACACAGTGCAGTCACAAAGTGCGGTCACACAGTCCGGTTACACAGTGTGGTTACACAGCGTGGTTACACAGTGCGCTCACACAGTGCGGTTATACAGTGCAGTCAGATAGTGCAGTAAAACAGTGCGGTTACACAGTGCGGTTACACAGTGCATTTACACAGCGCGGTTACACAGCGCGGTTACACAGTGTGGTTACACAGTGTGGTTACAAAGCACGGATACACAGTGCGGTTATACAGAGTGGCATCGCAGCGCGGTTACACAGCGCGGTTACACAGCGCGGTTACACAGTGCTTTTACACAGTGCAGTTACACAGTACGGTTAGACAGTGGGGTTACACAGTGCAGTTACACAGCACGGTTGCACAGCGCGGTTACACAGTGCAGTCACACAGTGTGGTTACACAGTGCGGTTACACAGTGTTGTGTCAAGGCGCGGTAACACACTGCGGTTACACAGCACGATTACACAGTGCGGCCTCACAACGCGTTTACACAGCATGGTTACATAGTGACATTACACAGCGCAGTTACACAGTGCTGTTACACAGCGCAGTTACATAGTGTGGCGTCACAGTGTGGTTACACCGTGCAGTTACACGGTGTGGCGTCACAGCGCGGTTACACAGCGCGGTTACACAGTGCGTTTACACACCGCGGTTACGCAGTGCGGTCACAAAATGTGGTCACACAGCGCGGTTACACAGTGTGTTTACACACCGTGGTTATGCAGTGTGGTTACGCAGCACGGTTACGCAGTGCGGTTACGCAGTGCAGTCACACAATGTGGTCAAACAGCGCGGTTACACAGTGCAGTCACGCAGTGCGGTCACACAGTGTGGTTACACAGTGTGGTTACACAGCACGGTTACACAGTGCGGTTACACAGTGTGTTTACACACCGTGGTTATGCAGTGTGGTTACGCAGCACGGTTACGCAGTGCGGTTACGCAGTGCAGTCACACAATGTGGTCAAACAGCGCGGTTACACAGTGCAGTCACGCAGTGCGGTCACACAGTGTGGTTACACAGTGTGGTTACACAGCGCGGTTACGCATTGCCGTTACACAGTGTGGTTACACAGTGTGGTTACACAGCAGGGTTACACAGTGCGGTTACACAGCGCGGTTACACATTGTGGTCACACAGCGCATTTACACAGTGCGGATACACAGCGCGGTTACACAGCACGGTTACACAGCACGGTTACACAGCACGGTTACACAATGCGTTTACACAGTGCGGTTACGCAGTGCGGTTACGCAGTGCAGTCACACAATGTGGTCAAACAGCGCGGTTACACAGTGCAGTCACGCAGTGCGGTCACACAGTGTGGTTACACAGTGTGGTTACACAGCGCAGTTACGCAGTGCCGTTACACAGTGTGGTTACACAGTGTGGTTACACAGCATGGTTACACAGTGCGGTTACACAGCGCGGTTACACATTGTGGTCACACAGCGCATTTACACAGTGCGGATACACAGCGCTGTTACACAGCGTGGTTACACAGCACGGTTACACAGCACGGTTACACAATGCGTTTACACAGTGCGGTTACACAGTGCGGTTACACAGCACGGTTAAACAGTGTGGTTACAGAGTGCGGTCACACAGTGTGGTTACACAGTGCGGTTACGCAGTGTGGCACCACAGAGTGGTTACACAGCGTGGCTACACAGTGCGGTTACACAGTGTGGCGTCACAGCGCGGTTACACAGTTCGGTTACAATGTGCAGTTACTCAGCGCGGTTACACAGTGTGGCGTCACAGCGTGGTTATACAGTGCGGTTACACATTGTGGTTACACTGCTCGGTTACGCAGCGCGGTTACACAGAGCGGTTACACGGTGCGGTTACACAGTGCGGTTACACAGTGTGGTTACACAGCGCGGTTACACAGTGCAGTCACACAGTGCGGTCACACAGTGCGGTTACACAGTGTGGTTACACAACGCGGTTACACAGTGCGGTCACACAGTGTGGTTACACAGTGTGGTTACAACGTGCAGTTACTCAGCGCGGTTACACAGTGTGGCGTCACAGCGTGGTTGTACAGTGCGGTTACACAGTGTGGTTACACTGCTCGGTTACGCAGCGCGGTTACACAGAGCGGTTACACGGTGCGGTTACACAGTGCGGTTACACAGCGTGGTTACACAGTGCAGTCACAAAGTGCGGTCACACAGTCCGGTTACACAGTGTGGTTACACAGCGTGGTTACACAGTGCGGTCACACAGTGCGGTTATACAGTGCAGTCAGATAGTGCAGTAAAACAGTGCGGTTACACAGTGCGGTTACACAGTGCATTTACACAGCGCGGTTACACAGCGCGGTTACACAGTGTGGTTACACAGTGTGGTTACAAAGCACGGATACACAGTGCGGTTATACAGAGTGGCATCGCAGCGCGGTTACACAGCGCGGTTACACAGCGCGGTTACACAGTGCTTTTACACAGTGCAGTTACACAGTACGGTTAGACAGTGGGGTTACACAGTGCAGTTACACAGCACGGTTGCACAGCGCGGTTACACAGTGCAGTCACACAGTGTGGTTACACAGTGCGGTTACACAGTGTTGTGTCAAGGCGCGGTAACACACTGCGGTTACACAGCACGATTACACAGTGCGGCCTCACAACGCGTTTACACAGCATGGTTACATAGTGACATTACACAGCGCAGTTACACAGTGCTGTTACACAGCGCAGTTACATAGTGTGGCGTCACAGTGTGGTTACACCGTGCAGTTACACGGTGTGGCGTCACAGCGCGGTTACACAGCGCGGTTACACAGTGCGTTTACACACCGCGGTTACGCAGTGCGGTCACAAAATGTGGTCACACAGCGCGGTTACACAGTGTGTTTACACACCGTGGTTATGCAGTGTGGTTACGCAGCACGGTTACGCAGTGCGGTTACGCAGTGCAGTCACACAATGTGGTCAAACAGCGCGGTTACACAGTGCAGTCACGCAGTGCGGTCACACAGTGTGGTTACACAGTGTGGTTACACAGCACGGTTACACAGTGCGGTTACACAGTGTGTTTACACACCGTGGTTATGCAGTGTGGTTACGCAGCACGGTTACGCAGTGCGGTTACGCAGTGCAGTCACACAATGTGGTCAAACAGCGCGGTTACACAGTGCAGTCACGCAGTGCGGTCACACAGTGTGGTTACACAGTGTGGTTACACAGCGCGGTTACGCATTGCCGTTACACAGTGTGGTTACACAGTGTGGTTACACAGCAGGGTTACACAGTGCGGTTACACAGCGCGGTTACACATTGTGGTCACACAGCGCATTTACACAGTGCGGATACACAGCGCGGTTACACAGCACGGTTACACAGCACGGTTACACAGCACGGTTACACAATGCGTTTACACAGTGCGGTTACGCAGTGCGGTTACGCAGTGCAGTCACACAATGTGGTCAAACAGCGCGGTTACACAGTGCAGTCACGCAGTGCGGTCACACAGTGTGGTTACACAGTGTGGTTACACAGCGCGGTTACGCAGTGCCGTTACACAGTGTGGTTACACAGTGTGGTTACACAGCATGGTTACACAGTGCGGTTACACAGCGCGGTTACACATTGTGGTCACACAGCGCATTTACACAGTGCGGATACACAGCGCTGTTACACAGCGTGGTTACACAGCACGGTTACACAGCACGGTTACACAATGCGTTTACACAGTGCGGTTACACAGTGCGGTTACACAGCACGGTTAAACAGTGTGGTTACAGAGTGCGGTCACACAGTGTGGTTACACAGTGCGGTTACGCAGTGTGGCACCACAGAGTGGTTACACAGCGTGGCTACACAGTGCGGTTACACAGTGTGGCGTCACAGCGCGGTTACACAGTGCGGTTACAATGTGCAGTTACTCAGCGCGGTTACACAGTGTGGCGTCACAGCGTGGTTATACAGTGCGGTTACACATTGTGGTTACACTGCTCGGTTACGCAGCGCGGTTACACAGAGCGGTTACACAGTGCGGTTACACAGTGCGGTTACACAGTGCGTTTACACACCGCGGTTACGCAGTGCAGTCACAAAATGTGGTCACACAGCGCGGTTACACAGTGTGTTTACACACCGTGGTTATGCAGTGTGGTTACGCAGCACGGTTACGCAGTGCGGTTACGCAGTGCAGTCACACAATGTGGTCAAACAGCGCGGTTACACAGTGCAGTCACGCAGTGCGGTCACACAGTGTGGTTACACAGTGTGGTTACACAGCGTGGTTACACAGTGCGGTTACACAGTGTGTTTACACACCGTGGTTATGCAGTGTGGTTACGCAGCACGGTTACGCAGTGCGGTTACGCAGTGCAGTCACACAATGTGGTCAAACAGCGCGGTTACACAGTGCAGTCACGCAGTGCGGTCACACAGTGTGGTTACACAGTGTGGTTACACAGCGCGGTTACGCAGTGCCGTTACACAGTGTGGTTACACAGTGTGCTTACACAGCATGGTTACACAGTGCGGTTACACAGCGCGGTTACACATTGTGGTCACACAGCGCATTTACACAGTGCGGATACACAGCGCGGTTACAGAGCGTGGTTACACAGCACGGTTACACAGCACGGTTACACAATGCGTTTACACAGTGCGGTTACACAGTGCGGTTACACAATGCGGTTACACAGCACGGTTAAACAGTGCGGTTACAGAGTGCGGTCACACAGTGTGGTTACACAGTGCGGTTACGCAGTGTGGCACCACAGAGTGGTTACACAGCGTGGCTACACAGTGCGGTTACACAGTGTGCCGTCACAGCGCGGTTACACAGTGCGGTTACACAGTGCGGTTACAATGTGCAGTTACTCAGCGCGGTTACACAGTGTGGCGTCACAGCGTGGTTATACAGTGCGCTTACACATTGTGGTTACACTGCTCGGTTACGCAGCGCGGTTACACAGAGCGGTTACACGGTGCGGTTACACAGTGCGGTTACACAGTGTGGTTACACAGCACGGTTACACAGTGCAGTCACACAGTGCGGTCACACAGTGCGGTTACACAGTGTGGTTACACAACGCGGTAACACAGTGCGGTCACACAGTGTGGTTACACAGTGTGGTTACAACGTGCAGTTACTCAGCGCGGTTACACAGTGTGGCGTCACAGCGTGGTTATACAGTGCGGTTACACAGTGTGGTTACACTGCTCGGTTACGCAGCACGGTTACACAGAGCAGTTACACGGTGCGGTTACACAGTGCGGTTACACAGCGTGGTTACACAGTGCAGTCACAAAGTGCGGTCACACAGTGCGGTTACACAGTGTGGTTACACAGCGTGGTTACACAGTGCGGTCACACAGTGCGGTTATACAGTGCAGTCAGACAGTGCAGTAAAACAGTGCGGTTACACAGTGCGGTTACACAGTGCATTTACACAGCGCGGTTACACAGCGCGGTTACACAGTGTGGTTACACAGCGTGGTTACAAAGCACGGTTACACAGTGCGGTTATACAGAGTGGCATCGCAGCGCGGTTACACAGCGCGGTTACACAGCGCGGTTACACAGTGCTTTTACACAGTGCAGTTACACAGTACGGTTAGACAGTGGGGTTACACAGTGCAGTTACACAGCACGGTTGCACAGCGTGGTTACACAGTGCAGTCACACAGTGTGGTTACACAGTGCGGTTACACAGTGTTGTGTCAAGGCGCGGTAACACACTGCGGTTACACAGCACGATTACACAGTGCGGCCTCACAACGCGTTTACACAGCATGGTTACATAGTGACATTACACAGCGCAGTTACACAGTGCTGTTACACAGCGCAGTTACATAGTGTGGCGTCACAGTGTGGTTACACCGTGCAGTTACACGGTGTGGCGTCACAGCGCGGTTACACAGCGCGGTTACACAGTGCGTTTACACACCGCGGTTACGCAGTGCGGTCACAAAATGTGGTCACACAGCGCGGTTACACAGTGCAGTCATGCAGTGCGGTCACACAGTGCGGTTACACAGTGTGGTAACACAGCACGGTTACACAGCGCGGTTACACAGTGCCTTTACACATTGTGGTCACACAGCGCGTTTACACAGTGTGGTTACACAGCACGGTTACACAGCGTGGATACACAGCACGGTTACACAGCGTGGTTACACAGTGCGTTTACACAGTGGGGTTACACAGTGCGGTTACACAGTGTGGTTACGCAGCGCGGTTATACAGCGCGGTTAAACAGTGCGGTTACACAGTGCGGTCACACAGTGTGGTTACACAGTGCAGTTACACAATGCAGTTACACAGTGTTGCGTCACAGCGCGGTTACACAGTGCGGTTACACAGTGCGGATACACAGTGCGGTTACACAGCGCGGTTACACAGTTTGGCGTCACATCGTGGTTACACAGCGCGGTTACACAGTGTGGCGTCACAGCGTGGTTATACAGTGCGGTTACACAGTGTGGCTTCACAGCATGGTTACACAGTGCGGTTGCACAGCATGGTTACAAAGTGTGGTTACACAGTGCGGTAACACAACGCGGTTACAAAGTGCGGTTACACAGTGTGGTTTTACATTGCGGTTACACAGTGTGGTTACACTGTACGGTGGCGCAGCGCAGTTACACACTGCGGTTACACAGCGCCGTTACACAGCGCAGTTACACAGTGTGGCGTCACAGCGTGGTTACACAGCGCGGTTACACAGTGTGGCGTCACAGTGTGGTTACACAGCGCGGTTACACAGCGCGATTACACAGTGCGGTTACACAGCACGGTTACACAGTGCGGTTACACTGTGTGGCATCACAGCGTGGTTACACAGCGCGGTTACACAGTGTGGCGTCACAGCGTGGTTATACAGTGCGGTTACACAGTGTGGTTACACTGCTCGGTTATGCAGCGCGGTTACACAGTGCAATTACACAGTGCGGTTACACAGTGCGGTTACATGGTGCAGTTACACAGTGCGGTTAAACAGCGCAGTTACACAGTGTGGCGTCACAGCATGGTTACACAGCGCGGTTAAACAGTGCGGTTACACAGTGCGGTCACACAGTCTGGTTACACAGTGCGGTTACGCAGTGTGGCACCACAGAACGGTTACACAGCGTGGTTACACAGTGCGGTTACACAGTGTGGCATCACAGCGTGGTTACACAGTGCGGTTACACAGCGTGGTCACACAGTGCGGCATCACAACGCGTCTACACAGCATAGTTACATAGTGCCATTACACAGTGCGGTTACATCGTGCGGTTACACAGCGCGGTTACACATCACGGTTATACAGCGCGGTTACACTGCTCGGTTACGCAGCATGGTTACACAGCGTGATTACACAGCGCGGTTACACATCGCGGTTACACAGCGCGGTTACACAGTGCGGTTACACAGTGCGGTTACACAGCGCAGTTACACAGTGTGGCATCACAGCATGGTTACACAGTGCGGTTGCACAGCATGGTTACAAAGTGTGGTTACACAGTGTGGTTACACAGTGCGGTAACACAACGCGGTTCCAAAGTGCGGTTACACAGTGTGGTTTTACATTGCGGTTACACAGTGTGGTTACACTGTACGGTGGCACAGCGCAGCTACACACTGCGGTTACACAGCTCGGTTACACAGCGCAGTTACACTGTGTGGCGTCACAGCGCGGTTACACAGTGTGGCGTCACAGCGTGGTTATACAGTGCGGTTACACAGTGTGGTTACACTGCTCGGTTACGCAGCGCGGTTACACAGCGCAATTACACAGTGCGGTTACACAGAGCGGTTACGCAGTGTGGCACCACAGAGTGGTTACACAGCGTGGCTACACAGTGCGGTTACACAGTGTGGCGTCACAGCGCGGTTACACAGTGCGGTTACACAGTGTGGTTTCAGAGCACGGTTACACAGCGCGGTTACACAGTGCAGTCACACAGTGTGGTTACACAGTGCGGTTACACAGTGTGGCATCACGGCGCGGTAACACAATGCGGTTACACAGTGTGGTTACACAGTGTGGTTACACAGCGCGGTTACACAGTGCGGCATCACAACACGTTTACACAGCATGGTTACATAGTGCCATTACACAGCACGGTTACACAGTGTGGTTACACAGTGCGGTTACACAGCGCAGTTACATAGTGTGGCGTCACAGCGTGGTTACACCATGCAGTTACACAGCGTGGCGTCACAGCGCGGTTACACAGTGTGGTTACACAGTGTGTTTACACACCGTGGTTATGCAGTGTGGTTACGCAGCACGGTTACGCAGTGCGGTTACGCAGTGCAGTCACACAATGTGGTCAAACAGCGCGGTTACACAGTGCAGTCACGCAGTGCGGTCACACAGTGTGGTTACACAGTGTGGTTACACAGCGCGGTTACACAGTGCGGTTACACAGTGTGTTTACACACCGTGGTTATGCAGTGTGGTTACGCAGCACGGTTACGCAGTGCGGTTACGCAGTGCAGTCACACAATGTGGTCAAACAGCGCGGTTACACAGTGCAGTCACGCAGTGCGGTCACACAGTGTGGTTACACAGTGTGGTTACACAGCGCGGTTACGCAGTGCTGTTACACAGTGTGGTTACACAGTGTGGTTACACAGCATGGTTACACAGTGCGGTTACACAGCGCGGTTACACATTGTGGTCACACAGCGCATTTACACAGTGCGGATACACAGCGCGGTTACACAGAGCGGTTACACGGTGCGGTTACACAGTGCGGTTACACAGCGTGGTTACACAGTGCATTCACAAAGTGCGGTCACACAGTGCGGTTACACAGTGTGGTTACACAGCGTGGTTACACAGTGCGGTCACACATTGCGGTTATACAGTGCAGTCAGACAGTGCAGTAAAACAGTGCGGTTACACAGTGCGGTTACACAGTGCATTTACACAGCGCGGTTACACAGCGCGGTTACACAGTGTGGTTACACAGCGTGGTTACAAAGCACGGTTACACAGTGCGGTTATACAGAGTGGCATCGCAGCGTGGTTACACAGCGCGGTTACACAGCGCGGTTACACAGTGCTTTTACACAGTGCAGTTACACAGTACGGTTAGACAGTGGGGTTACACAGTGCAGTTACACAGCACGGTTGCACAGCGCGGTTACACAGTGCAGTCACACAATGTGGTTACACAGTGCGGTTACACAGTGTTGTGTCAAGGCGCGGTAACACACTGCGGTTACACAGCACGATTACACAGTGCGGCCTCACAACGCATTTACACAGCATGGTTACATAGTGACATTACACAGTGCTGTTACACAGTGCTGTTACACAGCGCAGTTACATAGTGTGGCGTCACAGTGTGGTTACACCGTGCAGTTACACGGTGTGGCGTCACAGCGCGGTTACACAGCGCGGTTACACAGTGCGTTTACACACCGCGGTTACGCAGTGCAGTCACAAAATGTGGTCACACAGCGCGGTTACACAGTGCAGTCATGCAGTGCGGTCACACAGTGCGGTTACACAGTGTGGTAACACAGCACGGTTACACAGCGCGGTTACACAGTGCCTTTACACAGTGCGGTTACACAGTGTGCTTACACAGTGTGGTTACACAGCACGGTTACACAGTGCGGTTACACAGCGCGGTTACACATTGTGGTCACACAGCGCGTTTACACAGTGTGGTTACACAGCACGGTTACACAGCGTAGATACACAGCACGGTTACACAGCGTGGTTACACAGTGCGTTTACACAGTGGGGTTACACAGTGCGGTTACACAGTGTGGTTACGCAGCGCGGTTATACAGCGCGGTTAAACAGTGCGGTTACACAGTGCGGTCACACAGTGTGGTTACACAGTGCAGTTACACAATGCAGTTACACAGTGTTGCGTCACAGCGCGGTTACACAGTGCGGTTCCACAGTGCGGATACACAGTGCGGTTACACAGCGCGGTTACACAGTTTGGCGTCACAGCGTGGTTACACAGCGCGGTTACACAGTGTGGCGTCACAGCGTGGTTATACAGTGCGGTTACACAGTGTGGCTTCACAGCATGGTTACACAGTGCGGTTGCACAGCATGGTTACAAAGTGTGGTTACACAGTGCGGTAACACAACGCGGTTACAAAGTGCGGTTACACAGTGTGGTTTTACATTGCGGTTACACAGTGTGGTTACACAGTACGGTTACACAGTGTGGTTACACAGCGCGGTTACACAGCGTTGTTTAACAGCGCGGTTACACAGTGTGGTTACACAGCCCAGTTACACAAAATGGTTACACAGCGCAGTTACACAGCGCAGTTACACATCGCGATTACACAGCGCGGTTACACAGCTCGGTTACGCAGCGCGGTTACACAGCGCAATTACACAGTGCGGCTACACAGCACGGTTACACAGTGCGGTTACACAGCACAGTTACACAGTGTGGTTACACAGTGCAGTTACACAGTGCGGTTACACAGCACGGTTACACAGTGCAGTTACACAGCACGGTTACACAGTGTGGTTACGCAGCGTGGTTACACAGCATGGTTACACAGTGTGGTTACACAGCACGTTTACACAGCGTGGTTACAGAGCGTGGTTACACAGTGTGGTTACACAGTGCGGTTACACAGTGTGGTTACACAGTACAGTTACACAGTGCGGTTACACAGCGCGGTTACACAGCGTTGTTTCACAGCGCGGTTACACAGTGTGGTTACAGAGCCCAGTTACACAAAATGGTTACACAGCGCGGTTACACAGCGCGGTTACAAAGAGCGGCATCACTGCGCGGTTACACAGCGTGGTTACACTGTGCGGTTACACAGCGCGGTAACACAGTGTGGTTACACAGTGTGGTTACACAGAGCGGTTACTCAGCACTGTTACACAGTGCGGCATCACAGCGCGGTTACACAGTGCGGTTCCACAATGCGGTTACACAGCGCGGTTACACAGTGCGTTCACACAGCGTAGTTACACCGCGCGGATACGCAATGCAGTTATACAGCGCGGTTACACAGCGCCGTTACAGAGCGCGGTTACACTGTGTGGTTACACAGCGTGGTTACACAGTGCGGTTACACAGTGTGGCTTCACAGCGCGGTTACACAGTGCGGTTACACAGTGTGGTTACACAGCGCGGTTACACAGTGCGGCATCACAACGCATCTACACAGCATGGTTACATAGTTCCATTACACCCTGCGGTTACACTGTGCGGATACACAGCGTGGTTATAGAGCGCGGTTACACAACACTGTTACACAGCGCAGTTACACAGTGTGGCATCACAGAGCGGTTACACAGCGCGGTTACACAACCTGGTTACACAGCACGGTTACACAGTGCGGGTACACAGCGCGTTTACACAGTGCGGTTACACAGCGCGGTTACACAGTGCGTTTACACAGCACGGTTACACAGCCTGGTTACACAGCACGGTTACACAGTGCGGTTACTCAGCGCGGTTACACAGTGCGGTTACACAGCGTGGTCTGTGTGGTTACACAGAGCGGTTACGCAGAGCGGTTATGCAGCATGGTTACGCAGCGCAGTTACGCAGTGCAGTCACACAGCGCGGTCACACAGCGTGGTTACACAGTGCGGTTACACAGTGCGGTTACACAGTGTGGTTACACAGCGCGGTTACACAGTGCGGCATCACAACGCGTCTACACAGCATGGTTACATAGTTCCATTACACCCTGCGGTTACACTGTGCGGATACACAGCGTGGTTATAGAGCGCGGTTACACAACACTGTTACACAGCGCAGTTACACAGTGTGGTTACACAGCGCGGTTACACAGCGTGGTTACACAGCGCAGTTACACAGCGTGGTTACACAGTGCGGTTACACAGTGTGGTTACACAACGCGGTTACACAGCATAGTTACACAGTATGGTTACGCAGCGCGGTTACACAGCGTGGTTACAGAGCGCAGTTACACAGCATGGTAACACAGCGTGGTTACACAGCATGGTTACACAGTGCGGTTACACAATGCGGTTGCACAGTGGGGTTACACAGTGCAGTTACACAGCGCGGTTACACAGCGTGGTTATACAGTGCGGTCACACAGTGTGTTTACACAGTGCGGTTACACAGTGTGGCTTCACAGCGCGGTTACACATTGCGGTTACACAGTGTGGCGTCACAGCGCTGTTACACAGTGAGGTAACACAGTGCGGTTACAAAGTGTGGTTACACACTGTGGTTACACAGTGTGGTTACACAATGTGGTTATACATTGCGGTTACACACTGCGGTTACACAGCGTGGTTAAACAAGGCGGTTACACAGTGCGGTTACACAGTGCGTTTACACAGCGCGGTTACAAAGTGTGGTTACACAGTGTAGTTATACATTGCGGCTACACACTGCGGTTACTCAGCGTGGTTAAACAGGGCAGTTACACAGTGCGTTTACACAGAGCGTTTACACAGCACGGTTACACAGTGCGCTTACACAGCGCGGTTACACAGCGTGGCATCACAACCCGTTTACACAGCAAGGTTACAAAGTGCCATTACACAGCGCGGTTACACAGTGCAGTTATACAGCGTGGTTACACAGTGTGGCATCACAGCGTGGTTACAAAGCACGGTTACACAGCGCAGTTACACGGAGTGGTTACACGGTGCGGTTACACAGAGCAGTTACACAGTGCGGTTACACAGAGCAGTTACACAGCGTGTTGTCACAGCATGGTTACACAGTGCGGTTACACAGCGCAGTTACACAGTGCGGTTACACCGTGCGGTTACACAGCGCGGTTACACAGTGTGGCGTCACAGCATGGTTACACAGCGCGGTTACACAGTGTGGCGTCACAGCGCAGTTACACAGTGTGGTTACACAGTGCAGTTACACAGTGCGGTTACACAGTGCGGTTTCACAGCGCGGTTAAACAGTACGGTTACACAGTGCGGTCACACAGTGTGGTTACTCAGTGCGGCTACACAGTGTGGCATCACAGAGCGGTTACACAGCGCGGTTACACAGCGTGGCATCACAACCCGTTTACACAGCAAGGTTACAAAGTGCCATTACACAGCGCGGTTACACAGTGCAGTTATACAGCGTGGTTACACAGTGTGGCATCACAGCATGGTTACAAAGCACGGTTACACAGCGCAGTTACACGGAGTGGTTACACGGTGCGGTTACACAGAGCAGTTACACAGTGCGGTTACACCGTGCGGTTACACAGCGCGGTTACACAGTGTGGCGTCACAGCATGGTTACACAGCGCGGTTACACAGTGTGGCGTCACAGCGCGGTTACACAGTGTGGTTACACAGTGCGGTTACACAGTGCGGTTTCACAGCGCGGTTAAACAGTACGGTTACACAGTGCGGTCACACAGTCTGGTTACTCAGTGCGGTTACACAGTGTGGCATCACAGAGCGGTTACACAGCGCGGTTACACAGTGCGTTTATACAGCACGGTTACACAGCCTGGTTACACAGCACGGTTACACAGTGCGGTTACACAGCGCGGTTACACAGTGCAGTTACACAGCGTGGTCTGTGTGGTTCCACAGAGCGGTTACGCAGAGCGGTTATGCAGCATGGTTACGCAGCGCAGTTACGCAGTGCAGTCACACAGCGCGGTCACACAGCGTGGTTACACAGTGCGGTTACACAGCGCGGTTACACAGTGTGGTTACACAGCGCGGTTACACAGTGCGGCATCACAACGCGTCTACACAGCATGGTTACATAGTTCCATTACACCCTGCGGTTACACTGTGCGGATACACAGCGTGGTTATAGAGCGCGGTTACACAACACTGTTACACAGCGCAGTTACACAGTGTGGTTACACAGCGCGGTTACACAGCGTGGTTACACAGCGCAGTTACACAGCATGGTTACACAGTGCGGTTACACAGTGTGGTTACACAGCGCGGTTACACAGCATAGTTACACAGTATGGTTACGCAGCGCGGTTACACAGCGTGGTTACAGAGCGCAGTTACACAGCATGGTTACACAGCGTGGTTACACAGCATGGTTACACAGTGCGGTCACACAGTGTGTTTACACAGTGCGGTTACACAGTGTGGCTTCACAGCGCGGTTACACAGCGCGGTTACACAGTGTGGCGTCACAGCGCTGTTACACAGTGAGGTAACACAGCGCGGTTACAAAGTGTGGTTACACACTGTGGTTACACAGTGTGGTTACACAATGTGGTTATACATTGCGGTTACACACTGCGGTTACACAGCGTGGTCAAACAAGGCGGTTACACAGTGCGGTTACACAGTGCGTTTACACAGCGCGGTTACAAAGTGTGGTTACACAGTCTGGTTATACATTGCGGCTACACACTGCGGTTACTCAGCGTGGTTAAACAGGGCAGTTACACAGTGCGTTTACACAGAGCGTTTACACAGCACGGTTACACAGTGCGCTTACACAGCGCGGTTACACAGCGTGGCATCACAACCCGTTTACACAGCAAGGTTACAAAGTGCCATTACACAGCGCGGTTACACAGTGCAGTTATACAGCGTGGTTACACAGTGTGGCATCACAGCGTGGTTACAAAGCGCGGTTACACAGCGCAGTTACATGGAGTGGTTACACGGTGCGGTTACACAGAGCAGTTACACAGTGCGGTTACACAGAGCAGTTACACAGCGTGTTGTCACAGCATGGTTACACAGTGCGGTTACACAGCGCAGTTACACAGTGTGGTTACACAGTGCAGTTACACAGTGCGGTTACACAGTGCGGTTTCACAGCGCGGTTAAACAGTACGGTTACACAGTGCGGTCACACAGTGTGGTTACTCAGTGCGGTTACACAGTGTGGCATCACAGAGCGGTTACACAGCGCGGTTACACAGCGTGGCATCACAACCCGTTTACACAGCAAGGTTACAAAGTGCCATTACACAGCGCGGTTACACAGTGCAGTTATACAGCGTGGTTACACAGTGTGGCATCACAGCGTGGTTACAAAGCACGGTTACACAGCGCAGTTACACGGAGTGGTTACACGGTGCGGTTACACAGAGCAGTTACACAGTGCGGTTACACAGAGCAGTTACACAGCGTGTTGTCACAGCATGGTTACACAGTGCGGTTACACAGTGTGGCGTCACAGCGCAGTTACACAGTGTGGTTACACAGTGCAGTTACACAGTGCGGTTACACAGTGCGGTTTCACTGTGCGGTTAAACAGTGCGGTTACACAGTGCGGTCACACAGTGTGGTTACTCAGTGCAGTTACACAGTGTGGCATCACAGAGCGGTTACACAGCGCGGTTACACAGTGCGTTTACACAGCACGGTTACACAGCCTGGTTACACAGCACGGTTACACAGTACGGTTACACAGTGCGGTTACACAGTGCGGTTACACAGCGTGGTCTGTGTGGTTACACAGAGCGGTTACGCAGAGCGGTTATGCAGCATGGTTACGCAGCGCAGTTACGCAGTGCAGTCACACAGCGCGGTCACACAGCGTGGTTACACAGTGCGGTTACACAGCGCGGTTACACAGCGTGGTTACACAGTGCGGATACGCAGCACAGTTACACAGTGTGGCGTCACAGAGTGATTACACAGCATGGTTACACAGTGTGGCATCACAGCATGGTTATACAGTGTGGTTACACAGCGCGGCTACACATTGTGGTTACACAGTGCGGTTACACAGTGCGGTTACAGTGCAGTTACACAGTGCAGTTATACCGCACGGTTACACAGTGCAGTTACAGAGTGCGGTTACACAGTGTGGTTACACAGAGCGGCATCACAGCGAGGTTATACAGCGCGGTTACACAGTGCGTTTACACAGTGCGGTTACGCAGTAGGGTTACACAGTGCAGTTACACAGCGCGGTTACACAGTGTGGCGTCACAGCGCCGTTACACAGTGCGATTGCACAGTGCGGTTACACAGTGTGGTTACACAGCACGGTTACACAGTGCTGTTACACAGCGCGGTTACACAGCGCGGTTACACACTGCGGTTACACACTGCGGTTACACAGCGCGGTTACACAGCGCGGTTACACAGTGCGGTTACACAGTGCGGTTACACAGCGCGGTAACACAGTGTGGCATCACAGCGCAGTTGCACAGTGCGGTTACACAGCGCGGTTACACAGCGCGGTTACACAGTGTGGTTACACAGCGCGGTTACACAACGCGGTTACACAGCGCGGTTACACAGTGCGGTTACACAGCGCGGTTACACAGTGTGGTTAAACAGCGCGGTTACACAGTGCGGTTACACAGTGTGGTTACACAGTGTGGATACACAGTTCGGTTACACAGCGTGGTCAGTGTGGTTACACAGAGCTGTTACGCAGAGCGGTTACACAGCGCGGTTACGCCGTGCGGTTAGGCAGTGCGGTTACACAGTGTGGTCACACAGTGCCGTTACACAGCGCGGTTACACAACGCGGTTACACAGTGTGGTTACACAGTGCGGTTACACAGCGCGGTTACACAGTGTTGTTAAACAGCGCAGTTACACAGTGCGGTTACACAGCGCGGTAACACAGTGTGGCGTCACAGCGCAGTTGCACAGTGCGGTTACACAGCGCGGTTACACAGTGTGGTTACACAGCGCGGTTACACAACGCGGTTACACAGCACGGTTACACAGTGCGGTTACACAGCGCGGTTACACAGTGCGGTTACACAGCGCGGTTACACAGTGCGGTTACACAGTGCGGTTACACAGTGTGGTTACACAGCACGGTTACACAGCGTAGATACACAGCGCGGTTACACATTGTGGTCACACAGCGCGTTTACACAGTGTGGTTACACAGCACGGTTACACAGCGTAGATACACAGCACGGTTACACAGCGTGGTTACACAGTGCGTTTACACAGTGGGGTTACACAGTGCGGTTACACAGTGTGGTTACGCAGCGCGGTTATACAGCGCGGTTAAACAGTGCGGTTACACAGTGCGGTCACACAGTGTGGTTACACAGTGCAGTTACACAATGCAGTTACACAGTGTTGCGTCACAGCGCGGTTACACAGTGCGGTTCCACAGTGCGGATACACAGTGCGGTTACACAGCGCGGTTACACAGTTTGGCGTCACAGCGTGGTTACACAGCGCGGTTACACAGTGTGGCGTCACAGCGTGGTTATACAGTGCGGTTACACAGTGTGGCTTCACAGCATGGTTACACAGTGCGGTTGCACAGCATGGTTACAAAGTGTGGTTACACAGTGCGGTAACACAACGCGGTTACAAAGTGCGGTTACACAGTGTGGTTTTACATTGCGGTTACACAGTGTGGTTACACAGTACGGTTACACAGTGTGGTTACACAGCGCGGTTACACAGCGTTGTTTAACAGCGCGGTTACACAGTGTGGTTACACAGCCCAGTTACACAAAATGGTTACACAGCGCGGTTACACAGCGCAGTTACACATCGCGATTACACAGCGCGGTTACACAGCTCGGTTACGCAGCGCGGTTACACAGCGCAATTACACAGTGCGGCTACACAGCACGGTTACACAGTGCGGTTACACAGCACAGTTACACAGTGTGGTTACACAGTGCAGTTACACAGTGCGGTTACACAGCACGGTTACACAGTGCAGTTACACAGCACGGTTACACAGTGTGGTTACGCAGCGTGGTTACACAGCATGGTTACACAGTGTGGTTACACAGCACGTTTACACAGCGTGGTTACAGAGCGTGGTTACACAGTGTGGTTACACAGTGCGGTTACACAGTGTGGTTACACAGTACAGTTACACAGTGCGGTTACACAGCGCGGTTACACAGCGTTGTTTCACAGCGCGGTTACACAGTGTGGTTACAGAGCCCAGTTACACAAAATGGTTACACAGCGCGGTTACACAGCGCGGTTACAAAGAGCGGCATCACTGCGCGGTTACACAGCGTGGTTACACTGTGCGGTTACACAGCGCGGTAACACAGTGTGGTTACACAGTGTGGTTACACAGAGCGGTTACTCAGCACTGTTACACAGTGCGGCATCACAGCGCGGTTACACAGTGCGGTTCCACAATGCGGTTACACAGCGCGGTTACACAGTGCGTTCACACAGCGTAGTTACACCGCGCGGATACGCAATGCAGTTATACAGCGCGGTTACACAGCGCGGTTACACAGTGTGGTTACACAGCGCGGTTACACAACGCGGTTACACAGCGCGGTTACACAGTGCGGTTACACAGCGCGGTTACACAGTGTGGTTAAACAGCGCGGTTACACAGTGCGGTTACACAGTGCGGTTACACAGTGTGGATACACAGTTCGGTTACACAGCGTGGTCAGTGTGGTTACACAGAGCTGTTACGCAGAGCGGTTACACAGCGCGGTTACGCCGTGCGGTTAGGCAGTGCGGTTACACAGTGTGGTCACACAGTGCCGTTACACAGCGCGGTTACACAACGCGGTTACACAGTGTGGTTACACAGTGCGGTTACACAGCGCGGTTACACAGTGTTGTTAAACAGCGCAGTTACACAGTGCGGTTACACAGCGCGGTAACACAGTGTGGCGTCACAGCGCAGTTGCACAGTGCGGTTACACAGCGCGGTTACACAGTGTGGTTACACAGCGCGGTTACACAACGCGGTTACACAGCACGGTTACACAGTGCGGTTACACAGCGCGGTTACACAGTGCGGTTACACAGCGCGGTTACACAGTGCGGTTACACAGTGTGGTTACACAGTGTGGTTACACAGCACGGTTACACAGCGTAGATACACAGCGCGGTTACACATTGTGGTCACACAGCGCGTTTACACAGTGTGGTTACACAGCACGGTTACACAGCGTAGATACACAGCACGGTTACACAGCGTGGTTACACAGTGCGTTTACACAGTGGGGTTACACAGTGCGGTTACACAGTGTGGTTACGCAGCGCGGTTATACAGCGCGGTTAAACAGTGCGGTTACACAGTGCGGTCACACAGTGTGGTTACACAGTGCAGTTACACAATGCAGTTACACAGTGTTGCGTCACAGCGCGGTTACACAGTGCGGTTCCACAGTGCGGATACACAGTGCGGTTACACAGCGCGGTTACACAGTTTGGCGTCACAGCGTGGTTACACAGCGCGGTTACACAGTGTGGCGTCACAGCGTGGTTATACAGTGCGGTTACACAGTGTGGCTTCACAGCATGGTTACACAGTGCGGTTGCACAGCATGGTTACAAAGTGTGGTTACACAGTGCGGTAACACAACGCGGTTACAAAGTGCGGTTACACAGTGTGGTTTTACATTGCGGTTACACAGTGTGGTTACACAGTACGGTTACACAGTGTGGTTACACAGCGCGGTTACACAGCGTTGTTTAACAGCGCGGTTACACAGTGTGGTTACACAGCCCAGTTACACAAAATGGTTACACAGCGCGGTTACACAGCGCAGTTACACATCGCGATTACACAGCGCGGTTACACAGCTCGGTTACGCAGCGCGGTTACACAGCGCAATTACACAGTGCGGCTACACAGCACGGTTACACAGTGCGGTTACACAGCACAGTTACACAGTGTGGTTACACAGTGCAGTTACACAGTGCGGTTACACAGCACGGTTACACAGTGCAGTTACACAGCACGGTTACACAGTGTGGTTACGCAGCGTGGTTACACAGCATGGTTACACAGTGTGGTTACACAGCACGTTTACACAGCGTGGTTACAGAGCGTGGTTACACAGTGTGGTTACACAGTGCGGTTACACAGTGTGGTTACACAGTACAGTTACACAGTGCGGTTACACAGCGCGGTTACACAGCGTTGTTTCACAGCGCGGTTACACAGTGTGGTTACAGAGCCCAGTTACACAAAATGGTTACACAGCGCGGTTACACAGCGCGGTTACAAAGAGCGGCATCACTGCGCGGTTACACAGCGTGGTTACACTGTGCGGTTACACAGCGCGGTAACACAGTGTGGTTACACAGTGTGGTTACACAGAGCGGTTACTCAGCACTGTTACACAGTGCGGCATCACAGCGCGGTTACACAGTGCGGTTCCACAATGCGGTTACACAGCGCGGTTACACAGTGCGTTCACACAGCGTAGTTACACCGCGCGGATACGCAATGCAGTTATACAGCGCGGTTACACAGCGCCGTTACAGAGCGCGGTTACACTGTGTGGTTACACAGCGTGGTTACACAGTGCGGTTACACAGTGTGGCTTCACAGCGCGGTTACACAGTGCGGTTACACAGTGTGGTTACACAGCGCGGTTACACAGTGCGGCATCACAACGCATCTACACAGCATGGTTACATAGTTCCATTACACCCTGCGGTTACACTGTGCGGATACACAGCGTGGTTATAGAGCGCGGTTACACAACACTGTTACACAGTGCGGTTACACAGTGTAGTTACACAGCGCAGTTACACAGTGTGGTTACACAGCGCGGTTACACAGCGTGGTTACACAGCGCAGTTACACAGCGTGCTTACACAGTGCGGTTACACAGTGTGGTTAGACAGCGCGGTTACACAGCACGGTTAAACAGTATGGTTACACAGCGCGGTTACACAGCGTGGTTACAGAGCGCGGTTACACAGCATGGTTACACAGCGTGGTTACACAGCATGGTTACACAGTGCGGTTACACAATGCGGTTGCACAGTGGGGTTACACAGTGCAGTTACACAGCGCGGTTACACAGCGTGGTTATACAGTGCGGTCACACAGTGTGTTTACACAGTGCGGTTACACAGTGTGGCTTCACAGCGCGGTTACACAGCGCGGTTACACAGTGCGGTTACACAGTGCGGTTACACAGTGTGGTTACACAGCGCGGTTACACAGTGCGGCATCACAACGCGTCTACACAGCATGGTTACATAGTTCCATTACACCCTGCGGTTACACTGTGCGGATACACAGCGTGGTTATAGAGCGCGGTTACACAACACTGTTACACAGCGCAGTTACACAGTGTGGTTACACAGTGCGGTTACACAGCGTGGTTACACAGCGCAGTTACACAGCGTGGTTACACAGTGCGGTTACACAGTGTGGCATCACAGAGCGGTTACACAGCGCGGTTACACAGCGTGGCATCACAACCCGTTTACACAGCAAGGTTACAAAGTGCCATTACACAGCGCGGTTACACAGTGCAGTTATACAGCGTGGTTACACAGTGTGGCATCACAGCGTGGTTACAAAGCACGGTTACACAGCGCAGTTACACGGAGTGGTTACACGGTGCGGTTACACAGCGTTGTTTCACAGCGCGGTTACACAGTGTGGTTACACAGCGCGGTTACACAGCGTTGTTTCACAGCGCGGTTACACAGTGTGGTTACACAGCCCAGTTACACAAAATGGTTACACAGCGCGGTTACACAGCGCAGTTACACATCGCGATTACACAGCGCGGTTACACAGCTCGGTTACGCAGCGCGGTTACACAGCGCAATTACACAGTGCGGCTACACAGCACGGTTACACAGTGCGGTTACACAGCACAGTTACACAGTGTGGTTACACAGTGCAGTTACACAGTGCGGTTACACAGCACGGTTACACAGTGCAGTTACACAGCACGGTTACACAGTGTGGTTACGCAGCGTGGTTACACAGCATGGTTACACAGTGTGGTTACACAGCACGTTTACACAGCGTGGTTACAGAGCGTGGTTACACAGTGTGGTTACACAGTGCGGTTACACAGTGTGGTTACACAGTACAGTTACACAGTGCGGTTACACAGCGCGGTTACACAGCGTTGTTTCACAGCGCGGTTACACAGTGTGGTTACAGAGCCCAGTTACACAAAATGGTTACACAGCGCGGTTACACAGCGCGGTTACAAAGAGCGGCATCACTGCGCGGTTACACAGCGTGGTTACACTGTGCGGTTACACAGCGCGGTAACACAGTGTGGTTACACAGTGTGGTTACACAGAGCGGTTACTCAGCACTGTTACACAGTGCGGCATCACAGCGCGGTTACACAGTGCGGTTCCACAATGCGGTTACACAGCGCGGTTACACAGTGCGTTCACACAGCGTAGTTACACCGCGCGGATACGCAATGCAGTTATACAGCGCGGTTACACAGCGCCGTTACAGAGCGCGGTTACACTGTGTGGTTACACAGCGTGGTTACACAGTGCGGTTACACAGTGTGGCTTCACAGCGCGGTTACACAGTGCGGTTACACAGTGTGGTTACACAGCGCGGTTACACAGTGCGGCATCACAACGCATCTACACAGCATGGTTACATAGTTCCATTACACCCTGCGGTTACACTGTGCGGATACACAGCGTGGTTATAGAGCGCGGTTACACAACACTGTTACACAGTGCGGTTACACAGTGTAGTTACACAGCGCAGTTACACAGTGTGGTTACACAGCGCGGTTACACAGCGTGGTTACACAGCGCAGTTACACAGCGTGGTTACACAGTGCGGTTACACAGTGTGGTTACACAGCGCGGTTACACAGCACGGTTAAACAGTATGGTTACACAGCGCGGTTACACAGCATGGTTACAGAGCGCGGTTACACAGCATGGTTACACAGCGTGGTTACACAGCATGGTTACACAGTGCGGTTACACAATGCGGTTGCACAGTGGGGTTACACAGTGCAGTTACACAGCGCGGTTACACAGCGTGGTTATACAGTGCGGTCACACAGTGTGTTTACACAGTGCGGTTACACAGTGTGGCTTCACAGCGCGGTTACACAGCGCGGTTACACAGTGCGGTTACACAGTGCGGTTACACAGTGTGGTTACACAGCGCGGTTACACAGTGCGGCATCACAACGCGTCTACACAGCATGGTTACATAGTTCCATTACACCCTGCGGTTACACTGTGCGGATACACAGCGTGGTTATAGAGCGCGGTTACACAACACTGTTACACAGCGCAGTTACACAGTGTGGTTACACAGTGCGGTTACACAGCGTGGTTACACAGCGCAGTTACACAGCGTGGTTACACAGTGCGGTTACACAGTGTGGTTACACAGCGCGGTTACACAGCATAGTTACACAGTATGGTTACGCAGCGCGGTTACACAGCGTGGTTACAGAGCGCAGTTACACAGCATGGTTACACAGTGTGGTTACACAGCATGGTTACACAGTGCGGTTACACAATGCGGTTGCACAGTGGGGTTACACAGTGCAGTTACACAGCGCGGTTACACAGCGTGGTTATACAGTGCGGTCACACAGTGTGTTTACACAGTGCGGTTACACAGTGTGGCTTCACAGCGCGGTTACACAGTGCGGTTACACAGTGTGGCGTCACACCGCTGTTACACAGTGAGGTAACACAGCGCAGTTACAAAGTGTGGTTACACACTGTGGTTACACAGTGTGGTTACACAATGTGGTTATACATTGCGGTTACACACTGCGGTTACACAGCGTGGTTAAACAAGGCGGTTACACAGTGCGGTTGCACAATGCGTTTACACAGCGCGGTTACAAAGTGTGGTTACACAGTCTGGTTATACATTGCGGCTACACACTGCGGTTACTCAGCGTGGTTAAACAGGGCAGTTACACAGTGCGTTTACACAGAGCGTTTACACAGCACGGTTACACAGTGCGCTTACACAGCGCGGTTACACAGCGTGGCATCACAACCCGTTTACACAGCAAGGTTACAAAGTGCCATTACACAGCGCGGTTACACAGTGCAGTTATACAGCGTGGTTACACAGTGTGGCATCACAGCGTGGTTACAAAGCACGGTTACACAGCGCAGTTACACGGAGTGGTTACACGGTGCGGTTACACAGAGCAGTTACACAGTGCGGTTACACAGAGCAGTTACACAGTGTGTTGTCACAGCATGGTTACACAGTGCGGTTACACAGCGCAAGTTACACAGTGCGGTTACACCGTGCGGTTACACAGCGCGGTTACACAGTGTGGCGTCACAGCATGGTTACACAGCGCGGTTACACAGTGTGGCGTCACAGCGCGGTTACACAGTGTGGTTACACAGTGCAGTTACACAGTGCAGTTACACAGTGCGGTTTCACAGCGCGGTTAAACAGTACGGTTACACAGTGCGGTCACACAGTGTGGTTACTCAGTGCGGTTACACAGTGTGGCATCACAGAGCGGTTACACAGCGCGGTTACACAACCTGGTTACACAGCACGGTTACACAGTGCGGGTACACAGCGCGTTTACACAGTGCGGTTACACAGCGCGGTTACACAGTGCGTTTACACAGCACGGTTACACAGCCTGGTTACACAGCACGGTTACACAGTGCGGTTACACAGCGCGGTTACACAGTGCGGTTACACAGCGTGGTCTGTGTGGTTACACAGAGCGGTTACGCAGAGCGGTTATGCAGCATGGTTACGCAGCGCAGTTACGCAGTGCAGTCACACAGCGCGGTCACACAGCGTGGTTACACAGTGCGGTTACACAGTGCGGTTACACAGTGTGGTTACACAGCGCGGTTACACAGTGCGGCATCACAACGCGTCTACACAGCATGGTTACATAGTTCCATTACACCCTGCGGTTACACTGTGCGGATACACAGCGTGGTTATAGAGCGCGGTTACACAACACTGTTACACAGCGCAGTTACACAGTGTGGTTACACAGCGCGGTTACACAGCGTGGTTACACAGCGCAGTTACACAGCGTGGTTACACAGTGCGGTTACACAGTGTGGTTACACAACGCGGTTACACAGCATAGTTACACAGTATGGTTACGCAGCGCGGTTACACAGCGTGGTTACAGAGCGCAGTTACACAGCATGGTAACACAGCGTGGTTACACAGCATGGTTACACAGTGCGGTTACACAATGCGGTTGCACAGTGGGGTTACACAGTGCAGTTACACAGCGCGGTTACACAGCGTGGTTATACAGTGCGGTCACACAGTGTGTTTACACAGTGCGGTTACACAGTGTGGCTTCACAGCGCGGTTACACATTGCGGTTACACAGTGTGGCGTCACAGCGCTGTTACACAGTGAGGTAACACAGTGCGGTTACAAAGTGTGGTTACACACTGTGGTTACACAGTGTGGTTACACAATGTGGTTATACATTGCGGTTACACACTGCGGTTACACAGCGTGGTTAAACAAGGCGGTTACACAGTGCGGTTACACAGTGCGTTTACACAGCGCGGTTACAAAGTGTGGTTACACAGTGTAGTTATACATTGCGGCTACACACTGCGGTTACTCAGCGTGGTTAAACAGGGCAGTTACACAGTGCGTTTACACAGAGCGTTTACACAGCACGGTTACACAGTGCGCTTACACAGCGCGGTTACACAGCGTGGCATCACAACCCGTTTACACAGCAAGGTTACAAAGTGCCATTACACAGCGCGGTTACACAGTGCAGTTATACAGCGTGGTTACACAGTGTGGCATCACAGCGTGGTTACAAAGCACGGTTACACAGCGCAGTTACACGGAGTGGTTACACGGTGCGGTTACACAGAGCAGTTACACAGTGCGGTTACACAGAGCAGTTACACAGCGTGTTGTCACAGCATGGTTACACAGTGCGGTTACACAGCGCAGTTACACAGTGCGGTTACACCGTGCGGTTACACAGCGCGGTTACACAGTGTGGCGTCACAGCATGGTTACACAGCGCGGTTACACAGTGTGGCGTCACAGCGCAGTTACACAGTGTGGTTACACAGTGCAGTTACACAGTGCGGTTACACAGTGCGGTTTCACAGCGCGGTTAAACAGTACGGTTACACAGTGCGGTCACACAGTGTGGTTACTCAGTGCGGTTACACAGTGTGGCATCACAGAGCGGTTACACAGCGCGGTTACACAGCGTGGCATCACAACCCGTTTACACAGCAAGGTTACAAAGTGCCATTACACAGCGCGGTTACACAGTGCAGTTATACAGCGTGGTTACACAGTGTGGCATCACAGCATGGTTACAAAGCACGGTTACACAGCGCAGTTACACGGAGTGGTTACACGGTGCGGTTACACAGAGCAGTTACACAGTGCGGTTACACAGAGCAGTTACACAGCGTGTTGTCACAGCATGGTTACACAGTGCGGTTACACAGCGGAGTTACACAGTGCGGTTACACCGTGCGGTTACACAGCGCGGTTACACAGTGTGGCGTCACAGCATGGTTACACAGCGCGGTTACACAGTGTGGCGTCACAGCGCGGTTACACAGTGTGGTTACACAGTGCGGTTACACAGTGCGGTTTCACAGCGCGGTTAAACAGTACGGTTACACAGTGCGGTCACACAGTCTGGTTACTCAGTGCGGTTACACAGTGTGGCATCACAGAGCGGTTACACAGCGCGGTTACACAGTGCGTTTATACAGCACGGTTACACAGCCTGGTTACACAGCACGGTTACACAGTGCGGTTACACAGCGCGGTTACACAGTGCAGTTACACAGCGTGGTCTGTGTGGTTCCACAGAGCGGTTACGCAGAGCGGTTATGCAGCATGGTTACGCAGCGCAGTTACGCAGTGCAGTCACACAGCGCGGTCACACAGCGTGGTTACACAGTGCGGTTACACAGCGCGGTTACACAGTGTGGTTACACAGCGCGGTTACACAGTGCGGCATCACAACGCGTCTACACAGCATGGTTACATAGTTCCATTACACCCTGCGGTTACACTGTGCGGATACACAGCGTGGTTATAGAGCGCGGTTACACAACACTGTTACACAGCGCAGTTACACAGTGTGGTTACACAGCGCGGTTACACAGCGTGGTTACACAGCGCAGTTACACAGCGTGGTTACACAGTGCGGTTACACAGTGTGGTTACACAGCGCGGTTACACAGCATAGTTACACAGTATGGTTACGCAGCGCGGTTACACAGCGTGGTTGCAGAGCGCAGTTACACAGCATGGTTACACAGCGTGGTTACACAGCATGGTTACACAGTGTGGTTACACAATGCGGTTGCACAGTGGGGTTACACAGTGCAGTTACACAGCGCGGTTACACAGCGTGGTTATACAGTGCGGTCACACAGTGTGTTTACACAGTGCGGTTACACAGTGTGGCTTCACAGCGCGGTTACACAGTGCGGTTACACAGTGTGGCGTCACAGCGCTGTTACACAGTGAGGTAACACAGCGCGGTTACACAGTGCGTTTACACAGCACGGTTACACAGCCTGGTTACACAGCACGGTTACACAGTGCGGTTACACAGCGCGGTTACACAGTGCGGTTACACAGCGTGGTCTGTGTGGTTACACAGAGCGGTTACGCAGAGCGGTTATGCAGCATGGTTACGCAGCGCAGTTACGCAGTGCAGTCACACAGCGCGGTCACACAGCGTGGTTACACAGTGCGGTTACACAGTGCGGTTACACAGTGTGGTTACACAGCGCGGTTACACAGTGCGGCATCACAACGCGTCTACACAGCATGGTTACATAGTTCCATTACACCCTGCGGTTACACTGTGCGGATACACAGCGTGGTTATAGAGCGCGGTTACACAACACTGTTACACAGCGCAGTTACACAGTGTGGTTACACAGCGCGGTTACACAGCGTGGTTACACAGCGCAGTTACACAGCGTGGTTACACAGTGCGGTTACACAGTGTGGTTACACAACGCGGTTACACAGCATAGTTACACAGTATGGTTACGCAGCGCGGTTACACAGCGTGGTTACAGAGCGCAGTTACACAGCATGGTAACACAGCGTGGTTACACAGCATGGTTACACAGTGCGGTTACACAATGCGGTTGCACAGTGGGGTTACACAGTGCAGTTACACAGCGCGGTTACACAGCGTGGTTATACAGTGCGGTCACACAGTGTGTTTACACAGTGCGGTTACACAGTGTGGCTTCACAGCGCGGTTACACATTGCGGTTACACAGTGTGGCGTCACAGCGCTGTTACACAGTGAGGTAACACAGTGCGGTTACAAAGTGCGGTTACACACTGCGGTTACACAGCGTGGTTAAACAAGGCGGTTACACAGTGCGGTTACACAGTGCGTTTACACAGCGCGGTTACAAAGTGTGGTTACACAGTGTAGTTATACATTGCGGCTACACACTGCGGTTACTCAGCGTGGTTAAACAGGGCAGTTACACAGTGCGTTTACACAGAGCGTTTACACAGCACGGTTACACAGTGCGCTTACACAGCGCGGTTACACAGCGTGGCATCACAACCCGTTTACACAGCAAGGTTACAAAGTGCCATTACACAGCGCGGTTACACAGTGCAGTTATACAGCGTGGTTACACAGTGTGGCATCACAGCGTGGTTACAAAGCATGGTTACACAGCGCAGTTACACGGAGTGGTTACACGGTGCGGTTACACAGAGCAGTTACACAGTGCGGTTACACAGAGCAGTTACACAGCGTGTTGTCACAGCATGGTTACACAGTGCGGTTACACAGCGCAGTTACACAGTGCGGTTACACCGTGCGGTTACACAGCGCGGTTACACAGTGTGGCGTCACAGCATGGTTACACAGCGCGGTTACACAGTGTGGCGTCACAGCGCAGTTACACAGTGTGGTTACACAGTGCAGTTACACAGTGCGGTTACACAGTGCAGTTTCACAGCGCGGTTAAACAGTACGGTTACACAGTGCGGTCACACAGTGTGGTTACTCAGTGCGGTTACACAGTGTGGCATCACAGAGCGGTTACACAGCGCGGTTACACAGCGTGGCATCACAACCCGTTTACACAGCAAGGTTACAAAGTGCCATTACACAGCGCGGTTACACAGTGCAGTTATACAGCGTGGTTACACAGTGTGGCATCACAGCATGGTTACAAAGCACGGTTACACAGCGCAGTTACACGGAGTGGTTACACGGTGCGGTTACACAGAGCAGTTACACAGTGCGGTTACACAGAGCAGTTACACAGCGTGTTGTCACAGCATGGTTACACAGTGCGGTTACACAGCGGAGTTACACTGTGCGGTTACACCGTGCGGTTACACAGCGCGGTTACACAGTGTGGCGTCACAGCATGGTTACACAGCGCGGTTACACAGTGTGGCGTCACAGCGCGGTTACACAGTGTGGTTACACAGTGCGGTTACACAGTGCGGTTTCACAGCGCGGTTAAACAGTACGGTTACACAGTGCGGTCACACAGTGTGGTTACTCAGTGCGGTTACACAGTGTGGCATCACAGAGCGGTTACACAGCGCGGTTACACAGTGCGTTTATACAGCACGGTTACACAGCCTGGTTACACAGCACGGTTACACAGTGCGGTTACACAGCGCGGTTACACAGTGCAGTTACACAGCGTGGTCTGTGTGGTTCCACAGAGCGGTTACGCAGAGCGGTTATGCAGCATGGTTACGCAGCGCAGTTACGCAGTGCAGTCACACAGCGCGGTCACACAGCGTGGTTACACAGTGCGGTTACACAGCGCGGTTACACAGTGTGGTTACACAGCGCGGTTACACAGTGCGGCATCACAACGCGTCTACACAGCATGGTTACATAGTTCCATTACACCCTGCGGTTACACTGTGCGGATACACAGCGTGGTTATAGAGCGCGGTTACACAACACTGTTACACAGCGCAGTTACACAGTGTGGTTACACAGCGCGGTTACACAGCGTGGTTACACAGCGCAGTTACACAGCGTGGTTACACAGTGCGGTTACACAGCATAGTTACACAGTATGGTTACGCAGCGCGGTTACACAGCGTGGTTACAGAGCGCAGTTACACAGCATGGTTACACAGCGTGGTTACACAGCATGGTTACACAGTGCGGTTACACAATGCGGTTGCACAGTGGGGTTACACAGTGCAGTTACACAGCGCGGTTACACAGCGTGGTTATACAGTGCGGTCACACAGTGTGTTTACACAGTGCGGTTACACAGTGTGGCTTCACAGCGCGGTTACACAGTGCGGTTACACAGTGTGGCGTCACAGCGCTGTTACACAGTGAGGTAACACAGCGCGGTTACAAAGTGTGGTTACACACTGTGGTTACACAGTGTGGTTACACAATGTGGTTATACATTGCGGTTACACACTGCGGTTACACAGCGTGGTTAAACAAGGCGGTTACACAGTGCGGTTACACAGTGCGTTTACACAGCGCGGTTACAAAGTGTGGTTACACAGTCTGGTTATACATTGCGGCTACACACTGCGGTTACTCAGCGTGGTTAAACAGGGCAGTTACACAGTGCGTTTACACAGAGCGTTTACACAGCACGGTTACACAGTGCGCTTACACAGCGCGGTTACACAGCGTGGCATCACAACCCGTTTACACAGCAAGGTTACAAAGTGCCATTACACAGCGCGGTTACACAGTGCAGTTATACAGCGTGGTTACACAGTGTGGCATCACAGCGTGGTTACAAAGCGCGGTTACACAGCGCAGTTACATGGAGTGGTTACACGGTGCGGTTACACAGAGCAGTTACACAGTGCGGTTACACAGAGCAGTTACACAGCGTGTTGTCACAGCATGGTTACACAGTGCGGTTACACAGCGCAGTTACACAATGTGGTTACACAGTGCAGTTACACAGTGCGGTTACACAGTGCGGTTTCACAGCGCGGTTAAACAGTACGGTTACACAGTGCGGTCACACAGTGTGGTTACTCAGTGCGGTTACACAGTGTGGCATCACAGAGCGGTTACACAGCGCGGTTACACAGCGTGGCATCACAACCCGTTTACACAGCAAGGTTACAAAGTGCCATTACACAGCGCGGTTACACAGTGCAGTTATACAGCGTGGTTACACAGTGTGGCATCACAGCGTGGTTACAAAGCACGGTTACACAGCGCAGTTACACGGAGTGGTTACACGGTGCGGTTACACAGAGCAGTTACACAGTGCGGTTACACAGAGCAGTTACACAGCGTGTTGTCACAGCATGGTTACACAGTGCGGTTACACAGTGTGGCGTCACAGCGCGGTTACACAGTGTGGTTACACAGTGCAGTTACACAGTGCGGTTACACAGTGCGGTTTCACTGCGCGGTTAAACAGTGCGGTTACACAGTGCGGTCACACAGTGTGGTTACTCAGTGCAGTTACACAGTGTGGCATCACAGAGCGGTTACACAGCGCGGTTACACAGTGCGTTTACACAGCACGGTTACACAGCCTGGTTACACAGCACGGTTACACAGTACGGTTACACAGCGCGGTTACACAGTGCGGTTACACAGCGTGGTCTGTGTGGTTACACAGAGCGGTTACGCAGAGCGGTTATGCAGCATGGTTACGCAGCGCAGTTACGCAGTGCAGTCACACAGCGTGGTCACACAGCGTGGTTACACAGTGCGGTTACACAGCGCGGTTACACAGCGTGGTTACACAGTGCGGATACGCAGCGCAGTTACACAGTGTGGCGTCACAGAGTGATTACACAGCATGGTTACACAGTGTGGCATCACAGCATGGTTATACAGTGTGGTTACACAGCGCGGCTACACATTGTGGTTACACAGTGCGGTTACACAGTGCGGTTACAGTGCAGTTACACAGTGCAGTTATACCGCACGGTTACACAGTGCAGTTACAGAGTGCGGTTACACAGTGTGGTAACACAGAGCGGCATCACAGCGAGGTTATACAGCGCGGTTACACAGTGCGTTTACACAGTGCGGTTACGCAGTAGGGTTACACAGTGCAGTTACACAGCGCGGTTACACAGTGTGGCGTCACAGCGCCGTTACACAGTGCGATTGCACAGTGCGGTTACACAGTGTGGTTACACAGCACGGTTACACAGTGCTGTTACACAGCGCGGTTACACAGCGCGGTTACACACTGCGGTTACACACTGCGGTTACACAGCGCGGTTACACAGCGCGGTTACACAGTGCGGTTACACATTGCGGTTACACAGCGTGGTAACACAGTGTGGCGTCACAGCGCAGTTGCACAGTGCGGTTACACAGCGCGGTTACACAGCGCGGTTACACAGTGTGGTTACACAGCGCGGTTACACAACGCGGTTACACAGCGCGGTTACACAGTGCGGTTACACAGCGCGGTTACACAGTGTGGTTAAACAGCGCGGTTACACAGTGCGGTTACACAGTGCGGTTACACAGTGTGGATACACAGTTCGGTTACACAGCGTGGTCAGTGTGGTTACACAGAGCTGTTACGCAGAGCGGTTACACAGCGCGGTTACGCCGTGCGGTTAGGCAGTGCGGTTACACAGTGTGGTCACACAGTGCCGTTACACAGCGCGGTTACACAGTGTTGTTAAACAGCGCAGTTACACAGTGCGGTTACACAGCGCGGTAACACAGTGTGGCGTCACAGCGCAGTTGCACAGTGCGGTTACACAGCGCGGTTACACAGTGTGGTTACACAGCGCGGTTACACAGCACGGTTACACAGTGCGGTTACACAGCGCGGTTACACAGTGCGGTTACACAGCGCGGTTACACAGTGCGGTTACACAGTGCGGTTACACAGTGTGGATACACAGTTCGGTTACACAGCGTGGTCAGTGTGGTTACACAGAGCTGTTACGCAGAGCGGTTACGCAGCGCGGTTACGCCGTGCAGTTAGGCAGTGCGGTTACACAGTGTGGTCACACAGTGCGGTTACACAGCGCGGTTACACAACGCGGTTACACAGCGTGGTTACACAGTGTGGTTACACAGTGCGGTTACACAGCGCGGTTACACAGTGTTGTTAAACAGCACGGTTACACAGTCCAGTTACACAGTGTGGATACACAGTTCGGTTACACAGCGTGGTCAGTGCGGTTACAAAGAGCGGTTACGCAGACCGGTTACGCAGCGTGGTTACGCCGTGTGGTTAGGCAGTGCGCTTACACAGTGCGGTCACACAGTGCGGTTACACAGCGCGGTTACACAGCGAGGTTACACAGTGTGGTTACACAGCGCGGTTACACAGTGTGGTTACACAGCGCGTTTACACATCGTGGTTATAGAGCGCGGTTACACAACACTGTTACACAGTGCAGTTACACAGTGTGCTTACACAGCGCAGTTACACAGCGTGGTTACACAGTGCGGTTACACAGTGTGGTTACACAGCGCGGTTACACATCACGGTTACACAGTATGGTTACACAGCGCGGTTACACAGCGTGGTTACAGAGCGCGGTTACACAGCATGGTTACACAGCACGGTTACACAGTGCGGTTACACAGCGCGGTTACACAATGTGGTTACACAGCGCAGTTACACAGAGCGGCATCACAGCACGGTTACACAGTGCGGTTACACATTGCGGTTACACAGAGCGGCATCACAGCGGGGTTAAACAGTGCGGTTACACAGCGCAGTTTCACAGCGCGGTTACACAGCGCGGTGTCACAGCGCAGTTACACACTTTGGTTACACAGCGCGATTAAACAGTGCGGTTACACAGTGCGGTTACACAATGCGGTACACAGTGTGGTTACACAGTGCGCTTACACAGTGCGGTTACACAGTGCGGTTACACAGCGCGGTTACACAGCGTGGTTACACAGTGCGTTTACACAGCGCGGTTACACAGCGTGGTTATACAGTGCGGTCACACAGTGTGTTTACACAGTGCGGTTACACAGTGTGGCTTCACAGCGCGGTTACACATTGCGGTTACACAGTGTGGCGTCACAGCGCTGTTACACAGTGAGGTAACACAGTGCGGTTACAAAGTGTGGTTACACACTGTGGTTACACAGTGTGGTTACACAATGTGGTTATACATTGCGGTTACACACTGCGGTTACACAGCGTGGTTAAACAAGGCGGTTACACAGTGCGGTTACACAGTGCGTTTACACAGCGCGGTTACAAAGTGTGGTTACACAGTGTAGTTATACATTGCGGCTACACACTGCGGTTACTCAGCGTGGTTAAACAGGGCAGTTACACAGTGCGTTTACACAGAGCGTTTACACAGCACGGTTACACAGTGCGCTTACACAGCGCGGTTACACAGCGTGGCATCACAACCCGTTTACACAGCAAGGTTACAAAGTGCCATTACACAGCGCGGTTACACAGTGCAGTTATACAGCGTGGTTACACAGTGTGGCATCACAGCGTGGTTACAAAGCACGGTTACACAGCGCAGTTACACGGAGTGGTTACACGGTGCGGTTACACAGAGCAGTTACACAGTGCGGTTACACAGAGCAGTTACACAGCGTGTTGTCACAGCATGGTTACACAGTGCGGTTACACAGCGCAGTTACACAGTGCGGTTACACCGTGCGGTTACACAGCGCGGTTACACAGTGTGGCGTCACAGCATGGTTACACAGCGCGGTTACACAGTGTGGCGTCACAGCGCAGTTACACAGTGTGGTTACACAGTGCAGTTACACAGTGCGGTTACACAGTGCGGTTTCACAGCGCGGTTAAACAGTACGGTTACACAGTGCGGTCACACAGTGTGGTTACTCAGTGCGGTTACACAGTGTGGCATCACAGAGCGGTTACACAGCGCGGTTACACAGCGTGGCATCACAACCCGTTTACACAGCAAGGTTACAAAGTGCCATTACACAGCGCGGTTACACAGTGCAGTTATACAGCGTGGTTACACAGTGTGGCATCACAGCATGGTTACAAAGCATGGTTACACAGCGCAGTTACACGGAGTGGTTACACGGTGCGGTTACACAGAGCAGTTACACAGTGCGGTTACACAGAGCAGTTACACAGCGTGTTGTCACAGCATGGTTACACAGTGCGGTTACACAGCGGAGTTACACAGTGCGGTTACACCGTGCGGTTACACAGCGCGGTTACACAGTGTGGCGTCACAGCATGGTTACACAGCGCGGTTACACAGTGTGGCGTCACAGCGCGGTTACACAGTGTGGTTACACAGTGCGGTTACACAGTGCGGTTTCACAGCGCGGTTAAACAGTACGGTTACACAGTGCGGTCACACAGTCTGGTTACTCAGTGCGGTTACACAGTGTGGCATCACAGAGCGGTTACACAGCGCGGTTACACAGTGCGTTTATACAGCACGGTTACACAGCCTGGTTACACAGCACGGTTACACAGTGCGGTTACACAGCGCGGTTACACAGTGCAGTTACACAGCGTGGTCTGTGTGGTTCCACAGAGCGGTTACGCAGAGCGGTTATGCAGCATGGTTACGCAGCGCAGTTACGCAGTGCAGTCACACAGCGCGGTCACACAGCGTGGTTACACAGTGCGGTTACACAGCGCGGTTACACAGTGTGGTTACACAGCGCGGTTACACAGTGCGGCATCACAACGCGTCTACACAGCATGGTTACATAGTTCCATTACACCCTGCGGTTACACTGTGCGGATACACAGCGTGGTTATAGAGCGCGGTTACACAACACTGTTACACAGCGCAGTTACACAGTGTGGTTACACAGCGCGGTTACACAGCGTGGTTACACAGCGCAGTTACACAGCGTGGTTACACAGTGCGGTTACACAGTGTGGTTACACAGCGCGGTTACACAGCATAGTTACACAGTATGGTTACGCAGCGCGGTTACACAGCGTGGTTGCAGAGCGCAGTTACACAGCATGGTTACACAGCGTGGTTACACAGCATGGTTACACAGTGTGGTTACACAATGCGGTTGCACAGTGGGGTTACACAGTGCAGTTACACAGCGCGGTTACACAGCGTGGTTATACAGTGCGGTCACACAGTGTGTTTACACAGTGCGGTTACACAGTGTGGCTTCACAGCGCGGTTACACAGTGCGGTTACACAGTGTGGCGTCACAGCGCTGTTACACAGTGAGGTAACACAGCGCGGTTACACAGTGCGTTTACACAGCACGGTTACACAGCCTGGTTACACAGCACGGTTACACAGTGCGGTTACACAGCGCGGTTACACAGTGCGGTTACACAGCGTGGTCTGTGTGGTTACACAGAGCGGTTACGCAGAGCGGTTATGCAGCATGGTTACGCAGCGCAGTTACGCAGTGCAGTCACACAGCGCGGTCACACAGCGTGGTTACACAGTGCGGTTACACAGTGCGGTTACACAGTGTGGTTACACAGCGCGGTTACACAGTGCGGCATCACAACGCGTCTACACAGCATGGTTACATAGTTCCATTACACCCTGCGGTTACACTGTGCGGATACACAGCGTGGTTATAGAGCGCGGTTACACAACACTGTTACACAGCGCAGTTACACAGTGTGGTTACACAGCGCGGTTACACAGCGTGGTTACACAGCGCAGTTACACAGCGTGGTTACACAGTGCGGTTACACAGTGTGGTTACACAACGCGGTTACACAGCATAGTTACACAGTATGGTTACGCAGCGCGGTTACACAGCGTGGTTACAGAGCGCAGTTACACAGCATGGTAACACAGCGTGGTTACACAGCATGGTTACACAGTGCGGTTACACAATGCGGTTGCACAGTGGGGTTACACAGTGCAGTTACACAGCGCGGTTACACAGCGTGGTTATACAGTGCGGTCACACAGTGTGTTTACACAGTGCGGTTACACAGTGTGGCTTCACAGCGCGGTTACACATTGCGGTTACACAGTGTGGCGTCACAGCGCTGTTACACAGTGAGGTAACACAGTGCGGTTACAAAGTGCGGTTACACACTGCGGTTACACAGCGTGGTTAAACAAGGCGGTTACACAGTGCGGTTACACAGTGCGTTTACACAGCGCGGTTACAAAGTGTGGTTACACAGTGTAGTTATACATTGCGGCTACACACTGCGGTTACTCAGCGTGGTTAAACAGGGCAGTTACACAGTGCGTTTACACAGAGCGTTTACACAGCACGGTTACACAGTGCGCTTACACAGCGCGGTTACACAGCGTGGCATCACAACCCGTTTACACAGCAAGGTTACAAAGTGCCATTACACAGCGCGGTTACACAGTGCAGTTATACAGCGTGGTTACACAGTGTGGCATCACAGCGTGGTTACAAAGCATGGTTACACAGCGCAGTTACACGGAGTGGTTACACGGTGCGGTTACACAGAGCAGTTACACAGTGCGGTTACACAGAGCAGTTACACAGCGTGTTGTCACAGCATGGTTACACAGTGCGGTTACACAGCGCAGTTACACAGTGCGGTTACACCGTGCGGTTACACAGCGCGGTTACACAGTGTGGCGTCACAGCATGGTTACACAGCGCGGTTACACAGTGTGGCGTCACAGCGCAGTTACACAGTGTGGTTACACAGTGCAGTTACACAGTGCGGTTACACAGTGCAGTTTCACAGCGCGGTTAAACAGTACGGTTACACAGTGCGGTCACACAGTGTGGTTACTCAGTGCGGTTACACAGTGTGGCATCACAGAGCGGTTACACAGCGCGGTTACACAGCGTGGCATCACAACCCGTTTACACAGCAAGGTTACAAAGTGCCATTACACAGCGCGGTTACACAGTGCAGTTATACAGCGTGGTTACACAGTGTGGCATCACAGCGTGGTTACAAAGCACGGTTACACAGCGCAGTTACACAGAGTGGTTACACAGTGCGGTTACACAGAGCAGTTACACAGCGTGTTGTCACAGCATGGTTACACAGTGCGGTTACACAGCGCAGTTACACAGTGCGGTTACACCGTGCGGTTACACAGCGCGGTTACACAGTGTGGCGTCACAGCATGGTTACACAGCGCGGTTACACAGTGTGGCGTCACAGCGCAGTTACACAGTGTGGTTACACAGTGCAGTTACACAGTGCGGTTACACAGTGCAGTTTCACAGCGCGGTTAAACAGTACGGTTACACAGTGCGGTCACACAGTGTGGTTACTCAGTGCGGTTACACAGTGTGGCATCACAGAGCGGTTACACAGCGCGGTTACACAGCGTGGCATCACAACCCGTTTACACAGCAAGGTTACAAAGTGCCATTACACAGCGCGGTTACACAGTGCAGTTATACAGCGTGGTTACACAGTGTGGCATCACAGCATGGTTACAAAGCACGGTTACACAGCGCAGTTACACGGAGTGGTTACACGGTGCGGTTACACAGAGCAGTTACACAGTGCGGTTACACAGAGCAGTTACACAGCGTGTTGTCACAGCATGGTTACACAGTGCGGTTACACAGCGGAGTTACACAGTGCGGTTACACCGTGCGGTTACACAGCGCGGTTACACAGTGTGGCGTCACAGCATGGTTACACAGCGCGGTTACACAGTGTGGCGTCACAGCGCGGTTACACAGTGTGGTTACACAGTGCGGTTACACAGTGCGGTTTCACAGCGCGGTTAAACAGTACGGTTACACAGTGCGGTCACACAGTGTGGTTACTCAGTGCGGTTACACAGTGTGGCATCACAGAGCGGTTACACAGCGCGGTTACACAGTGCGTTTATACAGCACGGTTACACAGCCTGGTTACACAGCACGGTTACACAGTGCGGTTACACAGCGCGGTTACACAGTGCAGTTACACAGCGTGGTCTGTGTGGTTCCACAGAGCGGTTACGCAGAGCGGTTATGCAGCATGGTTACGCAGCGCAGTTACGCAGTGCAGTCACACAGCGCGGTCACACAGCGTGGTTACACAGTGCGGTTACACAGCGCGGTTACACAGTGTGGTTACACAGCGCGGTTACACAGTGCGGCATCACAACGCGTCTACACAGCATGGTTACATAGTTCCATTACACCCTGCGGTTACACTGTGCGGATACACAGCGTGGTTATAGAGCGCGGTTACACAACACTGTTACACAGCGCAGTTACACAGTGTGGTTACACAGCGCGGTTACACAGCGTGGTTACACAGCGCAGTTACACAGCGTGGTTACACAGTGCGGTTACACAGCATAGTTACACAGTATGGTTACGCAGCGCGGTTACACAGCGTGGTTACAGAGCGCAGTTACACAGCATGGTTACACAGCGTGGTTACACAGCATGGTTACACAGTGCGGTTACACAATGCGGTTGCACAGTGGGGTTACACAGTGCAGTTACACAGCGCGGTTACACAGCGTGGTTATACAGTGCGGTCACACAGTGTGTTTACACAGTGCGGTTACACAGTGTGGCTTCACAGCGCGGTTACACAGTGCGGTTACACAGTGTGGCGTCACAGCGCTGTTACACAGTGAGGTAACACAGCGCGGTTACAAAGTGTGGTTACACACTGTGGTTACACAGTGTGGTTACACAATGTGGTTATACATTGCGGTTACACACTGCGGTTACACAGCGTGGTTAAACAAGGCGGTTACACAGTGCGGTTACACAGTGCGTTTACACAGCGCGGTTACAAAGTGTGGTTACACAGTCTGGTTATACATTGCGGCTACACACTGCGGTTACTCAGCGTGGTTAAACAGGGCAGTTACACAGTGCGTTTACACAGAGCGTTTACACAGCACGGTTACACAGTGCGCTTACACAGCGCGGTTACACAGCGTGGCATCACAACCCGTTTACACAGCAAGGTTACAAAGTGCCATTACACAGCGCGGTTACACAGTGCAGTTATACAGCGTGGTTACACAGTGTGGCATCACAGCGTGGTTACAAAGCGCGGTTACACAGCGCAGTTACATGGAGTGGTTACACGGTGCGGTTACACAGAGCAGTTACACAGTGCGGTTACACAGAGCAGTTACACAGCGTGTTGTCACAGCATGGTTACACAGTGCGGTTACACAGCGCAGTTACACAATGTGGTTACACAGTGCAGTTACACAGTGCGGTTACACAGTGCGGTTTCACAGCGCGGTTAAACAGTACGGTTACACAGTGCGGTCACACAGTGTGGTTACTCAGTGCGGTTACACAGTGTGGCATCACAGAGCGGTTACACAGCGCGGTTACACAGCGTGGCATCACAACCCGTTTACACAGCAAGGTTACAAAGTGCCATTACACAGCGCGGTTACACAGTGCAGTTATACAGCGTGGTTACACAGTGTGGCATCACAGCGTGGTTACAAAGCACGGTTACACAGCGCAGTTACACGGAGTGGTTACACGGTGCGGTTACACAGAGCAGTTACACAGTGCGGTTACACAGAGCAGTTACACAGCGTGTTGTCACAGCATGGTTACACAGTGCGGTTACACAGTGTGGCGTCACAGCGCGGTTACACAGTGTGGTTACACAGTGCAGTTACACAGTGCGGTTACACAGTGCGGTTTCACTGCGCGGTTAAACAGTGCGGTTACACAGTGCGGTCACACAGTGTGGTTACTCAGTGCAGTTACACAGTGTGGCATCACAGAGCGGTTACACAGCGCGGTTACACAGTGCGTTTACACAGCACGGTTACACAGCCTGGTTACACAGCACGGTTACACAGTACGGTTACACAGCGCGGTTACACAGTGCGGTTACACAGCGTGGTCTGTGTGGTTACACAGAGCGGTTACGCAGAGCGGTTATGCAGCATGGTTACGCAGCGCAGTTACGCAGTGCAGTCACACAGCGTGGTCACACAGCGTGGTTACACAGTGCGGTTACACAGCGCGGTTACACAGCGTGGTTACACAGTGCGGATACGCAGCGCAGTTACACAGTGTGGCGTCACAGAGTGATTACACAGCATGGTTACACAGTGTGGCATCACAGCATGGTTATACAGTGTGGTTACACAGCGCGGCTACACATTGTGGTTACACAGTGCGGTTACACAGTGCGGTTACAGTGCAGTTACACAGTGCAGTTATACCGCACGGTTACACAGTGCAGTTACAGAGTGCGGTTACACAGTGTGGTAACACAGAGCGGCATCACAGCGAGGTTATACAGCGCGGTTACACAGTGCGTTTACACAGTGCGGTTACGCAGTAGGGTTACACAGTGCAGTTACACAGCGCGGTTACACAGTGTGGCGTCACAGCGCCGTTACACAGTGCGATTGCACAGTGCGGTTACACAGTGTGGTTACACAGCACGGTTACACAGTGCTGTTACACAGCGCGGTTACACAGCGCGGTTACACACTGCGGTTACACACTGCGGTTACACAGCGCGGTTACACAGCGCGGTTACACAGTGCGGTTACACATTGCGGTTACACAGCGTGGTAACACAGTGTGGCGTCACAGCGCAGTTGCACAGTGCGGTTACACAGCGCGGTTACACAGCGCGGTTACACAGTGTGGTTACACAGCGCGGTTACACAACGCGGTTACACAGCGCGGTTACACAGTGCGGTTACACAGCGCGGTTACACAGTGTGGTTAAACAGCGCGGTTACACAGTGCGGTTACACAGTGCGGTTACACAGTGTGGATACACAGTTCGGTTACACAGCGTGGTCAGTGTGGTTACACAGAGCTGTTACGCAGAGCGGTTACACAGCGCGGTTACGCCGTGCGGTTAGGCAGTGCGGTTACACAGTGTGGTCACACAGTGCCGTTACACAGCGCGGTTACACAACGCGGTTACACAGTGTGGTTACACAGTGCGGTTACACAGCGCGGTTACACAGTGTTGTTAAACAGCGCAGTTACACAGTGCGGTTACACAGCGCGGTAACACAGTGTGGCGTCACAGCGCAGTTGCACAGTGCGGTTACACAGCGCGGTTACACAGTGTGGTTACACAGCGCGGTTACACAGCACGGTTACACAGTGCGGTTACACAGCGCGGTTACACAGTGCGGTTACACAGCGCGGTTACACAGTGCGGTTACACAGTGCGGTTACACAGTGTGGATACACAGTTCGGTTACACAGCGTGGTCAGTGTGGTTACACAGAGCTGTTACGCAGAGCGGTTACGCAGCGCGGTTACGCCGTGCAGTTAGGCAGTGCGGTTACACAGTGTGGTCACACAGTGCGGTTACACAGCGCGGTTACACAACGCGGTTACACAGCGTGGTTACACAGTGTGGTTACACAGTGCGGTTACACAGCGCGGTTACACAGTGTTGTTAAACAGCACGGTTACACAGTCCAGTTACACAGTGTGGATACACCGTTCGGTTACACAGCGTGGTCAGTGCGGTTACAAAGAGCGGTTACGCAGACCGGTTACGCAGCGTGGTTACGCCGTGTGGTTAGGCAGTGCGCTTACACAGTGCGGTCACACAGTGCGGTTACACAGCGCGGTTACACAGCGAGGTTACACAGTGTGGTTACACAGCGCGGTTACACAGTGTGGTTACACAGCGCGTTTACACATCGTGGTTATAGAGCGCGGTTACACAACACTGTTACACAGTGCAGTTACACAGTGTGCTTACACAGCGCAGTTACACAGCGTGGTTACACAGTGCGGTTACACAGTGTGGTTACACAGCGCGGTTACACATCACGGTTACACAGTATGGTTACACAGCGCGGTTACACAGCGTGGTTACAGAGCGCGGTTACACAGCATGGTTACACAGCACGGTTACACAGTGCGGTTACACAGCGCGGTTACACAATGTGGTTACACAGCGCAGTTACACAGAGCGGCATCACAGCACGGTTACACAGTGCGGTTACACATTGCGGTTACACAGAGCGGCATCACAGCGGGGTTAAACAGTGCGGTTACACAGCGCAGTTTCACAGCGCGGTTACACAGCGCGGTGTCACAGCGCAGTTACACACTTTGGTTACACAGCGCGATTAAACAGTGCGGTTACACAGTGCGGTTACACAATGCGGTACACAGTGTGGTTACACAGTGCGCTTACACAGTGCGGTTACACAGTGCGGTTACACAGCGCGGTTACACAGCGTGGTTACACAGTGCGTTTACACAGCGCGGTTACACAGCGTGGTTATACAGTGCGGTCACACAGTGTGTTTACACAGTGCGGTTACACAGTGTGGCTTCACAGCGCGGTTACACATTGCGGTTACACAGTGTGGCGTCACAGCGCTGTTACACAGTGAGGTAACACAGTGCGGTTACAAAGTGTGGTTACACACTGTGGTTACACAGTGTGGTTACACAATGTGGTTATACATTGCGGTTACACACTGCGGTTACACAGCGTGGTTAAACAAGGCGGTTACACAGTGCGGTTACACAGTGCGTTTACACAGCGCGGTTACAAAGTGTGGTTACACAGTGTAGTTATACATTGCGGCTACACACTGCGGTTACTCAGCGTGGTTAAACAGGGCAGTTACACAGTGCGTTTACACAGAGCGTTTACACAGCACGGTTACACAGTGCGCTTACACAGCGCGGTTACACAGCGTGGCATCACAACCCGTTTACACAGCAAGGTTACAAAGTGCCATTACACAGCGCGGTTACACAGTGCAGTTATACAGCGTGGTTACACAGTGTGGCATCACAGCGTGGTTACAAAGCACGGTTACACAGCGCAGTTACACGGAGTGGTTACACGGTGCGGTTACACAGAGCAGTTACACAGTGCGGTTACACAGAGCAGTTACACAGCGTGTTGTCACAGCATGGTTACACAGTGCGGTTACACAGCGCAGTTACACAGTGCGGTTACACCGTGCGGTTACACAGCGCGGTTACACAGTGTGGCGTCACAGCATGGTTACACAGCGCGGTTACACAGCGTGGCGTCACAGCGTGGTTACACAGTGCGGTTACACAGCGCGGTTACATGGTGTGGTTACACGGTGCAGTTACACAGTGCAGTAACACAGTGCGGTTACATGGAGCAGTTACACTGTGTGGTGTCACAGCATGGTTACACAGTGTGGTGTCACAGCGCGGTTACACAGCGCGATTACACAGTGCATTTACACAGTGAGGTTACACAGCCTAGTTACACAGCACGGTTACACAGTGCGGTTACACAGCGCGGTTACACAGTGCGGTTACACAGCGTGGTCTGTGTGGTTACACAGAGCAGTTATGAAGAAGGGTTACGCAGTGCGATTATGCAGTGCGGTTACACAGCGCGGTTATGCAGTGCGGTCACACAGCGCGGTCACACAGCGCGGTTACACTGCGCGGTTACACAGTGCGGTTACACAGTGCGGTTACATGGTGCAGTTACACAGTGCGGTTACACAGCGCAGTTACACAGTGTGGCGTCACAGCATGGTTACACAGCGCGGTTAAACAGTGCGGTTACACAGTGCGGTCACACAGTCTGGTTACACAGTGCGGTTACGCAGTGTGGCACCACAGAACGGTTACACAGCGTGGTTACACAGTGCGGTTACACAGTGTGGCATCACAGCGTGGTTACACAGTGCGGTTACACAGCGTGGTCACACAGTGCGGCATCACAACGCGTCTACACAGCATAGTTACATAGTGCCATTACACAGTGCAGTTACATCGTGCGGTTACACAGCGCGGTTATACATCACGGTTATACAGCGCGGTTACACTGCTCAGTTACGCAGCATGGTTACACAGCGTGATTACACAGTACGGTTACACAGCGCGGTTACACATCGCGGTTACACAGCGCGGTTACACAGTGCGGTTACACAGTGCGGTTACACAGCGCAGTTACACAGTGTGGCATCACAGCATGGTTACACAGTGCGGTTGCACAGCATGGTTACAAAGTGTGGTTACACAGTGTGGTTACACAGTGCGGTAACACAACGCGGTTCCAAAGTGCGGTTACACAGTGTGGTTTTACATTGCGGTTACACAGTGTGGTTACACTGTACGGTGGCACAGCGCAGTTACACACTGCAGTTACACAGCTCGGTTACACAGCGCAGTTACACTGTGTGGCGTCACAGCGTGGTTATACAGTGCGGTTACACAGTGTGGTTACACTGCTCGGTTACGCAGCGCGGTTACACAGCGCAATTACACAGTGCGGTTACACAGAGCGGTTATGCAGTGTGGCACCACAGAGTGGTTACACAGCATGGCTACACAGTGCGGTTACACAGTGTGGCGTCACAGCGCGGTTACACAGTGCGGTTACACAGTGTGGTTTCACAGCACGGTTACACAGCGCGGTTACACAGTGCGGTTATACAGAGTAGCATCGCAGCGCGGTTGCACAGCGCGGTTACACAGTGCAGTCACACAGTGTGGTTACACAGTGCGGTTACACAGTGTGGCATCACGGCGCGGTAACACAATGCGGTTACACAGTGTGGTTACACAGTGTGGTTACACAGCGCGGTTACACAGTGCGGCATCACAACACGTTTACACAGCATGGTTACATAGTGCCATTACACAGCACGGTTACACAGTGTGGTTACACAGTGCGGTTACACAGCGCAGTTACATAGTGTGGCGTCACAGCGTGGTTACACCATGCAGTTACACAGCGTGGCGTCACAGCGCGGTTACACAGTGTGGTTACACAGTGTGTTTACACACCGTGGTTATGCAGTGTGGTTACGCAGCACGGTTACGCAGTGCGGTTACGCAGTGCAGTCACACAATGTGGTCAAACAGCGCGGTTACACAGTGCAGTCACGCAGTGCGGTCACACAGTGTGGTTACACAGTGTGGTTACACAGCACGGTTACACAGTGCGGTTACACAGTGTGTTTACACACCGTGGTTATGCAGTGTGGTTACGCAGCACGGTTACGCAGTGCGGTTACGCAGTGCAGTCACACAATGTGGTCAAACAGCGCGGTTACACAGTGCAGTCACGCAGTGCGGTCACACAGTGTGGTTACACAGTGTGGTTACACAGCGCGGTTACGCAGTGCCGTTACACAGTGTGGTTACACAGTGCGTTTACACAGCGCGGTTACACAATGCGATTGCACAGTGGGGTTACACAGTGCGGTTACACAGCGCGGTTTCACAGCGCAGTTACACAGCGTGGTTATACAGTGCGGTCACACAGTGTGGTTACACAGTGCGGTTACACAGTGTGGCATCACAGCGCGGTTACACAGTGCGGTTACACAGTGTGGCGTCACAGCGCGGTTACACAGTGTGGTTACACAGTGTGGTAACATAGCGCGGTTACAAAGTGTGGTTACACACTGTCGTTACACAGTGTGGTTACACAATGTGGTTATGTATTGCGGTTACACAGTGCGGTTACACAGTGCGGTTACACAGCGCGGTTACAAAGTGTGGTTACACAAAGTGGTTACACAGTGTGGTTACACAGTGTGGATACACATTGCGGTTACACACTGCGGTTACTCAGCGCGGTTAAACAGGGCGGTTACACAGTGCGTTTACACAGAGCATTTACACAGCGCGGTTACACAGTGTGGCATCACAACCTGTTTACACAGCAAGGTTACATAGTGCCATTACACAGCGCGGTTACACAGCGTGGCGTCACAGCGTGGTTACACAGTGCGGTTACACAGCGCGGTTACATGGTGTGGTTACATGGTGCAGTTACACAGTGCAGTAACACAGTGCGGTTACATGGAGCAGTTACACTGTGTGGTGTCACAGCATGGTTACACAGTGCGGTTACACAGCGCGGTTACACAGTGTGGTGTCACAGCGCGGTTACACAGCGCGATTACACAGTGCGTTTACACAGTGAAGTTACACAGCCTAGTTACACAGCACGGTTACACAGTGCGGTTACACAGCGCGGTTACACAGTGCGGTTACACAGCGTGGTCTGTGTGGTTACACAGATCAGTTATGAAGAAGGGTTACGCAGTGCAATTATGCAGTGCGGTTACACAGCGCGGTTATGCAGTGCGGTCACACAGCGCGGTCACACAGCGCAGTCACACAGCGCGGTTACACTGCGCGGTTACACAGTGCGGTTACACAGTGCGGTTACATGGTGCAGTTACACAGTGCGGTTACACAGCGCAGTTACACAGTGTGGCGTCACAGCATGGTTACACAGCGCGGTTAAACAGTGCGGTTACACAGTGCGGTCACACAGTCTGGTTACACAGTGCGGTTACGCAGTGTGGCACCACAGAACGGTTACACAGCGTGGTTACACAGTGCGGTTACACAGCGCAGTTACACAGTGTGGCATCACAGCATGGTTACACAGTGCGGTTGCACAGCATGGTTACAAAGTGTGGTTACACAGTGTGGTTACACAGTGCGGTAACACAACGCGGTTCCAAAGTGCGGTTACACAGTGTGGTTTTACATTGCGGTTACACAGTGTGGTTACACTGTACGGTGGCACAGCGCAGTTACACACTGCAGTTACACAGCTCGGTTACACAGCGCAGTTACACTGTGTGGCGTCACAGCGTGGTTATACAGTGCGGTTACACAGTGTGGTTACACTGCTCGGTTACGCAGCGCGGTTACACAGCGCAATTACACAGTGCGGTTACACAGAGCGGTTACGCAGTGTGGCACCACAGAGTGGTTACACAGCATGGCTACACAGTGCGGTTACACAGTGTGGCGTCACAGCGCGGTTACACAGTGCGGTTACACAGTGTGGTTTCACAGCACGGTTACACAGCGCGGTTACACAGTGCGGTTATACAGAGTAGCATCGCAGCGCGGTTGCACAGCGCGGTTACACAGTGCAGTCACACAGTGTGGTTACACAGTGCGGTTACACAGTGTGGCATCACGGCGCGGTAACACAATGCGGTTACACAGTGTGGTTACACAGTGTGGTTACACAGCGCAGTTACACAGTGCGGCATCACAACACGTTTACACAGCATGGTTACATAGTGCCATTACACAGCACGGTTACACAGTGTGGTTACACAGTGCGGTTACACAGCGCAGTTACATAGTGTGGCGTCACAGCGTGGTTACACCATGCAGTTACACAGCGTGGCGTCACAGCGCGGTTACACAGTGTGGTTACACAGTGTGTTTACACACCGTGGTTATGCAGTGTGGTTACGCAGCACGGTTACGCAGTGCGGTTACGCAGTGCAGTCACACAATGTGGTCAAACAGCGCGGTTACACAGTGCAGTCACGCAGTGCGGTCACACAGTGTGGTTACACAGTGTGGTTACACAGCACGGTTACACAGTGCGGTTACACAGTGTGTTTACACACCGTGGTTATGCAGTGTGGTTACGCAGCACGGTTACGCAGTGCGGTTACGCAGTGCAGTCACACAATGTGGTCAAACAGCGCGGTTACACAGTGCAGTCACGCAGTGCGGTCACACAGTGTGGTTACACAGTGTGGTTACACAGCGCGGTTACGCAGTGCCGTTACACAGTGTGGTTACACAGTGTGGTTACACAGCATGGTTACACAGTGCGGTTACACAGCGCGGTTACACATTGTGGTCACACAGCGCATTTACACAGTGCGGATACACAGCGCTGTTACACAGCGTGGTTACACAGCACGGTCACACAGCACGGTTACACAATGCGTTTACACAGTGCGGTTACACAGTGCGGTTACACAGCACGGTTAAACAGTGTGGTTACAGAGTGCGGTCACACAGTGTGGTTACACAGTGCGGTTACGCAGTGTGGCACCACAGAGTGGTTACACAGCGTGGCTACACAGTGCGGTTACACAGTGTGGCGTCACAGCGCGGTTACACAGTGCGGTTACACAGTGCGGTTACAATGTGCAGTTACTCAGCGCGGTTACACAGTGTGGCGTCACAGCGTGGTTATACAGTGCGCTTACACATTGTGGTTACACTGCTCGGTTACGCAGCGCGGTTACACAGAGCGGTTACACGGTGCGGTTACACAGTGCGGTCACACAGTGCGGTTACACAGTGTGGTTACACAACGCGGTTACACAGTGCGGTCACACAGTGTGGTTACACAGTGTGGTTACAACGTGCAGTTACTCAGCGCGGTTACACAGTGTGGCGTCACAGCGTGGTTGTACAGTGCGGTTACACAGTGTGGTTACACTGCTCGGTTACGCAGCGCGGTTACACAGAGCGGTTACACGGTGCGGTTACACAGTGCGGTTACACAGCGTGGTTACACAGTGCAGTCACAAAGTGCGGTCACACAGTGCGGTTACACAGTGTGGTTACACAGCGTGGTTACACAGTGCGGTCACACAGTGCGGTTATACAGTGCAGTCAGACAGTGCAGTAAAACAGTGCGGTTACACAGTGCGGTTACACAGTGCATTTACACAGCGCGGTTACACAGCGCGGTTACACAGTGTGGTTACACAGCGTGGTTACAAAGCACGGATACACAGTGCGGTTATACAGAGTGGCATCGCAGCGCGGTTACACAGCGCGGTTACACAGCGCGGTTACACAGTGCTTTTACACAGTGCAGTTACACAGTACGGTTAGACAGTGGGGTTACACAGTGCAGTTACACAGAACGGTTGCACAGCGCGGTTACACAGTGCAGTCACACAGTGTGGTTACACAGTGCGGTTACACAGTGTTGTGTCAAGGCGCGGTAACACACTGCGGTTACACAGCACGATTACACAGTGCGGCCTCACAACGCGTTTACACAGCATGGTTACATAGTGACATTACACAGCGCAGTTACACAGTGCTGTTACACAGCGCAGTTACATAGTGTGGCGTCACAGTGTGGTTACACCGTGCAGTTACACGGTGTGGCATCACAGCGCGGTTACACAGTGCGTTTACACACCGCGGTTACGCAGTGCGGTCACAAAATGTGGTCACACAGCGCGGTTACACAGTGCAGTCATGCAGTGCGGTCACACAGTGCGGTTACACAGTGTGGTAACACAGCACGGTTACACAGCGCGGTTACACAGTGCCTTTACACAGTGCGGTTACACAGTGTGCTTACACAGTGTGGTTACACAGCACGGTTACACAGTGCGGTTACACAGCGCGGTTACACATTGTGGTCACACAGCGCGTTTACACAGTGTGGTTACACAGCACGGTTACACAGCGTGGATACACAGCACGGTTACACATCGCGGTTACACAGTGCTTTTACACAGTGCAGTTACACAGTACGGTTAGACAGTGGGGTTACACAGTGCAGTTACACAGCACGGTTGCACAGCGCGGTTACACAGTGCAGTCACACAGTGTGGTTATACAGTGCGGTTACACAGTGTTGTGTCAAGGCGCGGTAACACACTGCGGTTACACAGCACGATTACACAGTGCGGCCTCACAACGCGTTTACACAGCATGGTTACATAGTGACATTACACAGCGCAGTTACACAGTGCTGTTACACAGCGCAGTTGCAGTTACATAGTGTGGCGTCACAGTGTGGTTACACCGTGCAGTTACACGGTGTGGCGTCACAGCGCGGTTACACAGCGTGGTTACACAGTGCGTTTACACACCGCGGTTACGCAGTGCGGTCACAAAATGTGGTCACACAGCGCGGTTACACAGTGCAGTCATGCAGTGCGGTCACACAGTGCGGTTACACAGTGTGGTAACACAGCACGGTTACACAGCGCGGTTACACAGTGCCTTTACACAGTGCGGTTACACAGTGTGCTTACACAGTGTGGTTACACAGCACGGTTACACAGTGCGGTTACACAGCGCGGTTACACATTGTGGTCACACAGCGCGTTTACACTGTGGTTACACAGCACGGTTACACAGCGTGGATACACAGCACGGTTACACAGCGTGGTTACACAGTGCGTTTACACAGTGGGGTTACACAGTGCGGTTACACAGTGTGGTTACGCAGCGCGGTTATACAGCGCGGTTAAACAGTGCGGTTACACAGTGCGGTCACACAGTGTGGTTACACAGTGCAGTTACACAATGCAGTTACACAGTGTTGCGTCACAGCGCGGTTACACAGTGCGGTTCCACAGTGCGGATACACAGTGCGGTTACACAGCGCGGTTACACAGTTTGGCGTCACAGCGTGGTTACACAGCGCGGTTACACAGTGTGGCGTCACAGCGTGGTTATACAGTGCGGTTACACAGTGTGGCTTCACAGCATGGTTACACAGTGCGGTTGCACAGCATGGTTACAAAGTGTGGTTACACAGTGCGGTAACACAACGCGGTTACAAAGTGCGGTTACACAGTGTGGTTTTACATTGCGGTTACACAGTGTGGTTACACTGTACGGTGGCGCAGCGCAGTTACACACTGCGGTTACACAGCGCCGTTACACAGCGCAGTTACACAGTGTGGCGTCACAGCGTGGTTACACAGCGTGGTTACACAGTGTGGCGTCACAGTGTGGTTACACAGCGCGGTTACACAGCGCGATTACACAGTGCGGTTACACAGCACGGTTACACAGTGCGGTTACACTGTGTGGCATCACAGCGTGGTTACACAGCGCGGTTACACAGTGTGGCGTCACAGCGTGGTTATACAGTGCGGTTACACAGTGTGGTTACACTGCTCGGTTATGCAGCGCGGTTACACAGTGCAATTACACAGTGCGGTTACACAGTGCGGTTACATGGTGCAGTTACACAGTGCGGTTACACAGCGCAGTTACACAGTGTGGCGTCACAGCATGGTTACACAGCGCGGTTAAACAGTGCGGTTACACAGTGCGGTCACACAGTCTGGTTACACAGTGCAGTTACGCAGTGTGGCACCACAGAACGGTTACACAGCGTGGTTACACAGTGCGGTTACACAGTGTGGCATCACAGCGTGGTTACACAGTGCGGTTACACAGCGTGGTCACACAGTGCGGCATCACAACGCGTCTACACAGCATAGTTACATAGTGCCATTACACAGTGCGGTTACATCGTGCGGTTACACAGCGCGGTTACACATCACGGTTATACAGCGCGGTTACACTGCTCGGTTACGCAGCATGGTTACACAGCGTGATTACACAGTACGGTTACACAGCGCGGTTACACAGTGCGGTTACACAGTGCGGTTACACAGCGCAGTTACACAGTGTGGCATCACAGCATGGTTACACAGTGCGGTTGCACAGCATGGTTACAAAGTGTGGTTACACAGTGTGGTTACACAGTGCGGTAACACAACGCGGTTCCAAAGTGCGGTTACACAGTGTGGTTTTACATTGCGGTTACACAGTGTGGTTACACTGTACGGTGGCACAGCGCAGTTACACACTGCAGTTACACAGCTCGGTTACACAGCGCAGTTACACTGTGTGGCGTCACAGCGCGGTTACACAGTGTGGCGTCACAGCGTGGTTATACAGTGCGGTTACACAGTGTGGTTACACTGCTCGGTTACGCAGCGCGGTTACACAGCGCAATTACACAGTGCGGTTACACAGAGCGGTTACGCAGTGTGGCACCACAGAGTGGTTACACAGCGTGGCTACACAGTGCGGTTACACAGTGTGGCGTCACAGCGCGGTTACACAGTGCGGTTACACAGTGTGGTTTCACAGCACGGTTACACAGCGCGGTTACACAGTGCGGTTATACAGAGTAGCATCGCAGCGCGGTTGCACAGCGCGGTTACACAGTGCAGTCACACAGTGTGGTTACACAGTGCGGTTACACAGTGTGGCATCACGGCGCGGTAACACAATGCGGTTACACAGTGTGGTTACACAGTGTGGTTACACAGCGCGGTTACACAGTGCGGCATCACAACACGTTTACACAGCATGGTTACATAGTGCCATTACACAGCACGGTTACACAGTGTGGTTACACAGTGCGGTTACACAGCGCAGTTACACAGTGCGGCCTCACAACGCGTTTACACAGCATGGTTACATAGTGACATTACACAGCGCAGTTACACAGTGCTGTTACACAGCGCAGTTACATAGTGTGGCGTCACAGTGTGGTTACACCGTGCAGTTACACGGTGTGGCGTCACAGCGCGGTTACACAGTGCGGTTACACAGTGCGTTTACACACCGCGGTTACGCAGTGCAGTCACAAAATGTGGTCACACAGCGCGGTTACACAGTGTGTTTACACACCGTGGTTATGCAGTGTGGTTACGCAGCACGGTTACGCAGTGCGGTTACGCAGTGCAGTCACACAATGTGGTCAAACAGCGCGGTTACACAGTGCAGTCACGCAGTGCGGTCACACAGTGTGGTTACACAGTGTGGTTACACAGCGTGGTTACACAGTGCGGTTACACAGTGTGTTTACACACCGTGGTTATGCAGTGTGGTTACGCAGCACGGTTACGCAGTGCGGTTACGCAGTGCAGTCACACAATGTGGTCAAACAGCGCGGTTACACAGTGCAGTCACGCAGTGCGGTCACACAGTGTGGTTACACAGTGTGGTTACACAGCGCGGTTACGCAGTGCCGTTACACAGTGTGGTTACACAGTGTGGTTACACAGCATGGTTACACAGTGCGGTTACACAGCGCGGTTACACATTGTGGTCACACAGCGCATTTACACAGTGCGGATACACAGCGCGGTTACACAGCGTGGTTACACAGCACGGTTACACAGCATGGTTACACAATGCATTTACACAGTGCGGTTACACAGTGCGGTTACACAGTGCGGTTACACAGCACGGTTAAACAGTGCGGTTACAGAGTGCGGTCACACAGTGTGGTTACACAGTGCGGTTACGCAGTGTGGCACCACAGAGTGGTTACACAGCGTGGCTACACAGTGCGGTTACACAGTGTGGCGTCACAGCGCGGTTACACAGTGCGGTTACACAGTGCGGTTACAATGTGCAGTTACTTAGCGCGGTTACACAGTGTGGCGTCACAGCGTGGTTATACAGTGCGCTTACACATTGTGGTTACACTGCTCGGTTACGCAGCGCGGTTACACAGAGCGGTTACACGGTGCGGTTACACTGTGCGGTTACACAGTGTGGTTACACAGCGCGGTTACACAGTGCAGTCACACAGTGCGGTCACACAGTGCGGTTACACAGTGTGGTTACACAACGCGGTTACACAGTGCGGTCACACAGTGTGGTTACACAGTGTGGTTACAACGTGCAGTTACTCAGCGCGGTTACACAGTGTGGCGTCACAGCGTGGTTATACAGTGCGGTTACACATTGTGGTTACACTGCTCGGTTACGCAGCGCGGTTACACAGAGCGGTTACACGGTGCGGTTACACTGTGCGGTTACACAGTGTGGTTACACAGCGCGGTTACACAGTGCAGTCACACAGTGCGGTCACACAGTGTGGTTACACAGTGTGGTTACACAACGCGGTTACACAGTGCGGTCACACAGTGTGGTTACACAGTGTGGTTACAACGTGCAGTTACTCAGCGCGGTTACACAGTGTGGCGTCACAGCGTGGTTATACAGTGCGGTTACACATTGTGGTTACACTGCTCGGTTACGCAGCGCGGTTACACAGAGCGGTTACACGGTGCGGTTACACTGTGCGGTTACACAGTGTGGTTACACAGCGCGGTTACACAGTGCAGTCACACAGTGCGGTCACACAGTGTGGTTACACAGTGTGGTTACACAACGCGGTTACACAGTGCGGTCACACAGTGTGGTTACACAGTGTGGTTACAACGTGCAGTTACTCAGCGCGGTTACACAGTGTGGCGTCACAGCGTGGTTATACAGTGCGGTTACACAGTGTGGTTACACTGCTCGGTTACGCAGCGCGGTTACACAGAGCGGTTACACGGTGCGGTTACACAGTGCGGTTACACAGCGTGGTTACACAGTGCAGTCACAAAGTGCGGTCACACAGTCCGGTTACACAGTGTGGTTACACAGCGTGGTTACACAGTGCGGTCACACAGTGCGGTTATACAGTGCAGTCAGACAGTGCAGTAAAACAGTGCGGTTACACAGTGCGGTTACACAGTGCATTTACACAGCGCGGTTACACAGCGCGGTTACACAGTGTGGTTACACAGCGTGGTTACAAAGCACGGTTACACAGTGCGGTTTCACAGTGCTTTTACACAGTGCAGTTACACAGTACGGTTAGACAGTGGGGTTACACAGTGCAGTTACACAGCACGGTTGCACAGCGCGGTTACACAGTGCAGTCACACAGTGTGGTTACACAGTGCGGTTACACAGTGTTGTGTCAAGGCGCGGTAACACACTGCGGTTACACAGCACGATTACACAGTGCGGCCTCACAACGCGTTTACACAGCATGGTTACATAGTGACATTACACAGCGCAGTTACACAGTGCTGTTACACAGCGCAGTTACATAGTGTGGCGTCACAGTGTGGTTACACCGTGCAGTTACACGGTGTGGCGTCACAGCGCGGTTACACAGCGCGGTTACATAGTGCGTTTACACACCGCGGTTACGCAGTGCGGTCACAAAATGTGGTCACACACCGCGGTTACACAGTGCAGTCATGCAGTGCGGTCACACAGTGCGGTTACACAGTGTGGTAACACAGCACGGTTACACAGCGCGGTTACACAGTGCCTTTACACAGTGCGGTTACACAGTGTGCTTACACAGTGTGGTTACACAGCACGGTTACACAATGCGGTTACACAGCGCGGTTACACATTGTGGTCACACAGCGCGTTTACACAGTGTGGTTACACAGCACGGTTACACAGCGTGGATACACAGCACGGTTACACAGCGTGGTTACACAGTGCGTTTACACAGTGGGGTTACACAGTGCGGTTACACAGTGTGGTTACGCAGCGCGGTTATACAGCGCGGTTAAACAGTGCGGTTACACAGTGCGGTCACACAGTGTGGTTACACAGTGCAGTTACACAATGCAGTTACACAGTGTTGCGTCACAGCGCGGTTACACAGTGCGGTTACACAGTGCGGATACACAGTGCGGTTACACAGCGCGGTTACACAGTTTGGCATCACAGCGTGGTTACACAGCGCGGTTACACAGTGTGGCGTCACAGCGTGGTTATACAGTGCGGTTACACAGTGTGGCTTCACAGCATGGTTACACAGTGCGGTTGCACAGCATGGTTACAAAGTGTGGTTACACAGTGCGGTAACACAACGCGGTTACAAAGTGCGGTTACACAGTGTGGTTTTACATTGCGGTTACACAGTGTGGTTACACAGTACGGTTACACAGTGTGGTTACACAGCGCGGTTACACAGCGTTGTTTCACAGCGCGGTTACACAGTGTGGTTACACAGCCCAGTTACACAAAATGGTTACACAGCGCGGTTACACAGCGCAGTTACACATCGCGATTACACAGCGCGGTTACACAGCTCGGTTACGCAGCGCGGTTACACAGCGCAATTACACAGTGCGGCTACACAGCACGGTTACACAGTGCGGTTACACAGCACAGTTACACAGTGTGGTTACACAGTGCAGTTACACAGTGCGGTTACACAGCACGGTTACACAGTGCAGTTACACAGCACGGTTACACAGTGTGGTTACGCAGCGTGGTTACACAGCACGGTTACACAGTGTGGTTACACAGCACGTTTACACAGCGTGGTTACACAGTGTGGTTACACAGTGCGGTTACACAGTGTGGTTACACAGTACGGTTACACAGTGTGGTTACACAGCGCGGTTACACAGCGTTGTTTCACAGCGCGGTTACACAGTGTGGTTTCAGAGCCCAGTTACACAAAATGGTTACACAGCGCGGTTACATAGCGCGGTTACAAAGAGCGGCATCACTGCGCGGTTACACAGCGTGGTTACACTGTGCGGTTACACAGCGCGGTAACACAGTGTGGTTACACAGTGTGGTTACACAGAGCGGTTACTCAGCACTGTTACACAGTGCGGCATCACAGCGCGGTTACACAGTGCGGTTCCACAATGCGGTTACACAGCGCGGTTACACAGTGCGTTCACACAGCGTAGTTACACCGCGCGGATACGCAATGCAGTTACACAGTGCGGTTACACAAAGCGGTTACAGAATGCAGCCACACAGTGCGGTTGCACAGTGCAGTTATACAGCGCGGTTACACAGCGCCGTTACAGAGCGCGGTTACACTGTGTGGTTACACAGCGTGGTTACACAGTGCGGTTACACAGTGTGGCATCACAGCGCGGTTACACAGTGCGGTTACACAGTGTGGTTACACAGCGCGGTTACACAGTGCGGCATCACAACGCATCTACACAGCATGGTTACATAGTTCCATTACACCCTGCGGTTACACTGTGCGGATACACAGCGTGGTTATAGAGCGCGGTTACACAACACTGTTACACAGTGCGGTTACACAGTGTAGTTACACAGCGCGAATACACAGTGTGGTTACACAGCGCGGTTACACAGCGTGGTTACACAGCGCAGTTACACAGCGTGGTTACACAGTGCAGTTACACAGTGTGGTTACACAGCGCGGTTACACAGCGTGGTTACACAGCGCAGTTACACAGCGTGGTTACACAGTGCGGTTACACAGTGTGGTTACACAGCGCGGTTACACAGCACGGTTAAACAGTATGGTTACACAGCGCGGTTACACAGCGTGGTTACAGAGCGCGGTTACACAGCATGGTTACACAGCGTGGTTACACAGCATGGTTACACAGTGCGGTTACACAATGCGGTTGCACAGTGGGGTTACACAGTGCAGTTACACAGCGCGGTTACACAGCGTGGTTATACAGTGCGGTCACACAGTGTGTTTACACAGTGCGGTTACACAGTGTGGCTTCACAGCGCGGTTACACAGCGCGGTTACACAGTGCGGTTACACAGTGCAGTTACACAGTGTGGTTACACAGCGCGGTTACACAGTGCGGCATCACAACGCGTCTACACAGCATGGTTACATAGTTCCATTACACCCTGCGGTTACACTGTGCGGATACACAGCGTGGTTATAGAGCGCGGTTACACAACACTGTTACACAGCGCAGTTACACAGTGTGGTTACACAGTGCGGTTACACAGCGTGGTTACACAGCGCAGTTACACAGCGTGGTTATACAGTGCGGTTACACAGTGTGGTTACACAGCGCGGTTACACAGCATAGTTACACAGTATGGTTACGCAGCGCGGTTACACAGCGTGGTTACAGAGCGCAGTTACACAGCATGGTTACACAGTGTGGTTACACAGCATGGTTACACAGTGCGGTTACACAATGCGGTTGCACAGTGGGGTTACACAGTGCAGTTACACAGCGCGGTTACACAGCGTGGTTATACAGTGCGGTCACACAGTGTGTTTACACAGTGCGGTTACACAGTGTGGCTTCACAGCGCGGTTACACAGTGCGGTTACACAGTGTGGCGTCACAGCGCTGTTACACAGTGAGGTAACACAGCGCAGTTACAAAGTGTGGTTACACACTGTGGTTACACAGTGTGGTTACACAATGTGGTTATACATTGCGGTTACACACTGCGGTTACACAGCGTGGTTAAACAAGGCGGTTACACAGTGCGGTTACACAATGCGTTTACACAGCGCGGTTACAAAGTGTGGTTACACAGTCTGGTTATACATTGCGGCTACACACTGCGGTTACTCAGCGTGGTTAAACAGGGCAGTTACACAGTGCGTTTACACAGAGCGTTTACACAGCACGGTTACACAGTGCGCTTACACAGCGCGGTTACACAGCGTGGCATCACAACCCGTTTACACAGCAAGGTTACAAAGTGCCATTACACAGCGCGGTTACACAGTGCAGTTATACAGCGTGGTTACACAGTGTGGCATCACAGCGTGGTTACAAAGCACGGTTACACAGCGCAGTTACACAGAGTGGTTACACAGTGCGGTTACACAGAGCAGTTACACAGCGTGTTGTCACAGCATGGTTACACAGTGCGGTTACACAGCGCAGTTACACAGTGCGGTTACACCGTGCGGTTACACAGCGCGGTTACACAGTGTGGCGTCACAGCATGGTTACACAGTGCGGTTACACAGTGTGGCGTCACAGCGCGGTTACACAGTGTGGTTACACAGTGCGGTTACACAGTGCGGTTACACAGTGCGGTTTCACAGCGCGGTTAAACAGTACGGTTACACAGTGCGGTCACACAGTGTGGTTACTCAGTGCGGTTACACAGTGTGGCATCACAGAGCGGTTACACAGCGCGGTTACACAACCTGGTTACACAGCACGGTTACACAGTGCGGGTACACAGCGCGGTTACACAGTGCGGTTACACAGCGCGGTTACACAGTGCGTTTACACAGCACGGTTACACAGCCTGGTTACACAGCACGGTTACACAGTGCGGTTACACAGCGCGGTTACACAGTGCGGTTACACAGCGTGGTCTGTGTGGTTACACAGAGCGGTTACGCAGAGCGGTTATGCAGCATGGTTACGCAGCGCAGTTACGCAGTGCAGTCACACAGCGCGGTCACACAGCGTGGTTACACAGTGCGGTTACACAGTGCGGTTACACAGTGTGGTTACACAGCGCGGTTACACAGTGCGGCATCACAACGCGTCTACACAGCATGGTTACATAGTTCCATTACACCCTGCGGTTACACTGTGCGGATACACAGCGTGGTTATAGAGCGCGGTTACACAACACTGTTACACAGCGCAGTTACACAGTGTGGTTACACAGCGCGGTTACACAGCGTGGTTACACAGCACAGTTACACAGCGTGGTTACACAGTGCGGTTACACAGTGTGGTTACACAGCGCGGTTACACAGCATAGTTACACAGCGTGGTTACAGAGCGCAGTTACACAGCATGGTTACACAGCGTGGTTACACAGCATGGTTACACAGTGCGGTTACACAATGCGGTTGCACAGTGGGGTTACACAGTGCAGTTACACAGCGCGGTTACACAGCGTGGTTATACAGTGCGGTCACACAGTGTGTTTACACAGCGCGGTTACACAGTGCGGTTACACAGTGTGGCGTCACAGCGCTGTTACACAGTGAGGTAACACAGCGCGGTTACAAAGTGTGGTTACACACTGTGGTTACACAGTGTGGTTACACAATGTGGTTATACATTGCGGTTACACACTGCGGTTACACAGCGTGGTTAAACAAGGCGATTACACAGTGCAGTTACACAGTGCGTTTACACAGCGCGGTTACAAAGTGTGGTTACACAGTCTGGTTATACATTGCGGCTACACACTGCGGTTACTCAGCGTGGTTAAACAGGGCAGTTACACAGTGCGTTTACACAGAGCGTTTACACAGCACGGTTACACAGTGCGCTTACACAGCGCGGTTACACAGCGTGGCATCACAACCCGTTTACACAGCAAGGTTACAAAGTGCCATTACACAGCGCGGTTACACAGTGCAGTTATACAGCGTGGTTACACAGTGTGGCATCACAGCGTGGTTACAAAGCGCGGTTACACAGCGCAGTTACACGGAGTGGTTACACGGTGCGGTTACACAGAGCAGTTACACAGTGCGGTTACACAGAGCAGTTACACAGCGTGTTGTCACAGCATGGTTACACAGTGCGGTTACACAGCGCAGTTACACAGTGCGGTTACACCGTGCGGTTACACAGCGCGGTTACACAGTGTGGCGTCACAGCGCTGTTACACAGTGAGGTAACACAGTGCAGTTACACAGTGCGGTTACACAGTGCGGTTTCACAGCGCGGTTAAACAGTACGGTTACACAGTGCGGTCACACAGTGTGGTTACTCAGTGCGGTTACACAGTGTGGCATCACAGAGCGGTTACACAGCGCGGTTACACAGCGTGGCATCACAACCCGTTTACACAGCAAGGTTACAAAGTGCCATTACACAGCGCAGTTACACAGTGCAGTTATACAGCGTGGTTACACAGTGTGGCATCACAGCATGGTTACAAAGCACGGTTACACAGCGCAGTTACACGGAGTGGTTACACAGTGCGGTTACACAGAGCAGTTACACAGTGCGGTTACACAGAGCAGTTACACAGCGTGTTGTCACAGCATGGTTACACAGTGCGGTTACACAGCGGAGTTACACAGTGCGGTTACACAGTGTGGCGTCACAGCATGGTTACACAGCGCAGTTACACGGAGTGGTTACACAGTGCGGTTACACAGAGCAGTTACACAGTGCGGTTACACAGAGCAGTTACACAGCGTGTTGTCACAGCATGGTTACACAGTGCGGTTACACAGCGGAGTTACACAGCGCGGTTACACAGTGTGGCGTCACAGCATGGTTACACAGCGCGGTTACACAGTGTGGCGTCACAGCGCGGTTACACAGTGTGGTTACACAGTGCGATTACACAGTGCGGTTTCACAGCGCGGTTAAACAGTACGGTTACACAGTGCGGTCACACAGTGTGGTTACTCAGTGCGGTTACACAGTGTGGCATCACAGAGCGGTTACACAGCGCGGTTACACAGTGCGTTTATACAGCACGGTTACACAGCCTGGTTACACAGCACGGTTACACAGTGTGGTTACACAGCGCGGTTACACAGTGCAGTTACACAGCGTGGTCTGTGTGGTTACACAGAGCGGTTACGCAGAGCGGTTATGCAGCATGGTTACGCAGCGCAGTTACGCAGTGCAGTCACACAGCGCGGTCACACAGCGTGGTTACACAGTGCGGTTACACAGCGCGGTTACACAGTGTGGTTACACAGCGCGGTTACACAGTGCGGCATCACAACGCGTCTACACAGCATGGTTACATAGTTCCATTACACCCTGCGGTTACACTGTGCGGATACACAGCGTGGTTATAGAGCGCGGTTACACAACACTGTTACACAGCGCAGTTACACAGTGTGGTTACACAGCGCGGTTACACAGCGTGGTTACACAGCGCAGTTACACAGCGTGGTTACACAGTGCGGTTACACAGTGTGGTTACACAGCGCGGTTACACAGCATAGTTACACAGTATGGTTACGCAGTGCGGTTACACAGCGTGGTTACAGAGCGCAGTTACACAGCATGGTTACACAGCGTGGTTACACAGCATGGTTACACAGTGCGGTTACACAATGCGGTTGCACAGTGGGGTTACACAGTGCAGTTACACAGCGCGGTTACACAGCGTGGTTATACAGTGCGGTCACACAGTGTGTTTACACAGTGCGGTTACACAGTGTGGCTTCACAGCGCGGTTACACAGTGCGGTTACACAGTGTGGCGTCACAGCGCTGTTACACAGTGAGGTAACACAGCGCGGTTACAAAGTGTGGTTACACACTGTGGTTACACAGTGTGGTTACACAATGTGGTTATACATTGCGGTTACACACTGCGGTTACACAGCGTGGTTAAACAAGGCGGTTACACAGTGCGGTTACACAGTGCGTTTACACAGCGCGGTTACACAGTGCGCTTACACAGCGCGGTTACACAGCGTGGCATCACAACCCGTTTACACAGCAAGGTTACAAAGTGCCATTACACAGCGCGGTTACACAGTGCAGTTATACAGCGTGGTTACACAGTGTGGCATCACAGCGTGGTTACAAAGCGCGGTTACACAGCGCAGTTACATGGAGTGGTTACACGGTGCGGTTACACAGAGCAGTTACACAGTGCGGTTACACAGAGCAGTTACACAGCGTGTTGTCACAGCATGGTTACACAGTGCGGTTACACAGCGCAGTTACACAGTGTGGTTACACAGTGCAGTTACACAGTGCGGTTACACAGTGCGGTTTCACAGCGCGGTTAAACAGTACGGTTACACAGTGCGGTCACACAGTGTGGTTACTCAGTGCGGTTACACAGTGTGGCATCACAGAGCGGTTACACAGCGCGGTTACACAGCGTGGCATCACAACCCGTTTACACAGCAAGGTTACAAAGTGCCATTACACAGCGCGGTTACACAGTGCAGTTATACAGCGTGGTTACACAGTGTGGCATCACAGCGTGGTTACAAAGCACGGTTACACAGCGCATTTACACGGAGTGGTTACACGGTGCGGTTACACAGAGCAGTTACACAGTGCGGTTACACAGAGCAGTTACACAGCGTGTTGTCACAGCATGGTTACACAGTGCGGTTACACAGCGCAGTTACACAGTGCGGTTACACCGTGCGGTTACACAGCGCGGTTACACAGTGTGGCGTCACAGCATGGTTACACAGCGTGGTTACACAGTGTGACGTCACAGCGCGGTTACACAGTGTGGTTACACAGTGCAGTTACACAGTGCGGTTACACAGTGCGGTTTCACTGCGCGGTTAAACAGTGCGGTTACACAGTGCGGTCACACAGTGTGGTTACTCAGTGCGGTTACACAGTGTGGCATCACAGAGCGGTTACACAGCGCGGTTACACAGTGCGTTTACACAGCACGGTTACACAGCCTGGTTACACAGCACGGTTACACAGTGCGGTTACACAGCGCGGTTACACAGTGCGGTTACACAGCGTGGTCTGTGTGGTTACACAGAGCGGTTACGCAGAGCGGTTATGCAGCATGGTTACGCAGCGCAGTTACGCAGTGCAGTCACACAGCGCGGTCACACAGCGTGGTTACACAGTGCGGTTACACAGCGCGGTTACACAGCGTGGTTACACAGTGCGGATACGCAGCGCAGTTACACAGTGTGGCGTCACAGAGTAATTACACAGCATGGTTACACAGTGTGGCATCACAGCATGGTTATACAGTGTGGTTACACAGCGCGGCTACACATTGTGGTTACACAGTGCGGTTACACAGTGCGGTTACAGTGCAGTTACACAGTGCAGTTATACCGCACGGTTACACAGTGCAGTTACAGAGTGCGGTTACACAGTGCAGTTACACAGTGCGGTTACACAGCGCGGTAACACAGTGTGGCGTCACAGCGCAGTTGCACAGTGCGGTTACACAGCGCGGTTACACAGCGCGGTTACACAGTGTGGTTACACAGCGCGGTTACACAACGCGGTTACACAGCACGGTTACACCGTGCGGTTACACAGCGCGGTTACACAGTGTGGTTAAACAGCGCGGTTACACAGTGCGGTTACACAGTGCGGTTACACAGTGTGGATACACAGTTCGGTTACACAGCGTGGTCAGTGTGGTTACACAGAGCTGTTACGCAGAGCGGTTACACAGCGCGGTTACGCCGTGCGGTTAGGCAGTGCGGTTACACAGTGTGGTCACACAGTGCCGTTACACAGCGCGGTTACACAACGCGGTTACACAGCGCGGTTACACAGTGTGGTTACACAGTGCGGTTACACAGCGCGGTTACACAGTGTTGTTAAACAGCGCAGTTACACAGTGCGGTTACACAGCGCGGTAACACAGTGTGGCGTCACAGCGCAGTTGCACAGTGCGGTTACACAGCGCGGTTACACAGCGCGGTTACACAGTGTGGTTACACAGCGCGGTTACACAACGCGGTTACACAGCGCGGTTACACAGTGCGGTTACACAGCGCGGTTACACAGTGCGGTTACACAGCGCGGTTACACAGTGCGGTTACACAGTGCGGTTACACAGTGTGGATACACAGTTCGGTTACACAGCGTGGTCAGTGTGGTTACACAGAGCTGTTACGCAGAGCGGTTACGCAGCGCGGTTATGCCGTGCAGTTAGGCAGTGCGGTTACACAGTGTGGTCACACAGTGCGGTTACACAGCGCGGTTTCACAACGCGGTTACACATTGTGGTTACACAGCGCGGTTACACAGTACGGTTACACAGCCCGGTTACACAGCGCGGTTACACAGCGCAGTTACACAGCACGGTTACACAGTGCGGTTACACAGTGCGGTTACGCAGCACGGTTACACAGTGTGGCGTCACAGCATGATTACACAGCATGGTTACACAGTGTGGCGTCACAGCGTGGTTATACAGTGTGGTTACACAGTGCGGTTACACAGCGCGGTTACACATTGTGGTTACACAGCACGGTTACACAGTGCAGTTACACAGCGCGGTTACACAGTGCGGTTACGCAGCGCAGTTACACAGTGTTGTTAAACAGCGCGGTTACACAGTGTTGTTAAACAGCGCAGTTACACAGTGCGGTTACACAGCGCGGTAACACAGTGTGGCGTCACAGCGCAGTTGCACAGTGCGGTTACACAGCGCGGTTACACAGCGCGGTTACACAGTGTGGTTACACAGCGCGGTTACACAACGCGGTTACACAGCGCGGTTACACAGTGCGGTTACACAGTGCGGTTACACAGTGCGGTTACACAGCGCGGTTACACAGTGCGGTTACACAGTGCGGTTACACAGTGTGGATACACAGTTCGGTTACACAGCGTGGTCAGTGTGGTTACACAGAGCTGTTACGCAGAGCGGTTACGCAGCGTGGTTACGCCGTGCAGTTAGGCAGTGCGGTTACACAGTGTGGTCACACAGTGCGGTTACACAGCGCGGTTACACATCGCGGTTACACATTGTGGTTACACAGCGCGGTTACACAGTACGGTTACACAGCCCGGTTACACAGCGCGGTTACACAGCGCGGTTACACAGCACGGTTACACAGTACGGTTACACAGCCCGGTTACACAGCGCGGTTACACAGCGCGGTTACACAGCACGGTTAAACAGTGTGGCGTCACAGCATGATTACACAGCATGGTTACACAGTGTGGCGTCACAGCGTGGTTATACAGTGTGGTTACACAGTGCGGTTACACAGCGCGGTTACACATTGTGGTTACACAGCACGGTTACACAGTGCAGTTACACAGCGCGGTTACACAGTGCGGTTACACAGCGCGGTTACACAGTGCGGTTACGCAGCGCAGTTACACAGTGTGGCGTCACAGCGTGATTACCCAGCACGGTTACACAGTGTGGCGTGACAGCATGGTTATACAGTGTGGTTACACAGTGCAGTTACACAGTGTGGTTACACAGCGTGGTTACACAGCGCGGTTACACAGTGCGGTTACGCAGCGCAGTTACACAGTGTGGCGTCACAGCGTGGTTACACAGTGCGGTTACACAGTGCGGTTACACAGTGTGGTTACACAGCGCGGTTACACAGTGCGGCATCACAACGCGTCTACACAGCATGGTTACATAGTTCCATTACACCCTGCGGTTACACTGTGCGGATACACAGCGTGGTTATAGAGCGCGGTTACACAACACTGTTACACAGCGCAGTTACACAGTGTGGTTACACAGCGCGGTTACACAGCGTGGTTACACAGCGCAGTTACACAGCGTGGTTACACAGTGTGGTTACACAGTGTGGTTACACAGCGCGGTTACACAGCACGGTTACACAGTATGGTTACACAGCGCGGTTACACAGCGTGGTTACAGAGCGCGGTTACACAGCATGGTTACACAGCGTGGTTACACAGCATGGTTACACAGTGCGGTTACACAATGCGGTTGCACAGTGGGGTTACACAGTGCAGTTACACAGCGCGGTTACACAGCGTGGTTATACAGTGCGGTCACACAGTGTGTTTACACAGTGCAGTTACACAGTGTGGCTTCACAGCGCGGTTACACAGTGCGGTTACACAGTGCGGTTACACAGTGTGGCGTCACAGCGCTGTTACACAGTGAGGTAACACAGCGCAGTTACAAAGTGTGGTTACACACTGTGGTTACACAGTGTGGTTACACAATGTGGTTATACATTGCGGTTACACACTGCGGTTACACAGCGTGGTTAAACAAGGCGGTTACACAGTGCGGTTACACAGTGCGTTTACACAGCGCGGTTACAAAGTGTGGTTACACAGTCTGGTTATACATTGCGGCTACACACTGCGGTTACTCAGCGTGGTTAAACAGGGCAGTTACACGGAGTGGTTACACGGTGCGGTTACACAGAGCAGTTACACAGTGCAGTTACACGGAGCAGTTACACAGCGTGTTGTCACAGCATGGTTACACAGTGCGGTTACACAGCGCAGTTACACAGTGCGGTTACACAGTGTGGTTACACAGTGCAGTTACACAGTGTGGTATCACAGCATGGTTACACAGTGCGGTTACACAGCGCAGTTACACAGTGTGGCATCACAGCGCGGTTACACAGCGCGGTTACACAGTGCGTTTACACAGCACGGTTACACAGCCCGGTTACACAGCACGGTTACACAGTGCGGTTACACAGCGCGGTTACACAGTGCGGTTACACAGCGTGGTCTGTGTGGTTACACAGAGCGGTTACGCAGAGCGGTTATGCAGCATGGTTACGCAGCGCAGTTACGCAGTGCAGTCACACAGCGCGGTCACACAGCGTGGTTACACAGTGCGGTTACACAGCGCGGTTACACAGCGTGGTTACACAGTGCGGATACGCAGCGCAGTTACACAGTGTGGCGTCACAGAGTGATTACACAGCATGGTTACACAGTGTGGCATCACAGCATGGTTATACAGTGTGGTTACACAGCGCGGCTACACATTGTGGTTACACAGTGCGGTTACACAGTGCGGTTACGCAGCGCAGTTACACAGTGTGGCGTCACAGCGTGATTACACAGCACGGTTACACAGTGTGGCGTCACAGCGTGTTTATACAGTGTGGTTACACAGTGCGGTTACACAGTGTGGTTACACAGTGCGGTTACACAGCGCGGTTACACAGTGCGGTTACTCAGTGCAGTTACACAGTGTGGCGTCACAGCGTGTTTATACAGTGTGGTTACACAGTGCGGTTACACAGTGTGGTTACACAGCGCGGTTACACAGTGCGGCATCACAACGCGTCTACACAGCATGGTTACATAGTTCCATTACACCCTGCGGTTACACTGTGCGGATACACAGCGTGGTTATAGAGCGCGGTTACACAACACTGTTACACAGCGCAGTTACACAGTGTGGTTACACAGCGCGGTTACACAGTGCGGTTACACAGCGCGGTAACACAGTGTGGCGTCACAGCGCAGTTGCACAGTGCGGTTACACAGTGCGGTTACACAGCGCGGTTACACAGCGTGGTTACACAGTGTGGATACACAGCGCGGTTACACAGTGTGGTTACACAGTGTGGATACACAGTTCGGTTACACAGCGTGGTCAGTGTGGTTACACAGAGCTGTTACGCAGAGCGGTTACGCAGCGCGGTTACGCCGTGCAGTTAGGCAGTGCGGTTACACAGTGTGGTCACACAGTGCGGTTACACAGCGCGGTTACACAACGCGGTTACACAGCGCGGTTACACAGTGTGGTTACACAGTGCGGTTACACAGCGCGGTTACACAGTGTTGTTAAACAGCGCAGTTACACAGTGCGGTTACACAGTGTGGATACACAGTTCGGTTACACAGCGTGGTCAGTGCGGTTACAAAGAGCGGTTACGCAGAGCGGTTACGCAGCGTGGTTACGCCGTGTGGTTAGGCAGTGCGCTTACACAGTGCGGTCACACAGTGCGGTTACACAGCGCGGTTACACAGCGAGGTTACACAGTGTGGTTACACAGCGCGGTTACACAGTGTGGTTACACAGCGCGTTTACACAGCGTGGTTATAGAGCGCGGTTACACAACACTGTTACACAGTGCGGTTACACAGTGTGCTTACACAGCGCAGTTACACAGCGTGGTTACACAGTGCGGTTACACAGCGTGGTTACACAGCGCGGTTACACATCACGGTTACACAGTATGGTTACACAGCGCGGTTACACAGCGTGGTTACAGAGCGCGGTTACACAGCATGGTTAGACAGCATGGTTACACAGCACGGTTACACAGTGCGGTTACACAGCGCGGTTACACAATGTGGTTACACAGCGCAGTTACACAGAGCGGCATCACAGCGCGGTTACACAGTGCGGTTACACAGTGCGGTTACACAGAGCGGCATCACAGCGGGGTTAAACAGTGCGGTTACACAGCGCAGTTTCACAGTGCGGTTACACAGCGCGGTGTCACAGCGCAGTTACACACTGTGGTTACACAGCGCGATTAAACAGTGAGGTTACACAGTGCGGTTACACAATGCGGTACACAGTGTGGTTACACAGTGCGGTTACACAGTGCGGTTACACAGTGCGGTTACACAGCGCGGTTACACAGCGTGGTTACACAGTGCGTTTACACAGCGCGGTTACACAATGCGATTGCACAGTGGGGTTACACAGTGCGGTTACACAGCGCGGTTTCACAGCGCAGTTACACAGCGTGGTTATACAGTGCGGTCACACAGTGTGGTTACACAGTGCGGTTACACAGTGTGGCATCACAGCGCGGTTACACAGTGCGTTACACAGTGTGGCGTCACAGCGCGGTTACACAGTGTGGTTACACAGTGTGGTAACACAGCGCGGTTACAAAGTGTGGTTACACACTGTAGTTACACAGTGCGGTTACACAGTGCGGTTACACAGTGCGGTTACACAGCGCGGTTACACAGCGTGGTTACACAGTGCGTTTACACAGCGCGGTTACACAATGCGATTGCACAGTGGGGTTACACAGTGCGGTTACACAGCGCGGTTTCACAGCGCAGTTACACAGCGTGGTTATACAGTGCGGTCACACAGTGTGGTTACACAGTGCGGTTACACAGTGTGGCATCACAGCGCGGTTACACAGTGCGTTACACAGTGTGGCGTCACAGCACGGTTACACAGTGTGGTTACACACTGTAGTTACACAGTGTGGTTACACAATGTGGTTATGTATTGCGGTTACACAGTGCGGTTACACAGTGCGGTTACACAGCGCGGTTACAAAGTGTGGTTACACAAAGTGGTTACACAGTGTGGTTACACAGTGTGGATACACATTGCGGTTACACACTGCGGTTACTCAGCGCGGTTAAACAGGGCGGTTACACAGTGCGTTTACACAGAGCATTTACACAGCGCGGTTACACAGTGCGGCATCACAACCTGTTTACACAGCAAGGTTACATAGTGCCATTACACAGCGCGGTTACACAGTGTGGCGTCACAGCGTGGTTACACAGTGCGGTTACACAGCGCGGTTACATGGTGTGGTTACACGGTGCAGTTACACAGTGCAGTAACACAGTGCGGTTACATGGAGCAGTTACACTGTGTGGTGTCACAGCATGGTTACACAGTGCGGTTACACAGCGCGGTTACACAGTGTGGTGTCACAGCGCGGTTACACAGCGCGATTACACAGTGCGTTTACACAGTGAGGTTACACAGCCTAGTTACACAGCACGGTTACACAGTGCGGTTACACAGCGCGGTTACACAGTGCGGTTACACAGCGTGGTCTGTGTGGTTCCACAGAGCAGTTATGCAGAAGGGTTACGCAGTGCGGTTATGCAGTGCGGTTACACAGCGCGGTTACGCAGTGCGGTCACACAGCGCGGTCACACAGCGCAGTCACACAGCGCGGTTACACTGCGCGGTTACACAGTGCGGTTATGCAGCGTGGTTACACAGTGTGGCGTGACAGCGTGATTACACAGCACGGTTACACAGTGTGGCGTCACAGCGTGGTTATACAGTGTGGTTACACAGTGCGGTTACACAGCGCGGTTACACAGTGTGGTTACACAGTGCGTTTACAGTGGCTATACAGCACGGTTACACGGTGCGGTTACACAGCGCGGTTACACATTGTGGTTACACAGCGCGGTTACACAGCGTGGTTACACAGTGCGGTTACGCAGCGCGGTTACACAGTGTGGCATCACAGCGTGATTACACTGCACGGTTACACAGTGTGGCGTCACAGCGTGGTTATACAGTGTGGTTACACAGTGCGGTTACACAGCGTGGTTACACATTGTGGTTACACAGCGCGGTTACACAGTACGGTTACACAGCCCGGTTACACAGCGCGGTTACACAGCGCGGTTACACAGCACGGTTACACAGTGCGGTTACACAGTGCGGTTACGCAGCACGGTTACACAGTGTGGCGTCACAGCATGATTACACAGCATGGTTACACAGTGTGGCGTCACAGCGTGGTTATACAGTGTGGTTACACAGTGTGGTTACACAGCGCGGTTACACATTGTGGTTACACAGCACGGTTACACAGTGCAGTTACACAGCACGGTTACACAGCGCGGTTACACAGCGCGGTTACACAGTGCGGTTACACAGTGCGGTTACGCAGCGCAGTTACACAGTGTGGTGTCACAGCGTGATTACACAGCACGGTTACACAGTGTGGCGTCACAGCGTGGTTATACAGTGTGGTTACACAGTGCAGTTACACAGTGTGGTTACACAGCGTGGTTACACAGCGCGGTTACACAGTGCGGTTACTCAGCGCAGTTACACAGTGTGGCGTCACAGTGCGATTACACAGCACGGTTACACAGTGCGGTTACACAGTGCGGTTACGCAGCGCAGTTACACAGTGTGGCGTCACAGCATGGTTACACAGTGCGGTTACACAGTGCGGTTACACAGTGTGGTTACACAGCGCGGTTACACAGTGCGGCATCACAACGCGTCTACACAGCATGGTTACATAGTTCCATTACACCCTGCGGTTACACTGTGCGGATACACAGCGTGGTTATAGAGCGCGGTTACACAACACTGTTACACAGCGCAGTTACACAGTGTGGTTACACAGCGCGGTTACACAGCGTGGTTACACAGCGCAGTTACACAGCGTGGTTACACAGTGCGGTTACACAGTGTGGTTACACAGCGCGGTTACACAGCACGGTTACACAGTATGGTTACACAGCGCGGTTACACAGCGTGGTTACAGAGCGCGGTTACACAGCATGGTTACACAGCGTGGTTACACAGCATGGTTACACAGTGCGGTTACACAATGCGGTTGCACAGTGGGGTTACACAGTGCAGTTACACAGCGCGGTTACACAGCGTGGTTATACAGTGCGGTCACACAGTGTGTTTACACAGTGCAGTTACACAGTGTGGCTTCACAGCGCGGTTACACAGCGCGGTTACACAGTGCGGTTACACAGTGTGGCGTCACAGCGCTGTTACACAGTGAGGTAACACAGCGCAGTTACAAAGTGTGGTTACACACTGTGGTTACACAGTGTGGTTACACAATGTGGTTATACATTGCGGTTACACACTGCGGTTACACAGCGTGGTTAAACAAGGCGGTTACACAGTGCGGTTACACAGTGCGTTTACACAGCGCGGTTACAAATTGTGGTTACACAGTCTGGTTATACATTGCGGCTACACACTGCGGTTACTCAGCGTGGTTAAACAGGGCAGTTACACAGTGCGTTTACACAGAGCGTTTACACAGCACGGTTACACAGTGCGCTTACACAGCGCGGTTACACAGCGCGGCATCACAACCCGTTTACACAGCAAGGTTACATAGTGCCATTACACAGCGCGGTTACACAGTGCAGTTATACAGCGTGGTTACACAGTGTGGCATCACAGCGTGGTTACAAAGCGCGGTTACACAGCGCAGTTACACGGAGTGGTTACACGGTGCGGTTACACAGAGCAGTTACACAGTGCAGTTACACGGAGCAGTTACACAGCGTGTTGTCACAGCATGGTTACACAGTGCGGTTACACAGCGCAGTTACACAGTGCGGTTACACAGTGTGGTTACACAGTGCAGTTACACAGTGTGGTATCACAGCATGGTTACACAGTGCGGTTACACAGCGCGGTTACACAGTGTGGCATCACAGCGCGGTTACACAGCGCGGTTACACAGTGCGTTTACACAGCACGGTTACACAGCCTGGTTACACAGCACGGTTACACAGTGCGGTTACACAGCGCGGTTACACAGTGCGGTTACACAGCGTGGTCTGTGTGGTTACACAGAGCGGTTACGCAGAGCGGTTATGCAGCATGGTTACGCAGCGCAGTTACGCAGTGCAGTCACACAGCGCGGTCACACAGCGTGGTTACACAGTGCGGTTACACAGCGCGGTTACACAGCGTGGTTACACAGTGCGGATACGCAGCGCAGTTACACAGTGTGGCGTCACAGAGTGATTACACAGCATGGTTACACAGTGTGGCATCACAGCATGGTTATACAGTGTGGTTGCACAGCGCGGCTACACATTGTGGTTACACAGTGCGGTTACACAGTGCGGTTACGCAGCGCAGTTACACAGTGTGGCGTCACAGCGTGATTACACAGCACGGTTACACAGTGTGGCGTCACAGCGTGTTTATACAGTGTGGTTACACAGTGCGATTACACAGTGTGGTTACACAGCGCGGTTACACAGCGCGGTTACACAGTGCGGTTACTCAGTGCAGTTACACAGTGTGGCGTCACAGCGTGTTTATACAGTGTGGTTACACAGTGCGGTTACACAGTGTGGTTACACAGCGCGGTTACACAGTGCAGCATCACAACGCGTCTACACAGCATGGTTACATAGTTCCATTACACCCTGCAGTTACACTGTGCGGATACACAGCGTGGTTATAGAGCGCGGTTACACAACACTGTTACACAGCGCAGTTACACAGTGTGGTTACACAGCACGGTTACACAGTGCGGTTACACAGCGCGGTAACACAGTGTGGCGTCACAGCGCAGTTGCACAGTGCGGTTACACAGCGCGGTTACACAGCGTGGTTACACAGTGTGGTTACACAGCGCGGTTACACAACGCGGTTACACAGCGCGGTTACACAGCATGGTTACACAGCGCGGTTACACAGTGTGGTTAAACAGCGCGGTTACACAGTGCGGTTACACAGTGCGGTTACACAGTGTGGATACACAGTTCGGTTACACAGCGTGGTCAGTGTGGTTACACAGAGCTGTTACGCAGAGCGGTTACGCTGTGCGGTTAGGCAGTGCGGTTACACAGTGTGGTCACACAGTGCGGTTACACAGCGCGGTTACACAACGCGGTTACACAGCGCGGTTACACAGTGTGGTTACACAGTGCGGTTACACAGCGCGGTTACACAGGGTTGTTAAACAGCGCGGTTACACAGTGCGGTTACACAGTGTGGATACACAGTTCGGTTACACAGCGTGGTCAGTGCGGTTACAAAGAGCGGTTACGCAGAGCGGTTACGCAGCGTGGTTACGCCGTGTGGTTAGGCAGTGCGCTTACACAGTGCGGTCACACAGTGCGGTTACACAGCGCGGTTACACAGCGAGGTTACACAGTGTGGTTACACAGCGCGGTTACACAGTGTGGTTACACAGCGCGTTTACACAGCGTGGTTATAGAGCGCGGTTACACAACACTGTTACACAGTGCGGTTACACAGTGTGCTTACACAGTGCAGTTACACAGCGTGGTTACACAGTGCGGTTACACAGTGTGGTTACACAGCGCGGTTACACATCACGGTTACACAGTATGGTTACACAGCGCGGTTACACAGCGTGGTTACAGAGCGCGGTTACACAGCATGGTTAGACAGCATGGTTACACAGCATGGTTACACAGTGCGGTTACACAGCGTGGTTACACAATGTGGTTACACAGCGCAGTTACACAGAGCGGCATCACAGCGCGGTTACACAGTGCGGTTACACAGTGCGGTTACACAGAGCGGCATCACAGCGGGGTTAAACAGTGCGGTTACACAGCGCAGTTTCACAGCGCGGTTACACAGCGCGGTGTCACAGCGCAGTTACACACTGTGGTTACACAGCGCGATTAAACAGTGCGGTTACACAGTGCGGTTACACAATGCGGTACACAGTGTGGTTACACAGTGCGCTTACACAGTGCGGTTACACAGTGCAGTTACACAGCGCGGTTACACAGCGTGGTTACACAGTGCGTTTACACAGCGCGGTTACACAATACGATTGCACAGTGGGGTTACACAGTGCGGTTACACAGCGCGGTTTCACAGCGCAGTTACACAGCGTGGTTATACAGTGCGGTCACACAGTGTGGTTACACAGTGCGGTTACACAGTGTGGCATCACAGCGCGGTTACACAGTGCGGTTACACAGCACGGTTACACAGTGTGGTGTCACAGCGCGATTACACAATTCATTTACACAGTGAGGTTACACAGCCTAGTTACACAGCACGGTTACACAGTGCGGTTACACAGCGCGGTTACACAGAGCGGTTACACAGCGTGGACTGTGTGGTTACACAGAGCAGTTACGCAGAAGGGTTACGCAGTGCGGTTACGCAGTGCGGTTACACAGCGCGGTTACGCAGTGCGGTCACACAGCACGGTCACAGCGCAGTCACACAGCGCGGTTACACTGCGCGGTTACACAGTGCGGTTATGCAGCGTGGTTACACAGTGTGGCGTGACAGCGTGATTACACAGCACGGTTACACAGTGTGGCGTCACAGCGTGGTTATACAGTGTGGTTACACAGTGCGGTTACACAGTGTGGTTACACTGTGCGGTTACACAGCGCGGTTACACAGCGTGGTTACACAGTGCAGTTACACAGCGCGGTTACACAGTGTGGTTACACAGTGCTGTTACACAGTGTGGTTACACAGTGCGTTTACACAGTGTGGCTATACAGCGCGGTTACACGGTGCGGTTACACAGCGCGGTTACACATTGTGGTTACACAGCGCGGTTACGCAGCACGGTTACACAGTGTGGCGTCACAGCATGATTACACAGCATGGTTACACAGTGTGGCGTCACAGCGTGGTTATACAGTGTGGTTACACAGTGCGGTTACACAGCGCGGTTACACATTGTGGTTACACAGCGCGGTTACACAGTGCAGTTACACAGCGCGGTTACACAGCGCGGTTACACAGTGCGGTTACGCAGCGCAGTTACACAGTGTGGCGTCACAGCGTGATTACACAGCACGGTTACACAGTGTGGCGTCACAGCGTGGTTATACAGTGTGGTTACACAGTGCAGTTACACAGTGTGGTTACACAGCATGGTTACACAGCGCGGTTACACAGTGCGGTTACTCAGAGCAGTTACACAGTGTGGCGTCACAGTGCGATTACACAGCACGGTTACACAGTGCGGTTACACAGTGCGGTTACGCAGCGCAGTTACACAGTGTGGCGTCACAGCGTGGTTACACAGTGCGGTTACACAGTGCAGTTACACAGTGTGGTTACACAGCGCGGTTACACAGTGCGGCATCACAACGCGTCTACACAGCATGGTTACATAGTTCCATTACACCCTGCGGTTACACTGTGCGGATACACAGCGTGGTTATAGAGCGCGGTTACACAACACTGTTACACAGCGCAGTTACACAGTGTGGTTACACAGCGCGGTTACACAGCGTGGTTACACAGTGCGGTTACACAGTGTGGTTACACAGCGCAGTTACACAGCGTGGTTACACAGTGCGGTTACACAGTGTGGTTACACAGCGCGGTTACACAGCACGGTTACACAGTATGGTTACACAGCGCGGTTACACAGCGTGGTTACAGAGCGCGGTTACACAGCATGGTTACACAGCGTGGTTACACAGCATGGTTACACAGTGCGGTTACACAATGCGGTTGCACAGTGGGGTTACACAGTGCAGTTACACAGCGCGGTTACACAGCGTGGTTATACAGTGCGGTCACACAGTGTGTTTACACAGTGCGGTTACACAGTGTGGCTTCACAGCGCGGTTACACAGCGCGGTTACACAGTGCAGTTACACAGTGTGGCGTCACAGCGCTGTTACACAGTGAGGTAACACAGCGCGGTTACAAAGTGTGGTTACACACTGTGGTTACACAGTGTGGTTACACAATGTGGTTATACATTGCGGTTACACACTGCGGTTACACAGCGTGGTTAAACAAGGCGGTTACACAGTGCGGTTACACAGTGCGTTTACACAGCGCGGTTACAAAGTGTGGTTACACAGTCTGTTTATACATTGCGGCTACACACTGCGGTTACTCAGCGTGGTTAAACAGGGCAGTTACACAGTGCGTTTACACAGAGCGTTTACACAGCACGGTTACACAGTGTGCTTACACAGCGCGGTTACACAGCGCGGCATCACAACCCATTTACACAGCAAGGTTACATAGTGTCATTACACAGCGCGGTTACACAGTGCAGTTATACAGCGTGGTTACACAGTGTGGCATCACAGCGTGGTTACAAAGCGCGGTTACACAGCGCAGTTACACGGAGTGGTTACACGGTGCGGTTACACAGAGCAGTTACACAGTGCGGTTACACAGAGCAGTTACACAGCGTGTTGTCACAGCATGGTTACACAGTGCGGTTACACAGCGCAGTTACACAGTGCGGTTACACAGTGCGGTTACACAGTGCAGTTACACAGTGTGGTATCACAGCATGGTTACACAGTGCGGTTACACAGCGCGGTTACACAGTGTGGCATCACAGCGCGGTTACATAGCGCGGTTACACAGTGCGTTTACACAGCACGGTTACACAGCCTGGTTACACAGTGCGGTTACACAGCGCGGTTACACAGTGCGGTTACACAGCGTGGTCTGTGTGGTTACACAGAGCGGTTACACAGAGCGGTTATGCAGCATGGTTACGCAGCGCAGTTACGCAGTGCAGTCACACAGCGCGGTCACACAGCGTGGTTACACAGTGCGGTTACACAGCGTGGTTACACAGCGTGGTTACACAGTGCGGATATGCAGCGCAGTTACACAGTGCGGCGTCACAGAGTGATTACACAGCATGGTTACACAGTGTAGCATCACAGCATGGTTATACAGTGTGGTTACACAGCGCGGCTACACAGTGTGGTTACACAGTGCGGTTACACAGTGCGGTTATGCAGAGTGGCGTCTCAGAGCGGTTACAGTGCAGTTACACAGTGCAGTTATACCGCACGGTTACACAGTGCAGTTACAGAGTGCGGTTACACAGTGTGGTTACACAGAGCGGCATCACAGCGAGGTTATACAGCGCGGTTACACAGTGCGTTTACACAGTGCGGTTACACAGTGCGGTTATGCAGTGGGGTTACACAGTGCAGTTACACAGCGCGGTTACACAGTGTGGCGTCACAGCGCCGTTACACAGTGCTGTTGCACAGTGCGGTTACACAGTGTGGTTACACAGCACGGTTACACAGTGCTGTTACATAGCGCGGTTACACAGCACGGTTACACAGTGCGGTTACACACTGCGGTTACACAGCGCGGTTACGCAGCGCGGTTACACAGCGCGTTTACACAGTGCGGTTACACAGAGCGGTAACACAGTGTGGCGTCACAGCGCAGTTGCACAGTGCGGTTACACAGCGCGGTTATACAGCGCGGTTACACAGTGTGGTTACACAGCGCGGTTACACAACGCGGTTACACAGCACGGTTACACAGTGCGGTTACACAGCGCGGTTACACAGTGTGGTTAAACAGCGCGGTTACACAGTGCGGTTACACAGTGTGGATACACAGTTCGGTTACACAGCGTGGTCAGTGTGGTTACACAGAGCTGTTACGCAGAGCGGTTACACAGCGCGGTTACGCCGTGCGGTTAGGCAGTGCGGTTACACAGTGCGGTTACACAACGCGGTTACACAGCGCGGTTACACAGTGTGGTTACACAGTGTGGATACACAGTTCGGTTACACAGCGTGGTCAGTGCGGTTACAAAGAGCGGTTACGCAGAGCGGTTACGCAGCGTGGTTACGCCGTGTGGTTAGGCAGTGCGCTTACACAGTGCGGTCACACAGTGCGGTTACACAGCGCGGTTACACAGCGAGGTTACACAGTGTGGTTACACAGCGCAGTTACACAGTGTGGTTACACAGCGCGTTTACACAGCGTGGTTATAGAGCGCGGTTACACAACACTGTTACACAGTGCGGTTACACAGTGTGCTTACACAGCGCAGTTACACAGCGTGGTTACACAGTGCGGTTACACAGTGTGGTTACACAGCGCGGTAACACAGTGTGGCGTCACAGCGCAGTTGCACAGTGCGGTTACACAGCGCGGTTACACAGCGCGGTTACACAGTGTGGTTACACAGCGCGGTTACACAACGCGGTTACACAGTGCGGTTACACAGTGCGGTTACACAGCGCGGTTACACAGTGTGGTTAAACAGCGCGGTTACACAGTGCGGTTACACAGTGCGGTTACACAGTGTGGATACACAGTTCGGTTGCACAGCGTGGTCAGTGTGGTTACACAGTGCTGTTACGCAGAGCGGTTACGCAGCGCGATTACACCGTGCGGTTAGGCAGTGCGGTTACACAGTGTGGTCACACAGTGCGGTTACACAGCACGGTTACACAACGCGGTTACACAGCGCGGTTACACAGCGCGGTTACACAGTGTGGTTACACAGTGCGGTTACACAGCGCGGTTACACAGTGTTGTTAAACAGCGCGGTTACACAGTGCGGTTACACAGTGTGGATACACAGTTCGGTTACACAGCGTGGTCAGTGCGGTTACAAAAAGCGGTTACGCAGAGCGGTTACGCAGCGTGGTTATGCCGTGTGGTTAGGCAGTGCGCTTACACAGTGCGGTCACACAGTGCGGTTACACAGCGCGGTTACACAGCGAGGTTACACAGTGTGGTTACACAGCGCAGTTACACAGTGTGGTTACACAGCGCATTTACACAGCGTGGTTATAGAGCGCGGTTACACAACACTGTTACACAGTGCGGTTACACAGTGTGCTTACACAGCGCAGTTACACAGCGTGGTTACACAGTGCGGTTACACAGTGTGGTTACACAGCGCGGTTACACATCACGGTTACACAGTATGGTTACACAGCGCGGTTACACAGCGTGGTTACAGAGCGCGGTTACACAGCATGGTTAGACAGCATGGTTACACAGCATGGTTACACAGCGCGGTTACACAGTGCGGTTACACAGTGCAGTTACACAGAGCGGCATCACAGCGGGGTTAAACAGTGCGGTTACACAGCGCAGTTTCACAGCGCGGTTACACAGCGCGATTACACAGTGCGTTTACACAGTGCGTTTACACAGTGAGGTTACACAGCCTAGTTACACAGCACGGTTACACAGTGCGGTTACACAGCGCGGTTACACAGTGCGGTTACACAGCGTGGTCTGTGTGGTTACACAGAGCAATTACGCAGAAGGCTTACGCAGTGCAGTTATGCAGTGCGGTTACACAGCGCGGTTACGCAGTGCGGTCACACAGCGCGGTCACACAGCGCAGTCACACAGCGCGGTTACACTGCGCAGTTACACAGTGCGGTTATGCAGCGTGGTTACACAGTGTGGCGTGACAGCGTGATTACACAGCACGGTTACACAGTGTGGCGTCACAGCGTGGTTATACAGTGTGGTTACACAGTGCGGTTACACAGTGTGGTTACACTGTGCGGTTACACAGCGCGGTTACACAGCGTGGTTACACAGTGCAGTTACACAGCGCGGTTACACATTGTGGTTACACAGCGCGGTTACACAGCGTGGTTACACAGTGCGGTTACGCAGCGCGGTTACACAGTGTGGCGTCACAGCGTGATTACACTGCACGGTTACACAGTGTGGCGTCACAGCGTGGTTATACAGTGTGGTTACACAGTGCGGTTACACAGCGCGGTTACACATTGTGGTTACACAGCGCGGTTACACAGTGCGGTTACACAGCGCGGTTACACAGCGCGGTTACACAGCACGGTTACACAGTGCGGTTACACACTGCGGTTACACAGCGCGGTTACGCAGCGCGGTTACACAGCGCGTTTACACAGTGCGGTTACACAGAGCGGTAACACAGTGTGGCGTCACAGCGCAGTTGCACAGTGCGGTTACACAGCGCGGTTATACAGCGCGGTTACACAGTGTGGTTACACAGCGCGGTTACACAACGCGGTTACACAGCACAGTTACACAGTGCGGTTACACAGCGCGGTTACACAGTGTGGTTAAACAGCGCGGTTACACAGTGCGGTTACACAGTGTGGATACACAGTTCGGTTACACAGCGTGGTCAGTGTGGTTACACAGAGCTGTTACGCAGAGCGGTTACACAGCGCGGTTACGCCGTGCGGTTAGGCAGTGCGGTTACACAGTGCGGTTACACAACGCGGTTACACAGCGCGGTTACACAGTGTGGTTACACAGTGTGGATACACAGTTCGGTTACACAGCGCGGTTACACAGTGTTGTTAAACAGCGCGGTTACACAGTGCGGTTACACAGTGTAGATACACAGTTCGGTTACACAGCGTGGTCAGTGCGGTTACAAAGAGCGGTTACGCAGAGCGGTTACGCAGCGTGGTTACGCCGTGTGGTTAGGCAGTGCGCTTACACAGTGCGGTCACACAGTGCGGTTACACAGCGCGGTTACACAGCGAGGTTACACAGTGTGGTTACACAGCGCAGTTACACAGTGTGGTTACACAGCGCGTTTACACAGCGTGGTTATAGAGCGCGGTTACACAACACTGTTACACAGTGCGGTTACACAGTGTGCTTACACAGCGCAGTTACACAGCGTGGTTACACAGTGCGGTTACACAGTGTGGTTACACAGCGCGGTAACACAGTGTGGCGTCACAGCGCAGTTGCACAGTGCGGTTACACAGCGCGGTTACACAGCGCGGTTACACAGTGTGGTTACACAGCGCGGTTACACAACGCGGTTACACAGTGCGGTTACACAGTGCGGTTACACAGCGCGGTTACACAGTGTGGTTAAACAGCGCGGTTACACAGTGCGGTTACACAGTGCGGTTACACAGTGTGGATACACAGTTCGGTTGCACAGCGTGGTCAGTGTGGTTACACAGTGCTGTTACGCAGAGCGGTTACGCAGCGCGATTACACCGTGCGGTTAGGCAGTGCGGTTACACAGTGTGGTCACACAGTGCGGTTACACAGCGCGGTTACACAACGCGGTTACACAGCGCGGTTACACAGCGCGGTTACACAGTGTGGTTACACAGTGCGGTTACACAGCGCGGTTACACAGTGTTGTTAAACAGCGCGGTTACACAGTGCGGTTACACAGTGTGGATACACAGTTCGGTTACACAGCGTGGTCAGTGCGGTTACAAAAAGCGGTTACGCAGAGCGGTTACGCAGCGTGGTTATGCCGTGTGGTTAGGCAGTGCGCTTACACAGTGCGGTCACACAGTGCGGTTACACAGCGCGGTTACACAGCGAGGTTACACAGTGTGGTTACACAGCGCAGTTACACAGTGTGGTTACACAGCGCATTTACACAGCGTGGTTATAGAGCGCGGTTACACAACACTGTTACACAGTGCGGTTACACAGTGTGCTTACACAGCGCAGTTACACAGCGTGGTTACACAGTGCGGTTACACAGTGTGGTTACACAGCGCGGTTACACATCACGGTTACACAGTATGGTTACACAGCGCGGTTACACAGCGTGGTTACAGAGCGCGGTTACACAGCATGGTTAGACAGCATGGTTACACAGCACGGTTACACAGCGCGGTTACACAGTGCGGTTACACAGTGCAGTTACACAGAGCGGCATCACAGCGGGGTTAAACAGTGCGGTTACACAGCGCAGTTTCACAGCGCGGTTACACAGCGCGATTACACAGTGCGTTTACACAGTGCGTTTACACAGTGAGGTTACACAGCCTAGTTACACAGCACGGTTACACAGTGCGGTTACACAGCGCGGTTACACAGTGCGGTTACACAGCGTGGTCTGTGTGGTTACACAGAGCAATTACGCAGAAGGCTTACGCAGTGCAGTTATGCAGTGCGGTTACACAGCGCGGTTACGCAGTGCGGTCACACAGCGCGGTCACACAGCGCAGTCACACAGCGCGGTTACACTGCGCAGTTACACAGTGCGGTTATGCAGCGTGGTTACACAGTGTGGCGTGACAGCGTGATTACACAGCACGGTTACACAGTGTGGCGTCACAGCGTGGTTATACAGTGTGGTTACACAGTGCGGTTACACAGTGTGGTTACACTGTGCGGTTACACAGCGCGGTTACACAGCGTGGTTACACAGTGCAGTTACACAGCGCGGTTACACATTGTGGTTACACAGCGCGGTTACACAGCGTGGTTACACAGTGCGGTTACGCAGCGCGGTTACACAGTGTGGCGTCACAGCGTGATTACACTGCACGGTTACACAGTGTGGCGTCACAGCGTGGTTATACAGTGTGGTTACACAGTGCGGTTACACAGCGCGGTTACACATTGTGGTTACACAGCGCGGTTACACAGTGCGGTTACACAGCGCGGTTACACAGCACGGTTACACAGCACGGTTACACAGTGCGGTTACACAGTGCGGTTACGCAGCGCGGTTACACAGTGTGGCGTCACAGCATGATTACACAGCACGGTTACACAGTGTGGCGTCACAGCGTGGTTATACAGTGTGGTTACACAGTGCGGTTACACAGCGCGGTTACACATTGTGGTTACACAGCGCGGTTACACAGTGCAGTTACACAGTGCGGTTACACAGCGCGGTTACACAGTGTGGTTACACAGTGCGGTTACGCAGCGCTGTTACACAGTGTGGCGTCACAGCGTGATTACACAGCACGGTTACACAGTGTGGCGTCACAGCGTGGTTATACAGTGTGGTTACACAGTGCGGTTACACAGTGTGGTTACACAGCGCGGTTACACAGCGCAGTTACACAGTGCGGTTACTCAGCGCAGTTACACAGTGTGGCGTCACAGTGCGATTACACAGCACAGTTACACAGTGCGGTTACACAGTGCGGTTACTCAGCGCAGTTACACAGTGTGGCTATACAGCGCGGTTACACAGTGCAGTTACACAGCGCGGTTACACATTGTGGTTACACAGCACGGTTACACAGTGCGGTTACACAGCGCGGTTACACAGCGCGGTTACACAGTGCGGTTACACAGTGCGGTTACGCAGCGCAGTTACACAGTGTGGCGTCACAGCGTGATTACACAGCACGGTTACACAGTGTGGCGTCACAGCGTGGTTACACAGTGTGGTTAGATTGTGTGGTTACGCAGCACAGTTACACAGTGCGGTTACACAGCGCGGTTACACGGTGTGGTTACACAGTGTGGTTACACAGCGCAGTTACACAGTGTGGCGTCACAGCATGGTTACTCGGTGCAGTTACACAGTGTGGTGTCACAGCGCGTTTACACAGCGCGGTTACACAGTGCGGTTTCACAGTGCGGTTACACAGCACGATTACACAGTGTGGTTAAACAGCGTGGTTACACAGCGTGGTTACACAGCGCGGTACAATGGAATATTAGCATGTTAGAGCAGGAGTAGGCCATTCAGCTGCTTGTGCCTATTCCACCAATAATGCACAGCCAAAAATTAAGGAGCAAAGGGAGTGGGAGATGCACAAGGGGCCAGGACTCAATGAGTGAACACACTCGCAAAGTCCTGAGTCACTCAGAGTGAGACCCTTCACCCCCATCCCCGCTCCGAGTTTCTATCCCTAAAATTAGGGAATTCGGTTTGCCAGCTGTGACTAAATATATTCCTGGACATTTAATCACATGACTCTCTGGCCATTAGTCGGCCAACACATCCATCCTGGTAACGTACTGTCTTCTTACGGCAATTGGAAAGCAAAATGACTCATTACCCAATTAGATGCTGATTGACTGTCGGTCAAACAGCCTTTTTACCCTCATTTTCAACCTTTTTATATCTGATAAAGTGAAATGTTCAAAGAGAATTACAAAGAAATTAATCTTTTTCTAATGTTCCAGGGTGATTTCTCTCCAGTTGCACACAGCAGTGTCCTGGAGATTGATCTTCAATTCCTGGAGACTCCAGACCAGTCCTGGAGGGTTGGGAACCCTAAATAAAAGGGGCAGAGTTTAGCGCTTGTCAGGCAGGCTGAGCAGGGGTTGACGGGAAGGTCAGGAAACCCGGCTGCTGAGGTGAAAATTCTGCCCAATGGGTTTGCTGGTTAATGTCGCCTTCTGCAACCTCACTCTGAGTAAAAGAGCTGGTACCAAGGGCTGCAGATTAGGTGGAACCATTCCCCCAGCAAAGCTCAGCCATTTGGACAGAAGACATGGCAGCAGGAGTAGGCCATTCAGCCCCTCCAGCCTGTTCCACCATTCGACAAGACCATGGCTGACCTGATTGTAACCTCAACCCCCACATACCCACGTACCCCCAAACACCTTTCACCCCCTTGTTCACCCAACTTAAGTCCACACCCCTCAGTGCCCCTACCTTACAAATATCTCTCGTTCTCAGCCTTGAAAACACCATCTGGCCACCCACCCCCCTCCCCCCACCTCCATCCACAGCTTTAAGCAGGAGAAGGTTCCAGATATCTGCTGCCCATGGTGGGAAATGCTTCCAGATTTTACCCCCGGACAGCCTGGCTCTGATTTTAAGATTCTGCGCCTTTGTTCTGGACCCCCTGCCCCCTCGCACCCCCTACCCCACCCCACCCCCACCCATCCTACCCCCACCCCCAACCCCCTCCCCCTCCCCCACCCCCACCCCTCCCACTCCCAACCCCACCGCCAGAGGCAATAGTTTCACTGCCAAGCCTATGAAATGCTCTTATCCTTTTGAACACCTTAATTAGATCACCTCAGTCTTCTAAACCTGAGGAAATATAAACCTAGTTGTCCTCGTTACTTAACCCTTCCCATCCCCAGTATCATTCTGGCGCTGCAATCCTTCCTGATGATGTTTACTCCGGACGGGGATCTGACCCAGACCTTGTCCAACTCAATCAGCTGCCCAGCCTGAATCTGCCCCTTTAAACAGCATCTTTGGAATCTCAAGATAAGTTTTTTTTTTGTTCACTTTTCCGAAACTGTCAAAGTTCAGACACCCAAACATCTAACTGCAAAGCATTAAAATTCTTGGTCAGGAACTCCCGGGGGTAAACTGGTCCTCAGTGAAAGGTTTAACACTGCAGTGAATGTAAGACAGGGCACCGCGTGTCACGTTACACATACAAACTCGGAGCAGGAATAGGCCACTCAGCCCCTCGAGCCTGCTCAGCCATTCATGATATCCCCTGCTTCACAATCTTGAGTGCTTCTCGTTAATTTCAGGATGTGCAATCCCTCACTCCACTCAATGTTATCGCACTCCGCAGGGGTAATGTTACTGGGCTGGTGATCCACAGGCATGAATTCAAATCAGTTGATTCAATAAAACCTGGAGCGAGAAGTGAGTCTCAGTAATGGTAACCACGAAACTACTGGACTGTGATTTTTTTTAAAAAAATACCCATCTGGTTCACTAATATCCTTTTAGGAATTTGCTGTCCTTACAGGCTCGGGCCTACATGTGACTCCAGACGCTCGGCAAAGTGATTGGCTCTCAGCTCACCCACACCACCATCTCCAGGGCAATTGGGGATGGTCTCATCAGCAATACGCACATCCTGCAAGTTAAAGGCAGAATACCCATTTACCATATTGTCAATGAAAGAAATCCAAGGCAACTACAGTCCCATTGGTCATTCTTCCGTTCCACAGAAAATAATTGATCCAGATATCAATATATTTGAAACTGTGGTCACCTGCACAGCAATAAAAAGAGTTTACATTTATATAGCACCTCAGCCGTGGGATCGCACTTCCAACAGTGGAGCACTCCTTCAGTGCTGTGTGGGGCTAAATTTTGGGCTCACCTCCCTGGAATAGGTCTCCCCCGGCTTTGAGGTGAGAGTGTTACACAGCTGACATGGGCACAGGAAGGGGAAGGTCCTCCTTCAACAAGTTCCTCAACATTCTTGAAGCAGTAACAATCTAAGAGAACAGTGGGAAAAAAAGGCATTTATTTGTGTTGCACCTTGAGATTCAAAAGGCCCTTTTTTTAAAAATTCATTCTTGGGATGTGTCAATTCCTGGCAAGGCCAGCATTTATTGCCCATCCCTAATTGCCCTGCTAGGCCATTTCAGAGGGGCAGTTAAGAGTCAACCACATTGCTGTGGGGGTCTGGAGAAACGTGTAGGCCAGACCAGGTAAGAATGGCAAATTTCCTTCCCAAATAATGATACTTTCACCGTCACTGAGACTAGCTTTCAATTCCAGATTTATTAATTGAGTTTAAACTCCACCAGCTGCTGTGGTGAGGTTTGAACCCATGTCCCCCTGAGCAGTAGCTTGGGTCTGCACTTTGATAAATTTCCACATGAAGGGCTATTAATTAAAATTTGGGACATATAAAAAAAACTCCCTGAAAGAGGCGTCACAGGTAGACAAGGTTGTAAAGAAAGCTTTTGGCATACTGGCCTTCATAAATCAAAGTATTGAGTATAGGAGTTGGGATGCTATGTTGAGGTTGTATAAGACATTGGTGAGGCCAACTTTGGAGTATTGTGTGCAGTTCTGGTCACCTAACTACAGGAAGGATATCAGTAAGATTGAGAGAGTGCAGAGAAGATTTACTAGGATGTTGCCGGGTCTTAAGGAGTTGAGTTACAGGGAAAGATTAAACAGGTTAGGACTTTATTCCTTGGAGCGTAGAAGAATGAGGGGAGATTTGATAGAAGTTTACAAAATTATGAGGGGTATAGACAGACTAAATGCGAGTAGGCTCTTTTCACTTAGATTAGGAGAAATAAACACAAGAGGACATGGCTTTAGGGTGAAAGGGGAAAGGTTTAGGGGGAACATTAGGGGGAACTTCTTCAGTCAGAGAGTGGTGAGAGTGTGGAACGAGCTGCCATCTGACGTGGTAAATGCGGGCTCACTCTTAACTTTTAAGAATAAATTGGATAGATACATGGATGGGAGAGGTCTGGAGGGTTATGGACTGGCTGCAGGTCAATGGGACTAGCGGAATAATATTTCGGCACAGACTAGAAGGGCCGAAGGGCCTGTTTTCTGTGCTGTAGTGTTCTATGGTTCTAAGGATAGCAAAAAAATATGTTCCCATAGAGGCATTATCCTGGAGCTCCAAGTGGAGTACCTCAGGGCTCGGTACTGGCACCACTATAGTTTCTAATACTCATCAATGATCAGGAGGACTCATCAATGCAAAGTGGTCAAATTTGGAGATGATAACTAACATAGAGGGGGCAGTAGAATTCAGAGAGGCAACTCAGAAATTACTAAGCAAGTCGGACAGAGTATGTCAGTGGGAAGGACAATGGCAGGTGAAATTTTAGTGTAAAGTCCTACACGTGGGAATGAAAATTAGGCAACGCCCATTGTAATGACTGGACATAGGGGCCAGGTTTCTACTTGAAACAGGTAACTTTATTACAGACAGCTTTCAGAAACCACATGCTTGAACCTAGTCCTCGACTTGGAAGCCAATGCCACTCCACCGGGTGATCCACGCTTAGGGCTGATTGGTCGGAGTCTCCAAGAACAATCACATGACCCCCTGATACGCAGTCAGTAAGGCTATACATTCAAATACTACACCCATGCTCCATTAAAGGAATTGACATAGTAAAGGCTGAAGTGGAGGGGGATCTGGGAGTGCCTAGTAGACCTGGCCCTTGGACCCTGACCCCAATATAGGGTGGCAATCGACAAACAAATGGGACATTAAACTGTGATCATCAAAACTGGAGAATAAAGGTCACAGGAAAGAAAGAATTGCATTTCTATGGCGCCTTACACAACCTCAGAATGTCCCAAAGCACTGGAGAGCCAATGAAGTGCTTTTTTGAAGTGTCGCCATTGTTGTAATGTAGGAAATGCAGTATCCAATTTACACACAGCAAGATCCCACAAACAGCAGTAAATAGCCTCTTGACAGTACAGAACTTGAATACGGTAAACTCCTGCCATTCACGACTTCTCCTGTCACGAATTTGTTTACCTGCACAGAAGGGTTTGTACAGCCAATCACACGCTGCAGCTCAAATCGGCGGTATTGGGCCCGAAATATCTTCAGGAATTGGAGAGGTTCATTTTAAACACCTGCTTATCATCGTCAAGGGATCACAAGTGAGGGAAAGAGTCTAAATTTAAAGGTTTGACTTCCTGAATAGTCAGCGGTCAAATTAGAAAACACTATACTGTATAGATGAAAACAAAGAAAACTGCGGATGCTGGAAATCCAAAACAAAAACAGAATTACCTGGAAAAACTCAGCAGGTCTGGCAGCATCGGCGGAGAAGAAAAGAGTTGACGTTTCGAGTCCTCATGACCCTTCGACAGAACTTGATTTCGAGTCCAAGAAAGAGTTGAAATATAAGCTGGTTTAAGGTGTGTGTGTGGGGGGGGGGGGGAGAGAGAGAGAGAGACAGAGGTGCTTGTGTAGACAAACAAGCAGTGATAGAAGCAGATCATCAAAAGATGTCACATCTTTTGATGATCTGCTTCTATCACTGCTTGTTTGTCTACACAAGCACCTCTGTCTGTCTCTCTCTCTCCCCCCCCCCACACACACACCTTAAACCAGCTTATATTTCAACTCTTTCTTGGACTCGAAATCAAGTTCTGTCGAAGGGTCATGAGGACTCGAAACGTCAACTCTTTTCTTCTCCGCCGATGCTGCCAGACCTGCTGAGTTTTTCCAGGTAATTCTGTTTTTGTTTTACTATACTGTATAGATTGGGAGGATGGTGGGGAGGGGATAGCGGTGGGAAGGGGTGGGAGGGGTGGTAGGGAGGGGGTGGGCAGTCAGCCGGTGAGCTGCTCCACTGTTTAATGCTTCACAGGTTTTCACTTGTTGGAACAGAAATGTAGATTTGTTTGGGTGAGAGGGTTAAAAGTGCATCAAGCTTCTTCATGTAGAGCGAATAAGCTCAAAGGCAAACTGCTAAATAAGATAAGATGCTGGTGCTGCAGGAGGATTATCCACTGGGTAAAGTAAAGGCTCTAATTGCACGTTGTGGCGATGGAGGTTTTGTTCATGGTGACTGCTTCCAGAGACCTGCTTTTTTTCCCTATGCTTGGGGTGTGAATTTGAGGGATGTCGCTGCTCAGGAGAGATGGGTAAAGGGTTGGAGGTGTTTCCGCATCTGGAAGCGCAAAGCTGAGATGTACAGCAGGCAAATAATGTTGCAATGGCTGGAGCCTGTCTAACTCACTCCCATTATAAAGTATGTTCGCTGTTCGCAATTCTGCCCTTTGTGTGATTTCATGGGAGGGTAACCCCGGTGAACAGCCGGACCTCACTGAGCTGCTGAAAAAAAAGAGACATGCTGTCAAAACTTTTCATCTTGCACTCATCAGGACAGATTCGCAAGAATACCAAATCTCAAAGGAAACAACAATTTATACTGCATGAGAAGAGAGTGCTGATTAGTTGGCAAGTGGACTCTGATTGGTAGAGGCATTGCCATGAAGAATGCAACAGGAACACCTAACTGTCAAGCATTTGTTTAAATTCAAACCAGGCAGGTTGACACTGATTGGTCAAGGCATTGCCTTGGGGAATGAACCAGGGAATGGCTGTCCCCCAAGTTTTTGTTTAGTTGAAAAAGGTGCAAATGTGTGAACATGTTCTTTCTGTCTGCAAAGTACAGGGCCCAGTGTGTGAATATATATATAGCTTCTAGCACGTGTAAGTGAGCTACACCGAGAGCCGACTGATAATCTTCAATTTGTCATCAGTGCAATTCTTAGCGCAAACAGGATTGTTTAGAAAGTGCTGACCAATCACGGAATCACATCTAATGTCTCTTTAAACAGCAGTAAGATAATGACTGGATAATCTGTTTTTATTTAAAGTGATGTTTGTTGAGGGGCCCAGGAACAGGGGAGAACTCTCCCACTCTTCTTCGAATACAGTCCAGCTCGCCTTCAAGACTGACGCTAGAAACATTGATCAGCCTAGAGTATGTGTTAGATCTTTGAGAACGTTTGACCCTCTGAGTCAGAGACAAGAATGTCACCCAAATAAACCACAGTCTGCACCATAGAGGAGGTGACGATAAGCTGTTGTCATATTCCAGTCAGAATGCCGCTTGAATATGACGGGAGCCATTCTGGTCGCTGAGATGCAGCAGGGAAACTGAAACACTGGAAGTGGTGCAGAGAAGAACCAGGAGTTTGATCCCCAGTTTCTGAAGCCTGCATTACAAGAGAAGCAACAAAAACTTGTATTGATATAGCATCTTTAATGTAATAAAATGCCTCAAGGTGCTTCATAGGAGCGTTATAAAACTGAGCAGGTCACCCAGCCACATAAGGAGATATTAGGTCAGATGACAAAAAGCTTGGTCAAAAAGGTTGGTTTTTAAGGAATTTCTTAAAGAAGGAGAGAGAGGTAAAGGTGGCGAGGTGAAAGGAAGGTTTCTTTTATTCATTCACAGGACATGGGCGTCACTGGCTGGGCCAGCATTTATTGCCCATCCCTAGTTGCCCCTTGAGAAGGTGGTGGTGAGCTGCCTTCTTGAACCGCTGCAGTCCATGTGGTGTAGGTACATCCACAGTGCTGTTAGGGAGGGAGCTCCAGGATTTCAATCCAGCGAAAGTGAAGGAACAGCTGATATATTTCCAAGTCAGGATGGTGTACGGAGTGGAAGGGAACTTGCAGGTGGTGATGTTCCCACATACCTATTGCTCTTGTCCTTCTAGGTGGCAGGTTTGGGAGGTGCTGTTGAAGAAGCCTTGGGGCATTCCTGTGGTGCACCTTGTAGATGGTACACTCTGGTATTCCAGAGCTTCAGGTTTAGACAACTGAAGATGAAGCTGTCAGTGGTGGAATAATTATAATCAGGGTGCTCAAGTGACCAGAATTCGAGGAGCACAAATATCTCGGAGGGTTGTGAGGCTGGAGGGGATTACGGAGATCGGGAGGGGTGAGGACATGGAGGGATTTGAAAACGAGTTTTAAAATGAAGATGTTGCTTCATCGGGAACCAATGTAAGTCAATGAGCGCAGGGATGGGAGGGGAACGGGACTTGGTGCGAGTTTAAATACAGGCAACAGAGTTCTGGATGGCCTCAAAATTTGGAGGTTAGAATGTGAAGGGCCAGCTAGGATTGCATTGGTGTAGCCAAATCTAGAGATAACAAAGACATGAATGAGGGTTTCAGTGGCAGCTGAAGACTGGAGAAACTTGGGCACTACACCCTAGAAAGGAGGCATCTGAAAGGCCATCTTATAGGAAGATGTAAGACTGTAGAGGGTACAGAAAATGTTAAACCCAGAATACAACTTTCAATTAAATGCAAGGATAAATCTAGGGGACACAGCTTCAAACCAGAAAGACTGTCAGTAGGAAACTCTTCTATACACGAAGAGAGTTCCCCACATGGAAGGAATTTCCAGGTAGAGCAATAGCAGCAGCACCATACTGGGGTTACTTAAAAACTTGTCACTCCCTGCATTTAGGGAATGTTAAGATCTCTGTGAACAAATTAAGATGGGCCAAATGGTCTTTCTCAACCATAACTATCTTGATAATATAAACAGCTAAGGCCACAGAACCGATCCTGGGGGGACTCTACCTGTTGCCCCTTGCCAATCTTCAGCTTTAGCTAACCGTTAAGCCATGTCAGAAGTACTCTACCCATTCCTTCCATCCTTATGGGGTCAATATCCTGTGATGCACTGACTTGAAACAAATTGCCTCCAAACAGTCCTGCCCACAAGATTCATTACCTCTTCCAAGAAATCCAGATTTTTCCCATAAGCCAATGCTCATTCCCTCTTACACTTCCACATCCAGCCCCTCAATGAATCCCTGCAATCCTTCCCAAATTGAGTGTCAAGCTGATTGGTCCCTTTCTAATCGATTGCTGTCACAATTCCCTTTCTCTAATCTTCAGCCTCTTGGGAATGTTTCCTATTTATAAGTTGCTTCCAGATACCCAAGGGTATAATCCATCTGGATCTGGGGCCTTTACTTCAATCAATGCCTTTAACTTGTCCATCAAATGTATTTACTTTTCGTAGTCCCTCAGCATCTTGCCATAGAAATCCTGAGCCAACAGTAGGAAGACTGGCTGAGGCTTTCTTTGCAAACAGAAGCACAAAGAATTCATTTAGAATACTTACCATCACTTGATCATTTGATATAATGTCCCCTTGAGGTCCCACTGCTTTCCTGACTGCTTGTTTGCTATAAATATAATTATCAAAGGCTTTCTAATTGTGTTATATATTTTGATCTGTTTCTCTATTTTGACTCTACTGACCAGTTAATTAGTCTCCCTAGCTTTATTCTTATATTCATCCCAAACCCCTGACACATATCCACAGGCACGTTCACAGAGATACACACACATACAGACACATGTACACACACAGAGATACACACACATCCAGACACATGTACACACACAGAGATACACACACATACAGACACATGTACACACACAGATACACACACACAGACACATGTACACACACAGAAATACACGCACACACAGACACACATACACACAGATACACACAAACAGACACAAACACTCACACACATGTGCACACAGACACATGTATACACACAGAAATACATGCACACATAGACACATGTATACACACAGAAATACACGCACACACAGACACACACACGCACAGATACACACAGACACAAACACACACACGTGCACACAGACACATGTACACACACAGAAATACATGCACACACAGACACATGTACACACACAGAAATACACGCACACACAGACACACACATACACACAGATACACACAGACACAAACACTCACACACATGTGCACACAGACACATGCACACACAGGGAACCTCACAACCCCACACAAGGCAGGATTTTCAACTCGGCGTGTGGACACGCACCCGACATGACCGAGCGTGAAATAGCGCGTCATGATGTCGGGCGAGAGTCCTGACATCACCACGCACTCACGTGATATTTCAGTCAGCGGCGCGCGTAAATTCAGCAGCGCAGGCTGAGAACTTCATGATGTGACCCTGATCACAGAGCACCAGCGAGCTGCCCTCAGCCAGACAGGAGTCAGACATTCTCAGAGGCTGTGTGAAGATCTATGGAGTGTCCTCACTGCACATTGTCACCATCCTCCTCCTGCAATTGAGTGACTATTAGGGCCTCCACTGTGTCTCCATGACAGGAGCATTCTCACAGGGTGTATGTGCGCTGCCATAAGACAGACTGGAGTCAAACGTACATAGATACAATGTGAGGATCTATGGGGTCTCCTCACTGCACAATGGGGTCACCATCATCCTCCACAAATCTAGCAGCTATGAGGGCCTCCTGAGTGTGCCTGCCTCGTCCGGCCAGTGCGAGGGCCTCATTCCCGTCATCGTTGTCTTTGAGCATCCCCTCACCCCCATCCCCATCGGCATCCTCCTCAGCCAGCTCCTGTCCCCGTTTCAGCGCCAGGTTGTAAAGGGCACTGCAGCTGGAGACGATGCGTGACACCCTCAGTCAGCATCCCAATGGTCTGCTCCACCAAGTTGCGAGTTGCAGTATGAGTCTCATTATAGCTTCACTCTGCTGCAGCCACGGCCTCTTCAGGGAGCCTTGTCACCGAGGAGCCATCCCTGCAGCCTCTGTGGGCCCTGCAAGGTGTCAGGGATCTGTGACCAACCGAGAACATAAGGGTCGTTAACACTCCCTGGAAACCGTGTGCTGACCTGCAGAATGTGTTTGTGGTGGTCACACACCAGCTGCACGTTTAGCAAGTGGAATCCTTTGTGGTTGACACTGTTGACCCCTTGTTGCGATGGAGACCTGAGCACCACCCTGCACCTGTGGGAAACTAGAGATCAGGGCAAATCCAATCACTCTTGTGTCCTGCCTGTCCTGGTCCCGGGTGAAATGCACAAAGTTGTGTCTTCGCAAAGATGGTGTCCATGACCCTATGGATACGTTTGTGGGTGGAGGCTTGAGAGTTCCCACAGAGGTCGCCAGTGGAGCCCTGAAAATAGCCACTGGCATAGAAATTGAGCACTGCAGTCACTTTCACAGCCACTGGCAATAGATGCCCTCTATGTCCTCTTGGCACCAAGTCCTGCAGCAGCTGACAGATCTGACTGACCAGTTCCCTAGACATGCTCAGTCTTCGGCGACACTGGTTCTTGGTCGTCTGCAGGAATGAAAGGCGGTGTCTGTAGACCCTGTGTCTAGTGTCAGCGACGGCCAGTGACAGCTCACTGTGGCTCCTCAGCAGTGTATGTGGGAGTCCCAGCCACCCCTTCTTCCTGAGGTTGCTGCTCCTCCCTCTGCACAGCCAGCAGCTTCAGCCGCTCTCTCCTCCGTCGTCTCCGCTCTCTGTAGGCCATCAGGCATACAGCTAGTTCACCAGGCCCCATGCTCCTGATGTACTCCTCCTTGCAGGATGAAAGGGAGAGATACATGGTTAGTTTGGGTGTACTAAGGACCTGTCCTGGTTAAGTCTAAAGGCCCCTTAACGCTTCCCGGAGAGTGCTGGTCACCACTTTGTTGGCCAGAGATTAGTGCACTGATTGGCTGCCGAAACCCCACTCACCTCCACCTCCACCCCACCCGACCGATTGGCAGCAGCTTTGCCCATTGGACTGCAGGCTGTGCCCTCAGCTCAGACACAGACATTCTCCTAACCCGCACTGCAAGGCTGCCCTGTTAGCTTGAACCATGGGGGAGGCTGGTCCAAACCGGGATGGTGACATTGCCAAGGGGCAGTGAGCATCTCCACCAGTGACTGCTCCATGGCCAGAATTAGCGAGGGGATTGTACAACGTGTGCAGTCGTCCAACTGTTCTGCAGTCCACTAAAACGCTCATTAGTTTGCAGTCTGTGTCCAAGGGTGAAAAGCTCTGGGGGATTTGGTGGCGCTTTGATGCCTCTGCGTTGCCTGAGTGGGCAGAAAAGGTATAGACCCAACTCCACACATGTCAAAGTGGCTGCATCTGAACTGTCTCAGCTGCAGAGGAACGCTCACTTTTTACAAACTTTCCCTAATGCGTGGCCGCTTCCCTCCCCCCCACCACCCTACACGTGGTCGTGCACTACCTTCAACCGCAGGGCAGCCCTTGCCCCCACCCTCCAACGCGCCTCAACCTTGAGGTCCAACAGGCAACCCAGGCGGACACTGCACAATGTCACTGTGCACTCGCTTCCCAGCTCCCCGTTCCCTTCAAAGTGCAGCCTGCCAGCTGCACACCTTATATATGCCGTTGTGAAAGATGTCAGCGTGCAATCACACCTAGGCGGGCCGGGGATCCAGCGTGGGGGGAAACGATTCCTGTGGGCTGGCCTTATAATGACACGCACGGGTATTACAATGGCTTTCCCGACGTCCAATGGTGGAAAACGTGAGCCGCCATCGATGGGCTGAGCGGACGCCATCGTGAAACCGGTTTCTGGCCTTCTCGCCATATTCTCCACTCACGCTGCAAGAGAGGCTGAACGCCAGTGGGCACGGAAGATACCATCTCACGGCTTCAATTTTTGTTCAGTGTTTGATTGGAGGAACGTGTCACCCATGATTGGATGTCTGGCTCAGTGAGAGTGGAAGGGGCCGGAGAGGTGACGTTGAGGTAGAGCTGGGTATCAGCAGCTTACATGTGGTAACTAATGCTTTGCTTTGAGGTGATGTTGCTGAGGGGGCGAAACGTAGATGAAAAGTAGGAGGGGACCGAGGATAGTTCCTTGAGGGGGATGTGTAACAGTGCAAAGAGAAGGCATTGCAGGGGATTCTCTGGTGTTGACTGGATAGAGAAGAATTGTAACAGATGAGAACAGTCCCATCCAACTGGGCATCACAGAACATCAATTGTTTTCAAAGAAAATTGGCTAGCTGCTGTAAAAAGTGGAATTTTACAGAACACCAAGAGGGAACGGGAGAGTGGGATTGGACTGAGTAGATCAGGGAGGGAAACTCCGATTTGCCATAAAAACAGAAAGTACTGAGAAAACTCAGCAAGTCTGGCAGCATCTGTGGAGAGAGAAACAGTTAACTGAGCTGAAGAAAGAGTTACGTAGAAGAGTTATATTCTACTCGAAACGTTAACTCTGTTTCTCTCCCCACAGGTGCTGCCAGACCTGCTGAGTTTCTCCAGCACTTTCTGTTCTTATTTCACAGTTTCAGCTTCCGCTGTATTTTGCTTTTACTAACACAGATCTGCCTCTGTTCTAGAATCTTCTATGATTCTATTCTGTGAAGAGCTGGCTGGTATCACTGGTCGTCATACACGGATAAACAGTGAGATTCCAGCAAAAGAGAGAGAGAGGGAAAATAAACTTGTTTTCATGACCTCAGGGTGTCTCAAAGTGCTTTTCAGCCAATGAGGTATGTATTTGAAATGCTGCAACGTAGGAAATACAGCAGCCAATTCATACACAGCAAGCTCCCACAAACAGCAACATGATAATAAACAGATAATCTATTTTGGTGATGTTGACTGATGGATAAATATTGGCCCAAGACACTGTGGATAACTCACCTGCTCATCTTTGAAATAGTGACCATGGTATTGTTTATACTAAACCAAAGTGGGCAGACAGGACCTGGGTTTAACGTCTCCAGAAGATGGTGCCTTTGACAGAGCAGCACTCCCTCAGTACTGCAACTGGCAGTGTCGGCCTGAATTGTGGGGCTCAAGTTGCTGGAATGGGACTTCATGCCCATGATCTTCTGACTCAGAGGTAAGTGGGTACCCATCTCTCTCCGCAGCTTCAGGAGAGGAGAGAAGAAAACTGGAGGAAAGAGATAAAGATGCAGAAAGTACAAAAATGCACACTCTGCATTTATCAGCTTCACACAAAGTTTAAAGACAGTTCAACGTTTGATCCTGTAGAATTCAACAAAACACCCCTCAGATGACGTCAAGACCAAAGTCACATGCTCGTAAATCAAACCTTTCATCTCAGTTCGAAAGATTCATGTGAGAAACATATATCTGAGACTGTGTCTAATATCTCCTCACAATCAGCATGCCTGTGGGAACATGAGTGTTCTCCGCTTGCATGTCCAGTCTGTGTCAGTGGAGCTGAGTCACGGGCAAGGAGGCGATTGGCCTCAGCAAGCCTCGAATCCGAGAATCATAGAGTGGGTACAACACAGGCCATTCAGCCCACTGTGCCTGTGCCGACTCCTCGGTAAAGCTATTCATTTAGCCCCACTCTCCCCACTCTTTGACCAGCAAGCTGAGGGGAACTCTGAATAGTGCCCGGGGGGATTTTATACCTCCATCGAGAAGGCAGAGAGGGCATCAGTGTGTAGGCCCAGACTGGGCAAGGACAGCAGGTTTCCTTTCCTGAAGGGACATTAGTGAATCAGATCGGGTTTTACCACAATCTGACCGCTTCATGGTCATTTTTATTGAGACCAGCTTTTTATTTGGAGACTTTTAAATACTGAATTTAAGTTGACAAGTTACCCTATAGGATTATGAACTCACCTTCTCCAGTGTACCAGTTCAGTGATGTGACCACTGCACCACTGAACTCAGATATTACATGAGCAGACCACACCTCACCCTGCCTGTGACTGCCCCAACATGTGCCTGATAACTCACACCAATCGGCAGTGACAATGGAGAAAGAGGAACTAATGGCATTAAAACAGCTAAATAAAGGAAAAAAAACGATGAGCAGCAGCGACCAAGGAGTTACAGACTGGAATTTGATCGAGGGGTTAGGGGGTGGGGTTTTTATATGTATAATCCCAGGATCGAGGGGTTCAGGGGCGATTTATATATGGAATAACAGATACCAGGAGTGAGTTACAGACTGAAATCCAATTGAGGGTTTTGGGGGTGGTTTATGGATAGAATAACAGATACCTGTGAGTGGGTTACAGACTGGAATCTATTTGAGGAGTTCAGGTGATTTATAGATAGAGTAATTATATACATTGAGACTGGTGCTCCGGGCATGTATATCAGACTCTGATTTCAACTCCACTCTAAAGACAGAGGACAATAAAGTCAATGAAATCGTGAATAAACATACACACAGTGTGACTACGTATATCAGTCAAAAGAATGCCAGTGCCCAAAACCTCTCTCTGAAGACAGTGCAGCCTGTTCATGTCACATGGTGTCCTGTTTGTGCCTAATGGCCCTGCCTATAATTGCCTTTTCAAATCAATTGAAAGAGTTCCCTTTGAATTAATCGGCCCCGCGGACCACTCCTGGGTCTGGGTGTGTGTCGGCGCAATTTGGAATCAATTAGAGTGCCTGTTATTTTGGTATAAACAGTTTATTCAGATGAAGGTAGCACACAACAAAACTGCCCAAGTTCCCTTGGGGACTTTGCTGTCTTGGGAGCAGCCCAGCAATTCATTCACACCATCACAATGCAGCCTGAACAGAGCTGCCTCTGAAGGTGCCATTCAACATGGGAATGAGGCAGAGGGACATGAGTACCATCCAGGCCTGTTCGGATGACCTCTACAGATCTGAAATGAATGGGTTAATGATCACAGTTCACTTTAAGCCCTTGGCCATGAATTTTATTGCAAGGCCAGGCCTATGATGAAATCTTTGGTTAGCATTCCATCCAATATTCAAAGGGGGGCAATGGAGTGATTAATAATATAAAGGCTTACGTTTAGACTGAGTCTTATCTCTCAGCCACATCCTGTGAATCAGTTTGGAGCCACTGTAACTATTGAGGCAAACAAAGCAATAGCCCACCAACTGCACTGAGATGAATGACCCGGCTAATCTAATATTCATGATGGTGCTTCAGTGAGGATTGTTGGCCAGGACACTAGGAGAATTCTGCCACTTCCCATCACTTTACCGCCTTCACATCGATGGTGATTCACATCATAGGACCATCAAATAGTGGGGCAGGCCTTGCCTTAGTTTGACAACTGCTTAAAAGCACATTGCAACTATCCTTCAGCATTCAGTCTGGAGCAGGATTTGAACCCACAAGCATCTGATCCAGAGGTGGAAAGAACATTAGGAACACGAGGAGGTCATTCAGCCCGTCTTTCAGCTGAGATGCTGAACCAGGGCTTTGCCTGTCCTCTCAGGTGTAGAGGAAGAGCAGGGGAGTTTTCCCCTGTGCCCTGGAGAGTATTTAACCTCAATCAACATCACCGTTATCCGGTTATTGTCACACTGCTGGTTGTGGGATCTTACTGTGTGCAAATTGACTGCCACATTTCCTACAACAGTGACGGAACTTCAAAAAGTACTTCATTGGCTGTAGAGTGCATTAGGACATTCTGGAATCATGAAAGGTGCTATATAAATGCAAGTCTCACTACCTCCCTCTGCTTCTTGAAACCACCTGCTCTGACCAAGCTCCTATAGTCACCCCTCCTAATGTCTTCTTCTTTGTCCCAGCATCCATTACTCTTTCAAACTCTGTGAAACGCCTTGGGGTGTTTATCTACATTGGGGTTGTTATGTATACAAGTTGTTGTTATGTCATGCAAGGTCATCATATAAGCATCGTGAAGGATTCCTCTGTGTGGGAATTCCAGGGAACATTGCAATCCTCCGTTTACAACGTCATTAAGCAGACAGAGCAAATCTTCGCACTGTTGAACCCTCCCCACCCCCCACCCCACCACCCCCCCTCGCCCTGTGAGCTAAACATCATAAGTACAGAATAGGCCTGGGGCAAAACATGAGATCAAAAGGAAGTTATTCCCAAAGAAAAGTATCCTTCCTTCAGCTACAGCAGTTATTAGAGTGTTCATTAAATCTTTTATAAAGAGCTGGGCACTCACTCACCCAGAAAGAGGACTGAAGATTATAAGGAGAAATCTTGGCACAGATGAAGAGCTGGATTATGGATGTATGGGGAAGGCCAATAATCCCAATGCAGGCCCTACATCTCAGGGAGGCCTCATTTTTCCATCATGTGTCAGAGTTGTATAGTCCAATCATTCCATAGATCCTCATCATTATTACTGACGCACTAGTGAGGATTATTGTCTTCCATGAGTCCAAAGGTGGCTAATGAGGTCAATTTGGGATCTGCAGACTTTATGGCACATAGGACATATGTTGACATGTGGGATTCTCCCACATAACCCATGACAACACTGTCATAGAACCTTCCTGCACAGAGGAAGGCCATTCAGCCCATCATGCCCATGCCGGCTCTTTGAGAGAGCTATCCAAATAGCCGCAAGCCTTGCTGCATTCTCCCCACAACCCTGCAAATCTTTTTCAAGTATTTATCCAATTCCCTTTTGAAAGTCGCTATTGGATCTATTTTCAGGCAGTGCATTCCAGATCAGAACAACTCGCTGCTTAAAATAAATTCTCCCCATTCCCCACTCTGGTTTAGTTTCCAATTATTTGTGCTCTCTGGCTACCAACCCTGTTGCCAGTGGAACAATTTCTCCTTGTTTATTCTATCAAAACCATCCATAATTTTAATAAATCTCCCTTAAAGCTTCTCTACTCCAAGCAGAACAATCCAGTCTCCATAAATTAGAGTTTGGCCTGCCTCATATCCTGGATCCGCTTCATCCAACGTAAGGTCATCTTTCATCCGCAGAAACTCAGAGAGTTTTTCATCCCAAACACCCATGACCAAGCGATCACAGATTCGCTCATCCTTCAGCACCCCATTTCCGGAAGAACTAGCCAGGGGATATAGGTTGGTTAAGAATAATTCAATCGATTCCCCAGGGCATTGTGAGCGCTGGGTAAAACATGCTTGTTCAATCACTGAGTTTTGCTTTGTGCTAAAATAGATGTCAAATACTTTAATAATGGAGTCAAAGTCCACAGTGGACTCCTGCACACCCTACCTGAGGAGAACATCATCAGCTACTGGATCTACTGCATAGGGAAAGGGACCATCTTGAAGCTTTGTCTCCTCTTCATGAAAACCTGATGCTGCTCGATACCAGAGAAAATGGGTTTTCCTTAACTCTCATTGCTGGGTTCTCTGCAGGTCCTCGAGGCAGCCAAATAGATGGGGCAAGAGCACGGACAGCTCACTAGGTACAGCCATCATTACCTCTTTCTAGTGTGCTGCTTTCTTCCAGCGAAATTTCTTGAGATGCTTTCAAAGGCTTCTTCACTCTGTGGTTTCTTCCATAACACAAATGCGTCTTTTTTTTATTCATTCATGGGATGTGGGTGTCGTTGGCTACGCTAGCATTTATTGCCCATCCCTAACTGCCCTTGCAAAGGTGGTGGTGAGCTGCCTTCTTGAACCGCTGCAGTCCATGTGTTGTAGGAGCACCCACAGTGCTGCTGGGAGGGAATTCCAGTGAAGGAACGGCGATATATTTCCAAGTCAGGACGGTGAGTAGCTTGGAGGGGAACATCCAGGTGGTGGTGTTACCATGTGTCTGCTGCCCTTGTCCTTTTAGATGGTAGTGGCTGTGGGTTTGGAAGGTGCTGTTGAAGGAGCCTTGGTGCATTTCTGCAGTACATCTTGTAGATGGTACACACACTGCTGCTGCTGTGCATTGGTGGTGGAGGGAGTCAATGTTTGTGGATGTGGCGCCAATCAAGCGGGGCTGCTTTGTCCTGGACGGTGTCGAGCTTCTTGAGTGTGTGGGGGTTGCACTCATCCAGGCAAGTGGGGAGTATTCCATCACACTCCTGACTTGTGCCTTGTAGATGGTGGACAGGCTTTGGGTAGTCAGGAGGTGAGTCATCTGCCAAGGGATTCCCAACCTCTGATTTGCTCTTAGACCATAAAATGTAGGAGCAGAAGTAGGCCATTTGGCCCATCGAGTCTGCTCCACCATTCAACGAGATCATGGCTGATCTGATAATCCTCAACTCCACTTTCCTGCCTTTTCCCCATAACCATTGATTCCCTTACTGATTAAAAATCTGTCTGTCTCAACCTTGAATATACATAACAACCCAACCTCTACAGCCCTCTGCGGTAAAGAATTCCACAGATTCACTACCCTCGGAGAGAAGAAATTCCTCCTCATCTCTGTCTTAAATGGGTGCCCCCTAACACTGAGATTTGCCCCTCTGGTCCTAGACTCTCCCACAAGGGGAAACAACTTCTCAACATCTACCCTGTCAAGCCCCTTAAGAATCTTATGTTTCAACAAGGTCGTCTCTCATTCTTCTAAACTCCAATGAGTACAGACCCAACCTTCTCAACCACACCTCATAAGAAAATCCCTCCATACCCGGGATCAACCTAGTGAACCTTCTCTGGACTGCCTCCAATGCCAATATATCTTTCCTTAGATAAGGGGAACAAAACTGTTCACAGTATTCTAGGTGTGGTCTAACTAGTGCCTTGTAAGGTTTTATCAAGAATTCCCTTTTTTTATATTCCATTCCCTTTGAAATGAAGGCCAACATTCCATTTACCTTCCCTATTACCTGCTGAGCTTGTGTGTTAGCCTTTTGGGATTCATGTACAAAGACTCCCAAATCCCTCTGTGCTGCAGCTTTCTGCAGTCTTTCTCCATTTAAATAATATTCAGCTCCTCTATTCTTCTTGCCAAAGTGCATAACCTCACATTTTCCCACATTATATTCCATCTGCCAAGCTTTCGCTCCCTCACTTAACCTGTCTATATCCCTCTGTAGACTCTTTGTGTCATCCCCATCACTTGCCTTCCCACCTATTTTTGTGTCATCTGCAAACTTGGCGATAGTACATTCACTTCCCTCATCCAGGTCATTAATACGTATTGTAAATAATTGTGGCCCCAGCACTGATCCCTGTGGCTCTTCACTAGTTACAGGTTGCCATCCTGAAAATGTCCCCCTTATCCCAGCTCTCAGTCTTCTATTAGTTAGCCAATCCTCTATCCATGCTAATATACTACTCCCAACACCATGGGCTCTTATCTTATTAAGTAGCCTTATGTGTGCTGCCTTATCAAACACCTTGTGGAAATCCAAATATATTACATCTACTAGTTCCCCTTCCTGCTTGTTACCGCCTCAAAAAATTCTAATAAATTTTTCAGGCATTATTTCCCCTTCATGAAGACTTGCTGAATCTGCTTGATTATATTATGCATTTCTATTACATCCTTTTTATTACATCCTTCATAATAGATTCTAACATTTTCCCAAAGTCAGATGTTAAGCTAACTGGCCTATAGTTACCTGTTTTTTTTTGTCTCCCTCCCATTTTGAATAAGGGTGTTACATTGGCCATTCTCCGATCCTCTGGGGCTCATCCAGAATCTAAGGATTCTTGGAAGATTACTACCAGTGCATCCACTATCTCTGTAACTACTTCCTTTAATATCCTAGGATGCAACCCATCAGGTCCAGGGGACTTATCGGTCTTTAGCCCCATTAGTTTCCCTGGTATTTTTCCCCCATGTGATAGATATTGGGTGGGATATTCCGCACCCACCCAGAGCCGGGATCTACCAAACCCGCCGCAAGTCAATGGCTGGGGCACTGCCTCGCCCATGGTGGGTCCAGCCCACGACAGGGCCTGAAAATCCTGGCCATTGTATTTATTTCCTCCCTCACTTTTGCCCCTTGACTATTTAGTATTTTTGGAAAGTGATTAGTGCCTTCTACCATGAAGACTGAAGCAAAGTATTTATTCAACTCCTCTACCATTTCCTGGTTCCCCATTATTATTTCCCCAGCCTCATTCTCTACGTTCACTTTGGCCTTTCTCATCCTTTTTATATATTTAAAGAAGCTCTTACTGTCCATTTTTATATTACTTGCTAGTACACAGCATTTGTACTTGTAGCCACAGTATTTATATGACTAGTCCAGTTCAGTTGCTGGTTAATGGTAACCCCCAGGATGTTGAAAGTGGGGGATTCAGTGATGGTAATGCCATTGAATGTCAAGGGGTGATGGTTAGATTCACTTTTGTTAGAGATGGTCATTGCCTGGCACTTGTGTGGCATGAATGTTACTTGCCACTTGTCAGCCCAAGCCTGGATATTGTCCAGGTCTTGCTGCATCATCAGCGAACATCCCACTTCAGACCTTCTGTTTGGCGGAAGGTTATTGATGAAGCAGCTGAAGTTGGTTGGGCCAAGGACACTACCCTGAGGAACTCCTGCAGTGGTGTCCTGGATATGAGATGACTGACTTCCAACAACCATAACCATCTTCCTTTGTGCGAGGCAAGACTCCAAGCAGTGGAGAGATTTCCCCCTGATTCCCTTTGACTCCAGTTTTGCTAGGGCTCCTTGATGCCACACTCAGTCAAATTCTGCCTTGATATCAAGGGCAGTCACTCCCACCTCACCTTGGGAGATCAGCTCTTTCGTCCATGTTTGAACCAAGGCTGTAACCGAGTGGCCAAGTGGCTTTGGCGGAACTCAAACTGGGCATCAGTGAGCAAGTTATTACTAAGCAAGTGCCGCATGATAGCACTGTTGATGACCCCTTCCATTACTTTACTGATGATGGAATGTAGACTGATGGGGCAGTAATTGGTTAGTTTGGATTTGTCCTGCTTTTTGTGTACAAGACGTACCCGGGCAACTGTCCACATGGACAGGTAGATGCCAGTGTTGTAACTGTACTGGAACATCTTGGCTAGGGACGCGGCAAGTTCTGGAGCACAAGTCTTCATTACTGTCGCCGGAATATTGTCAGGGCCTATAGCTTTTACACTCTCCAGTGCCTTCAGCCATTTCTTGATATGCAAAGTGAATCAAATTGGCATACAAACTCTTACATCTATGTCTCCATGGCTGCCACCATGTCTGAGTTTGGGTCCTTTCGTCTTGGTCTCTAGGAGTGGGATTTGGTTTTTAGACAGATTATAGACATATCCTGGTATCTGCTTAACACTTGTTTATTAGTACGACATCTAAACAGGTTACAGAGCAGGCACATAGCTCCTAGGCATGATTCCAATCTCTCTCTTTCTTTCGAGAGTCTAACACATGACTGACTGGTGTCAGTAGTACATCATCACCAACGTCAAATATTTGCACGTCTCTTCTGTTAACCCTTTGTATTATGCAAAGTTCCTTATTCATTATGGTAAAGAGCATATGGAGGCTTGTGTGAAGCATAAATACCAGCGTGGACTGGTTGGGCCCAAAGGTCTGTTTCTGTGTATTGATTGTAAATCTCCTCTCCAAGGCATTTGTACTCTTCTGAGAATAAAGCTCACATATCTTGTGATAGAAATTGATTGAATAGCTACTACACTTTTCAGTTCATCTTAATCATTAGCAAATAGAAATTCAGGAATCTCCCCCTGATCTAACAACTGTGCTTCTACCCAAAGTCCATTTGATTTCCAATCAGGTGCCAGGCACCAAACCTTGACAAATGACCTCTTCTCCACCATTAACAGCACAATTATCTGGCCATTAACTCTTTGCTGTCCATGGGAGCTTGCTGTGCACAATTTGACTGCCACGTTTGCAGCATTACAACAGTGGTCGCACTTTGAAAAGTACTTCACTGGTTGTGAAATGCTTCAGGGCATCCAAACATATGAATTAGAAGCAGGAGTAAGTCACGGCCCCTCGAGCCTGCTTCGCTGTTCAATAACATCATGGCTGACCTGATTGTAACCCTCAAATCTACATTTCCACCAATCCCCAAAAACCTTTCACCCCTTGTTAATAAAGAATCTATCTAGTTCTGCCTTGAAAATATTCAACGGCTCTGCTTCCACCAACCTTTTGACAAAGGGAGTTCCAAAGGCTCACCAGCCTCTGAGAGAAAACAATTCTCCTTATCTCTGTCTTAAATGAGCGACCCCTTATTTTTAAATAGTGACCCCCTAGTTCTAGATTCTCCCACACGAGGAAACATTCTCTCCACACCTACCCTGTCAAGACCCCTCAGTACGTTCTGGGGTTGTGAAAGGCGCTAGAGAAATGTAAGATCTGTCCGCTTCCCTTTTTCATTCCTTCCTTTGGTGGACAGCTTTGCAGCAACCTCAATGACCCAGTTGCAGCAGGAAAGTGGATTAATCAGCTGGCACTGGATTGTACCTTAGCGTGTGTATAATGCTGGCCCATTCCCAGTTTCCTGTGTACATTCAGGACAATGTTATTGTATGTCGCACAGATTACAGGGTTTGTTCTCCACTCGATGACGAGCTGGATTTCAGTGCATGCAAGAACATGGTTTTCTTGGTCTGGTTCCACAGATTTCAATCACCCCACTAAATCAGTTCCAATCTCCTCCCTATCTGTGGTTGGCTCCTAGCCCCAGCCCCAGCCCCACACTGGGTTTCTCCGCAGGCTACAGGGACAATGTTATCAACTTGCAGAACTAGAAAAAATACCCAGAGGGTGGGGGAAATAGAACTGACCAATAAGAGGCAAAACCCCTTCTTCTTCTTCAACCTTTTATTAGGCCAACATCCCAGAAAAACAAAATTACGCCCTCATTTATGTTCCCTGCCATGGTTCCGTGGGTAGCACTCACACCTCCCAGTCTGAAGGTTCCGGCTTCAAGTGTGTAGTCATCTGATGTGTAATATACCTTAAAGACAAGTATTGTAATGTAAGATCACATGAACTTAATAGCCAATAGCAGTGTAGTACGGGCTACCTGTATGTGAGAGAGTCTTGAGTTTGTCGCTGATGAGTGAAGACAGAGTTTTATGTTGTGAGCACACAAGTGTAGCTGCTGAGTAGTTTAGTTTGTAAATAAAGAGCATGTGTTTATTCTAACGACAATCTCCGGATGTTCTCTGACTCTGTATCAGCCCAGTCACCCCAATACAAGCCTGCAACTTGGATCCTTTAGCCCCAACAAGCCAAGGGCACTGGATTCAACGAAGTTCCACTTCAGAACATGGGCATAAAAATCCTGGACGACACTCCAGTGCAGTACAGCACTGAGAGAATGCTGCACTGTCAAAGGTGCTGTCTTTCAGATGAGATGGTAGACCGAGGTCCCCTCTGCCTGCTCGGATGGATGTTAAAGAAGCCATGACACTATTTTGAAGAGAAGCAATTCGGTCCTGACACCCCGAAGACCATGGGCAAATCCAGCCCAAAGCATCTGTTGGTTTTCACTGTGGCTGCCGTGGTTCAGTGGGTAACACTCTAGCATCTCAGTCACAAGGGGTTCAAAGAACAAAGAACAAAGGAAAGTACAGCACAGGAACAGGCCCTTCGGCCCTCCAAGCCTGCGCCGATCATTTTGCCCATCCGCTAAAACATTTTGCACTTCCGGGGTCCGTATCCCTCTATTCCCATCCTATTCATGGATTTGTCAAGCTGCCTCTTAAACACCACTATCGTACCTGCTTCCACCGCCTCCTCTGGCAGCGAATTCCAGACGCTAGGCACTGTTCATAGACCCACTCCAGAGGCTTCAGCACTAAATCCAGGCTGACATTCCCAGTGCAGTACTGAAGGAGTGCTGCGCTGTTCGAGTTGTTGCCTTTTGCTTAAGGTTTTAACCCAAGGTTACCCTTGTCTTTTCAGGCAGGTGTAAAAGACTCCCACAGCCACGATTTCAAAGAATGACACAGTTGAGAAAGAGTTAGTCGCCATCACGTTGCTTTTATGTGGGAGCTTGCTGTGCACAAATTGACCATCAGGTTTCCTCATTCAAACAGTGACCATACTTCAAAAGTACTTTGTTGGCTCTAAAGCAGTTTTGAAGTCCTGAGGTCACAAAAGGCGCTTTAGAAATGCACATCTTTCTGTTTTTTTTCTCTCTTCCCAATTGGTCTGGGAAGGCAGGGCACCACAAGGTTAGACCTGCCAGTTGACCAATGGCATGGGACCAATGGGGGGAGGGGTGCAGTGGGAGGTCATGTAGTTAAACTGTCCAATCAGAGTTGGCAGCCCGAGGAGGAAGAGGTCCAATGGAGGGAAGTAGTCCAAAGGCCTGAAATGGCCTCCAGCACAGTCCACATCAGCCCTCATTCCTCTAACTGCCCTTCGCCTTTTCCCCCCAGATGCAGGACCTGGGCCTCAGGTCACTGCTGCCGGAATGGAAAAATACCGGACACCAGAGCGACAACGCGGGGGAGAAAATGTCATCATTGCTGCACCACATATGGAGATGGCATCATCACGGGTCTCCCAATCCACAAGCTTGCGTGTAGCCGCAACTTAAAAAAATAATAAGGGCCATCATCGGAACAACGAGGGAGGGAACGAACACAGGCCCCTGCGGCTGAGCAGTCAGTGTGTGGCACACAGACCCTCCGGCAGTCACCCGTTTGCATTGAGTCACCCAAAGTAAAAATACTGTTCATAAGGCGTCCGGTACCACATCAGGACCAGACCAGGTAAAAACCAAACCGTGCAGTGTAAAGCCAGACTAATGGTCACCCTACCTGGGATGGAGCTGGCCTGGCAGGAAAAGCCAGGTGCAGCTTGGGTTGCGAACCCTCCTGTAACACATGGGGCTGTCCCCAAAACCAAGGATTAATCTCTCCACGTTGTTACCGGCTGGGAGATAAATAAGCCTCTGTCTTGAATACTGATGAAAAGGCAGACATGTTGCCGAAGTTTTTAATCCCCTGGAACTCATCCGGACAAATGCAAGAATGCCAAATTTCAAACAATCACGACAATTTATACTAGAGGAGAAAGGGTTACTGATTGGTTGGCAAGTCGACTCTGATTGGCCAAGGCATTGCCAAGGAAAAAGCAAGAGGAAACTATAGGCTCCCCAACTGCCGGGTAAGCCAAAAAAGTGCCTGTGTCTGTACATCGCACTAGACCCCAGCCACCCCGTCCCTACCCCCCACACACTGCCCCACCTTCCACCCTGAGGAACCAGTCTGTGTTCTCTCTCCGCCAGTTTGAGCAAAGGAAAGGTTGAAGGTATGAGGTACAAACTGGCTGAGGCGCATTGGGAAAAAGCATTAAAAGGTTTGATGGTACACAGGCAATGAATGGTCTTTAAAGAATTATTACATAGTTTACAGAAACTATACAGTTTCTATACAGAAACTATAGAAACTATACAGAAACTTCCAGACAAAAACCCAAAAAGAAAAGTCAGTCAACTAGGGCTAACAAAGGAAGTTAAGGATTGTATGAGATCAAAGGAAAAGGCCTATAAAGTTGCCAGATATAGGATTTGGAGGATTTTAGAATACAGCAAAGGAGGACCAAGGAACTGATAAAGAAAGGGAGAATAGAACATGAATGTAAAGTAGCAGAAACCATAAAACAGACTGTAATAGCTTCTATAAGCACCTAAAAAGGAAATGCTTGGCTAAGACAGGCAGAGTCAGGAGAATTTACAACGGGGAATAGAGAAATGGCAGAGAAGCTCAAAGATTACTTTGTGTCTGTCTTCAGAGGAAGATACAAGAAATATCCCAAAAATAGAGATCCAAGGGACTAGGGAGAATGAGGAATTGAAGGAAATTAGTCTGAGTAAGAAGGTTGTCATAGAGTCTTAGAGTTTTACAGCATGGACAGAGGCCCTTTGGCCCATTGTGTCCGCGCTGGTCATCAAGCCCCTATCTGCTCTAACCCCATTTTCCAGTACTTGGCCCGTTGCCCTGTGTGCTGTGGCATTTCAAGTGCTGATCCAAATACTTCTTAAATGTTGTGAGGGTTCCTGCCTCTACCACCCCCTCAGGCAGTGAGTCCCAGATACCCCCCACACTCTGGGTGAAAACATTTTTCCTCAAATCCCCTCTTTAACCTCCTGCTCCTTACCTTAAATCCATGCTTCCTGGTCACTGACCCCTCCACTAAGGGACCTGGGTGTCACTGAAAGCTAACATGCAGGTGCAGCAGGCAACTAGGAAGCTAATGGAATGTTAGCCTTTATCACAAGAGGATTTGAGTACAGGAGTAGTGAAGTCTTGCTTCAATTGTATAGAAGCTTGGTTAGACTTCACCTGGAGTGCTGTGTGGAGTTTTGGTCCCCTTACCTTAGAAAGGATATTATTGCCATAGAGGGAATGCAACGAATGTTCACCAGACTGGTTCCTGGGATGGTGGGACTGTCCTATGAAGAGAGGTTGGGGAAACTGGGCCTGTATTCTCTAGAGTTTCGAAGAATGAGACCTCATTGAAACCTACAAAATATTTAAAGGCGTAGACAGGGTAGATGCAAGTAAGATGTTTCCCATGTCTGGGGAGTCTAGAACCAGGGGACATAATTTCAAAATAAGGGGGAAGCCACTTAGGACTGAGATGAGGAGAATTTTTTTTACTAGAGGGTTGTGAATCTTTGGAATTCTCTACCCCAGAGGGTTGTGGAAACTCAGTCATTGAATATGTTTAAAACAGAGATTGAGAGATTTCTAAATAGCAGTGACACAAAGGGATATAGGGATGGTGTGGGGGAAAAGACATTGAAGTGGATGATCAGCCATGATTGTACTGAATGGTGAGGCAGGCTCGATGGGCTGAATGGCCTACTCCTGCTTCTGTGTCCCTATGTCCCCAACGTGTGGGACAGGCATTGAGGTGGAAAGACGGCAGCAAAGATTAACTCGCAAAAAAAATTAAAGAGGGAGGGAAGATTAAAAAGACAATTACTGAGCACCAGTTTCACCATCTCCTTGGACTCCATAACCAATGATTAATACCCTGAAGGTGGATTGTGCTGCATTTTAAAGCACTGGGTAATGTTAGTGTTTCCAACCAATCAGCTTCCTTTTCTCCTGCAGTATAAATTGTTGTGATTGTTTGAAATTTGCCATTTTTGCATTTGTCCTGATGAGTTCAAGCTGAAAAACTTCAGCAACATGTCTCTCTTTTCAGTTAATGTTTAATGTTAGTGTCTTAAAGTTAATAGCCTCTAGAAAATGAATTATGATTCACTGAGGGAATTTGAGGGGATGTCTCTTAAAACAAAATATTCTGGTTCATTTCTATCAATGAATTATTTCCTTACGTCACTGAAATGTTTGAGTGAAAAGAGAGAGAGAGGGAGAGACCTCGAGTATCTTTAAGGCAGAGGTAGATAGATTCTTGATAAGCAAGAGGGGGGGTGAAAGGTTATTGGGGGTAGCTGGGAATGTGAGGTTAAAATCAGATCAGCCAGGATTTTGCTGAATGGTAGAGCAGGCTTGAGGGGCCAAATGGCCTACTCCTGCTCCTAATTCATATTTCGTATGTGGAGAACCTACAGTGCTTAAAATATATTCTTTGGCCAATTAACTGAGTTATTACCATGAGGTGTTGAGGATTTTTATCCCATCCAACCTGTCCATTCTAGTTTCCCTGATGATCATTTATTGGCATCTGAATAATTGTAATGGAGTCAGATGGGTGCAGACTTGATGGAACAGCACCCAATTGGAATCTTTTCTTTATTGCTTATTTGCACTAATGTAATGATGTATTATTCCTTAAATATTTAAATATTCATGTCACCTCCTTCAATGACACTAAATCATTTATGCAGTAACCACACACTGTCAGCTACTGAGCACTCAAACTGGGTCCTACACAAATTCTTTAAGCTGCCTCTTGTCCAGCATCCGAAACCTCTTTCAAGCCCCCCATCCCTCAGCCCCCTCCTTCCTCTCCCCCAACAGCGTTCCACAGCCCTGACACCCTTCGCGAGTGCCAGCTTCACACACCAGCTGAGATACTGAGTGACAGCGAGCTGTCCAACTACAGGGGGCATCACTTCCAGACCCCCCCCACCCTGCCCCCATACTTGGCTGTTGCACCATGCGCCCCCTGTACCAGCTTCAGCCAAGAAAAACCAAGCAAACAACAAAACTTGCATTTATATAGCACCTTTAACATTGTAAATCCCCTCACCTCGGAGCTTCACAAGAACGCACATGAGACTGGAATTGACCCAAGCCACATAAGGAGATACTAGAGCGGGACTTGACCATGGAGGTAGGGTTTTAAGGTGCCTCCAGGAAGAGGCGGTAGAGACGGACAGGTTAATGGAGGGAATTCAAGTGCTAAGAGCCAAGGCAACTATGCACAACCACCAATGATTGAGCAATAAAAGTTGGGGATATGCAAGAGGCCAGAATTGCAGGAGTGCAGAGATCTGATCAGAAGCCTGGAGGAGGCCACAGAGATAGCGAGGGCCAGGCCATGGAGGAATTTGAAAACAAGGGTGAGAATTTTAAAATCGAGGCATTGTTGGATCGGGAGTTGATGACAGTCAGTGAGCACAGGAGTGACAGGGGAATGGGGCTTGATATGCATTAGGATACAGGCCATAGAGTTTGGGGTCAACATTGTGATGTACAAAGGGAAACATTTCTCCATGCAACACAACTGATAACAGGTGTTCAGCAGGGAGCTCAAGGTAGTAACTCAATCTTCCACATCTCCTTGTGCTCGATCATCAGTCTGCTTGTGTACCGTGTGGATGCTCATATTCACCACCAGCTCCCTGCACCATCTTGCAGGACTCATCATTATCACATCACTACGCCATTCTTCACAGTGTGAGCTGCTAGACTATCTGTGGGCTCTCCTCCCTGCTCTTTCCTGCGATTTCTACGCAGAGTTTGGAAGTATTCCCCCCACTGGAACTAAATGGGCAGTATTCTCACCTCTGTGTCAATATCTTGGGTCATCACAGTCCCATTCCAATACCTAAACTAGGCCCAGCATTGTCCAGTAGAAATCTCCAATCAGACAAGGATAAAGGGTGACGTGGTATTAACCAGAGGTACTGATATTAGTTGAAAGGGCCTCACACACAAATCCAGTTAAATGCACTCCATACCCAGATATAAAGACCTGCACTTCTCTAGCACCTTTTACTAGCTCAGGACATCCCAAAACGTTTAACCAATGAAGCACTTTTTAATGTGTAGTTATTATTGAAACGTAGCAAATACAGCAGCCAATTGGTGGGCAGCGATATCCCACAAACAGCAATAGTAGAATGAACCAATAATCTGTTATGTCAGTTGGTTGAGGGGTGAATGTTGGTGATTCACCAGGGTTAATTCACCTGCTCTCTGTCAAAATAGTCAGATCTTTACAGGCCACTTAAGAGAGCAACGAGGCCTCATTGTAATGTTTCAACTGAGAGATGGCACCTTCGAAAATGAAACACTCCCTCAAGACTCCAACAGTGACAGTGCAGCACTCCCCCAGTGACAGTGCAGCGCGCCCCAAGTGATGGTGCATGAATCCCTCAGTGACAATACAACACTCCTCCAGTGACAGTGCAGCATTCCCTCAGTAACAGTGCAATACTCCCTCAATGACAGTGCACCACTCGCTCAGTGATAATGCATCACTCCCTCAGTGAAAGTGCAGCATACCCTAAGTGCAATGCAACACTACCTCAGTGACAATGCAACACGCTCTCAGTGACAGTGCAACAATCCCTCAGTGACAGTGCAACACAGCCTCAGTGACAATGCAACACGCTCTCAGTGACAGTGCAACACTCCCTCAGTGACAGTGCAGCACTCCCTTACTGACAGTGCAGCACACCCTTAGTGACAATGCAACATTCCCTCATTAACAGTACAAAACACCCTTAACGACAATGCAACACTGCCTCAATGACAATGCAGCATTCCCTTAGTGATGATGCAGCACACCCTCCGTGACAGTGCAACAATCCCTCAGTAACAATGCAGCACTCGCCCAGTAACAGTGAAGCAATCTCTCCATAACAATGCAACATTTCCTCAGTGACAGTGCAACACTCCCTCAGTGATAATGCAACACTCCATCAGCAACAATGCAACACTCCCTCAGCGACAGTGCAACACTCCCTCAGTGACAATGCAACACTCCCTCAGTGATAATGCAACACTCCCTCAGTGATAATGCAACACTCCCTCAATGACAATGCAACACCCCCTCTATGACAATGCAGCTTTCCCTCAGTGACTGTGCAAGATACCCTCTGTGACAATGCAACACTCTCACAGGAACAATGCAACACCTCCTCAGTGACAATGCAATGCCACTTCAATGTCAATGCTACACTCCCTCAGTGACAGTGCAGCAGTCCCTCAGTAACAGTGCAGCACTCCCTCAGTGAAAATGCAAAACTCCCTTAGTAACAGTGCAGCACACTCTAAGTAACAGTGTGGTACTCCCTCAATTACAATGCTAACTCCTGCAGTGACAATGCAACACTCCCTCAGTAACAGTGCAAGATTCTCTAAGTAACATGCAACACTCCCTCCATGACAATGCAACATTCCCTCAGTGACAGTGTAACACTCCCTCAGTAACAGTGCAAGACTCCCTAAGTAAAAATGCAGCACTCCTTCAGTAACAATGCAACATCCCCTCAGTGACAATGCAACACCCCTCAGTGACAGTGCAGCACTCCTTTAGTGACAATGCAACACTCCCTCTGTGATGATGCAACACTCCCTCAATGACAATGCAACACACCCTCAGTGACAGTGCAACACTCCCTCAGTGATAAAGCAACTCCCCTCAGCGACAATGCAAAGCCCACACAGGGACAATGCAACACTCCCTCAGTGACAATGCAACACCTCCTCAGTGACAATGCAATGCCACTTCAATGTCAATGCTACACTCCCTCAGTGACAGTGCAGCAGTCCCTCAGTAACAGTGCAGCACTCCCTCAGTGAAAATGCAGAACTCCCTTAGTAACAGTGCAGCACACTCTAAGTAACAGTGCGGTACTCCCTCAATTACAATGCTAACTCCTGCAGTGACAATGCAACACTCCCTCAGTAACAGTGCAAGATTCTCTAAGTAACATGCAACACTCCCTCCATGACAATGCAACATTCCCTCAGTGACAGTGTAACACTCCCTCAGTAACAGTGCAAGACTCCCTAAGTAAAAATGCAGCACTCCTTCAGTAACAATGCAACATCCCCTCAGTGACAATGCAACACCCCTCAGTGACAGTGCAGCATTCCTTTAGTGACAATGCAACACTCCCTCTGTGATGATGCAACACTCCCTCAATGACAATGCAACACACCCTCAGTGACAGTGCAACACTCCCTCAGTGATAAAGCAACTCCCCTCAGCGACAATGCAAAGCCCACACAGGGACAATGCAACACTCCCTCAGTGACAATGCAACACTCCCTCAGTGACAATGCAACCCCCCCCCCCCCCCCCTCAGTGACAGTGCAGCACTCCTTCAGTGACAGTGCAACACACCCTCTGTGATGATGCAGCTTTCTCTCAGGGGCAGTGCAACACTCCCTAAGTAACAGTGCAGACCTCCCTCAATGACAATGCAACACTCCCTCAGTAAAAATGCAAAACAACTTCAGTGACAAAGCAACACAATCTCAGTGACAGTGCAACACCCCCTCGATGACAAGGCAAGACCCCTCAGTGACAGTGCAACACCCCTCAATGACAATGCAACAACCTTAGTGAAAATGCAGCACTCCCTCAGTGACAGTGCAGCAATCCCTCAGTGATTATGCAGCTTTCTCTCAGTGACAGTGCCATACTCCCAAAATGACAATGCAACACACACTCAGTGACAATGCAGCACACCCTCTGTGACAGTGCAACACTCCCTCAGTGTTAATGCAGCACTGCCTCAGTGATAATGCAGCACTCCCTCAGTGATAATGCAGCACTCCCTCAGTGACTGTGCAACACTCCCCCAGTGACAGTGCAACACTCCCCCAGTGACAGTGCAACACTCCCCCAGTGACAGTGCAACACTCCCTCAGTGACAGTGCAGCACTCCGTCAGTGAAAATGCAACATTCCCTCAGTAACAGTGCAAAATTCCCTCAGTAACATTGCAAGACTCCCTAAGTAATAGTGCAGAACTCCCTCAGTGACAATGCAACATTCCCTCAGTAACAGTGCAACACTCCTTCAGTGACAGTGCAAGACTCTCTCAGTGACAGTGCAGCACTCCCTCAGTAAAAATGCAACATTCCCTCAGGAACATTGCAGCACTCCCTCAGTGATAATGCAGTTTTCTCTCAGTGACAGTACAACACTCCCTCAGTGACAATACAACAGTCCCTCAGTCACAGTGCAGCATTCCCCCAGTGACAGTGCAGCACTCCCTCAGTGACAGTGCAACACTCCCTCAATGACAGTACAACACTCCCTCAATGACAGTACAACACTCCCTCTATGACAATGCAACAGTCCCTCAGTAACAGTGCAGTAATCCCCCAGTGACAGTGCAGCACTCCCTCAGTGACAGTACAACACTCCTTCAATAAAAATGCAAAACTCCTTCAGTGACAATGCAACACTCCCTCAGGAACATGGCAGCACTCGCTCAATGAAAATGCAACACTCCCTCATTGACAGCACATCACCCATTCAGTGACAGTGCACCACTCGCTCAGTGATAATGCATTACTCCCTCAGTAAAAGTGCAGCACTCCCTAAGTGTAATGCAATGCTCCGTCAGTGGCAATGCAACACTCGGTTAGTGACAGTGCAACACAGCCTCAGTGAAAATGCAACATGCCCTCAGCAACAGTGCAACATTGCCTCACTGACAATGCAGCACTCCCTAAGTGGTGATGCAACACTCCCTCATTAACAGTGCAAAACGCCCTCAATGACAATGTAACACCACCTCAATGACAATGCAACACACCCTCAGTGACAATGCAACACTCCCTAACTAACAGTGCAACACTCACTCAAGGACAATGCAGCATTCCCTCAGTGATGATGCAGTTTTCCATCAGTAACAGTATAACATTCCCTCTGTGACAATGCAACACTCCCTCAGTAATAGTGAAGCACTCCCTCAAAGACAGTGCGACACCTCCTCAGTGACAATGCAACATTGCCTCAGTGGCAATGCAGCACCCCCTCATTGATGATGCAGTTTGCTATCAGTAACAGTGCAGCACTCCCTTGGTGACAGTGCAATACTACCTCAGTGAGAATGCAACATTTCCTCAGTGACATTGCAGCACTCCCTCAACAACGGCGCAACACTCCCTCAGGAACATTGCAGCGCACTCTCAATGAAAATGCAACACTTCCTCAGTGACAATGCAACACTCCCTCTGTAACAGTGCAAAACTCCTTCTGTGATAATGCAACACACCATCAGTGACAATGCAACATTCCCTCAGTGACAATGCAACACTCCCTCAGTGACACTGCAACACTCCCTCAGTGACAGTACAAAACTCCCTCAGTGATAAAGAAACACTCCCTCAGTGACAATACAACACTCCCTCAGTGACAGTGCAAAACTCCCTCAGTGATGATGCAACACTCCCTCAGTGACAATGCAACACTCCTGAACTAACAGTGCAACACTCCCTCAATGACAATAGAACACTCCCTCAGTGACAATGCAACACTAACTCAGTGACAATGCAACACTCCCTCAGTGACAGTGCAACACTCCCTCAGTGACAGTGCAAAACTCCCTCAGTGATAATGAAATACTCCCTCAGTGACAAAGCAACACTCCCTCAGTGACAGTGCAACATTCGCTCTCTGACAATGCAACAGTCTCTCAGTAACAGTGCAGCATTCACCAAAGGGCAATGCAAAACTCCTTCAGTGACAATGCAACACTCCCTCAGGAACATGGCAGCACTCGCTCAATGAAAATGCAACACTCCCTCATTGACAGCACAGCACCCATTGAGTGACAGTGCATCACTCGCTCAGTGATAATGCATTACACCCTCAGTGGAAGTGCAGCACTCCCTAAGTGTAACACAACACTCCCTCAGTGGCAATGCAACACTCCCTCATTAACAGTGCAAAACTTCCTTAATGACAATGCAAGACCACCTCAATGACAATGCAACACTCCCTCAATGACAATGCAGCGTTCCCTCAGTGACAGTGCAACACACTCTCAGTGACAATGCAACACGCCCTAACTAAAAGTGCAACACTCACTCAAGGACAATGCAGCATTCCCTCAGTGATGATGCAGTTTTCAATCAGTAACAGTATAACATTCCCTCTGTGACAATGCAACACTCCCTCAGTAATAGTGAAGCACTCCCTCAAAGTCAGTGCGACACCTCCTCAGTGACAATGCAACATTGCCTCAGTGGCAATGCAGCACCCCCTCATTGATGATGCAGTTTGCTATCAGTAACAGTGCAGCACTCCCTTGGTGACAGTGCAATACTACCTCAGTGAGAATGCAACATTTCCTCAGTGACATTGCAGCACTCCCTCAACAACAGTGCAACACTCCATCAGGAACATTGCAGCGCACTCTCAATGAAAATGCAACACTCCCTCAGTGACAATGCAACACTCCCTCTGTCACAGTGCAAAACTCCCTCAATGGCAATGCGACACTCCTTCAATAACAATGCAGCGTTCCCTCAGTGAAGATGCAGTTTTCCATCAGTAACAGTGCAGCATTCCCTCAGTGACAATACAACACTCCCTCAGTGACAGTGCATCACTCCCTCATTGATAGTACCGCATTCCTTCAGTGACAGTTCAGCAGTCCCTCAGTAACAATGCAACATTCCCTCTGTAAAATTGCAGCACTCCCTCACTGACGATGCAACACTCCCTCAGTGACAATGCAACACTCCCTCAGTGACATGCAACACTCCCTCAGTGACGATGCAACACTCCCTCAGTGACAATGCAACACTCCCTCAGTGACAATGCAAAACTCCCTCAGTGATAATGAAACACTCCCTCAGTGACAATGCAACACTCACTCAGTGACAGTGCAACACTCGCTCTATGACAATGCAACAGTCTCTCAATAACAGTGCAGCATTCACCAAAGGACAATGCAAAACTCCTTCAGTGACAATGCAACACTCCCTCAGGAACATGGCAGCACTTGCTCAATGAAAATGCAACACTCCCTCATTGAGAGCACAGCACCCATTGAGTGACAGTGCACCACTCGCTCAGTGATAATGCATTACACCCTCAGTGAAAGTGCAGCACTCTGTAAGTGTAACGCAACACTCCCTCAGTGGCAATGCAACACTCCCTCATTAACAGTGCAAAACTCCCTTAATGACAATGCAAGACTACTTCAATGACAATGCAACACTCCCTAACTAAAAGTGCAACACTCCCTCAAGGACAATGCAGCATTCCCTCAGTGATGATGCAGTTTTCCATCAGTAACAGTATAACATTCCCTCTGTGACAATGCAACACTCCCTCAGTAATAGTGAAGCACTCCCTCAAAGACAGTGCGACACCTCCTCAGTGACAATGCAACATTGCATCAGTGGCAATGCAGCACCCCCTCATTGATGATGCAGTTTGCTATCAGTAACAGTGCAGCACTCCCTTGGTGACAGTGCAATACTACCTCAGTGAGAATGCAACATTTCCTCAGTGACATTGCAGCACTCCCTCAACAACAGTGCAACACTCCATCAGGAACATTGCAGCGCACTCTCAATGAAAATGCAACACACCCTCAGTGACAATGCAACACTCCCTCTGTCACAGTGCAAAACTCCCTCAATGGCAATGCGACACTCCTTCAATAACAATGCAGCGTTCCCTCAGTGAAGATGCAGTTTTCCATCAGTAACAGTGCAGCATTCCCTCAGTGACAATACAACACTCCCTCAGTGACAGTGCATCACTCCCTCATTGATAGTACCGCATTCCTTCAGTGACAGTTCAGCAGTCCCTCAGTAACAATGCAACATTCCCTCTGTAAAATTGCAGCACTCCCTCACTGACGATGCAACACTCCCTCAGTGACAATGCAACACTCCCTCAGTGACAATGCAACACTCCCTCAGTGACAATGCAAAACTCCCTCAGTGATAATGAAACACTCCCTCAGTGACAATGCAACACTCACTCAGTGACAGTGCAACACTCGCTCTATGACAATGCAACAGTCTCTCAATAACAGTGCAGCATTCACCAAAGGACAATGCAAAACTCCTTCAGTGACAATGCAACACTCCCTCAGGAACATGGCAGCACTTGCTCAATGAAAATGCAACACTCCCTCATTGAGAGCACAGCACCCATTGAGTGACAGTGCACCACTCGCTCAGTGATAATGCATTACACCCTCAGTGAAAGTGCAGCACTCTGTAAGTGTAACGCAACACTCCCTCAGTGGCAATGCAACACTCCCTCATTAACAGTGCAAAACTCCCTTAATGACAATGCAAGACTACTTCAATGACAATGCAACACTCCCTAACTAAAAGTGCAACACTCCCTCAAGGACAATGCAGCATTCCCTCAGTGATGATGCAGTTTTCCATCAGTAACAGTATAACATTCCCTCTGTGACAATGCAACACTCCCTCAGTAATAGTGAAGCACTCCCTCAAAGACAGTGCGACACCTCCTCAGTGACAATGCAACATTGCATCAGTGGCAATGCAGCACCCCCTCATTGATGATGCAGTTTGCTATCAGTAACAGTGCAGCACTCCCTTGGTGACAGTGCAATACTACCTCAGTGAGAATGCAACATTTCCTCAGTGACATTGCAGCACTCCCTCAACAACAGTGCAACACTCCATCAGGAACATTGCAGCGCACTCTCAATGAAAATGCAACACTCCCTCAGTGACAATGCAACACTCCCTCTGTCACAGTGCAAAACTCCCTCAATGGCAATGCGACACTCCTTCAATAACAATGCAGCGTTCCCTCAGTGAAGATGCAGTTTTCCATCAGTAACAGTGCAGCATTCCCTCAGTGACAATACAACACTCCCTCAGTGACAGTGCATCACTCCCTCATTGATAGTACCGCATTCCTTCAGTGACAGTTCAGCAGTCCCTCAGTAACAATGCAACATTCCCTCTGTAAAATTGCAGCACTCCCTCACTGACGATGCAACACTCCCTCAGTGACAATGCAACACTCCCTCAGTGACAATGCAACACTCCCTCAGTGACAATGCAAAACTCCCTCAGTGATAATGAAACACTCCCTCAGTGACAATGCAACACTCACTCAGTGACAGTGCAACACTCGCTCTATGACAATGCAACAGTCTCTCAATAACAGTGCAGCATTCACCAAAGGACAATGCAAAACTCCTTCAGTGACAATGCAACACTCCCTCAGGAACATGGCAGCACTTGCTCAATGAAAATGCAACACTCCCTCATTGAGAGCACAGCACCCATTGAGTGACAGTGCACCACTCGCTCAGTGATAATGCATTACACCCTCAGTGAAAGTGCAGCACTCTGTAAGTGTAACGCAACACTCCCTCAGTGGCAATGCAACACTCCCTCATTAACAGTGCAAAACTCCCTTAATGACAATGCAAGACTACTTCAATGACAATGCAACACTCCCTAACTAAAAGTGCAACACTCCCTCAAGGACAATGCAGCATTCCCTCAGTGATGATGCAGTTTTCCATCAGTAACAGTATAACATTTCCTCTGTGACAATGCAACACTCCCTCAGTAATAGTGAAGCACTCCCTCAAAGACAGTGCGACACCTCCTCAGTGACAATGCAACATTGCATCAGTGGCAATGCAGCACCCCCTCATTGATGATGCAGTTTGCTATCAGTAACAGTGCAGCACTCCCTTGGTGACAGTGCAATACTACCTCAGTGAGAATGCAACATTTCCTCAGTGACATTGCAGCACTCCCTCAACAACAGTGCAACACTCCCTCAGGAACATTGCAGCGCACTGTCAATGAAAATGCAACACTCCCTCAGTGACATGCAACACTCGCTCAGTGACAATGCAACACTCCCTCATGACATGCAACACTCCCTCAGTGACAATGCAACACTCCCTCAGTGACAATGCAACACTCCCTCAGTGACAGTGTAGCACTCACTCAGTGACAATGCAACACTCCCACAGTGACAGTGCAACACTCCCTCCGTTACAATGCAACACTATGTAATTGACAATGCTACACTCCCTCAGTGACAATGCAGCATTCCCTCAGTGATGATGCAGTTTTCTATCTGTAACAGTACAACATTCCCTCTGTGACAATGCATCACTTCCTCAGTAATAGTGAAGCACTCCCTCAAAGACAGTGGGACACCTCCTCAGTGACAATGCAACATTGCATCAGTGGCAATGCAGCACCCCCTCATTGATGATGCAGTTTGCTATCAGTAACAGTGCAGCACTCCCTTGGTGACAGTGCAATACTACCTCAGTGAGAATGCAACATTTCCTCAGTGACATTGCAGCACTCCCTCAACAACAGTGCAACACTCCATCAGGAACATTGCAGCACCCTCTCAATGAAAATGCAACACTCCCTCAGTGACAATGCAACACTCCCTCAGTCACAGTGCAAAACTCCCTCAATGACAATGCAACACTCCCTCAATGACAATGCAACACTCCCTCTGTCACAGTGCAAAACTCCCTCAATGACAATGCAACATTCCCTCAGTGACAATGCAACACTCCCTCTGTCACAGTGCAAAACTCCCTCAATGACAATGCAACACTCCCTCAATGACAATACAACACTCCCTCAATGACAATACAACACTCCATCAGTGACAATAGAACACTCCCTCAGTGACAGTGCAACACTCCCTCAGTGACAGTACAAAACTCCCTCAGTTATAATGCAACACACCCTCAGTGACAATGCAACACTCCCTCAGTGACAATGCAACACTCCCTAAGTAACAGTGCGACACTCCATCAGCGACAATGCAGCACTCCATCAGTGACAATGCAACACTCACTCAGTGACAGTGCAACACTCACTCAATGACAGTGCAATACTTGCTCTATGTAAATGCAACAGTCTCTCAGTAACAGTTCAGCATTCCCCAAAGAACAATGCAAAACTCCTTCAGTGACAATGCAACACTCCCTCAGGAACATGGCAGCACTCGCTCAATGAAAATGCAACACTCCCTCATTGACAGCACAGCACCCATTCAGTGACAGTGCACCACTCGCTCAGTGATAATGCATTACACCCTCAGTGAAATTGCAGCACTCCCTAAGTGTAATGCAACACTCCCTCAGTGGCAATGCAACACTCGGTTAGTGACAGTGCAACACAGCCTTAACAGTGCAAAACTCCCTTAATGACAATGCAACACCACCTCAATGACAATGCAACACTACCACAATAACAATGCAACATTCCCTCAGTGACAGTGCAACACTCCCTCAGTAACAGTGCAAGACTCCCTAAGTAACTGTCAGTACTCCCTCAATAACAATGCAACATTCCCTCAGTAAAATTCAGCACACCTTCGGTGATGATGTAGTTTTCTCTCAGTAACAGTGCAATACTCCTTCAGTGACAATGCATTACTCCCTCAGTGACAATGCCACACTCTCTCAGTGACAGTGCAACACTCCCACAGTGACAGTTCAACACACCCTCAGTGACAGTGCAATACTCCCTCAGCGACAGTGCAGCACTCCCTCGCTGTAAAATATCACTCCCTCAATGACAATGCATCACTCCCTCAGTGAGCGTACAGCCTCCCTCAATGACAATGCAACACTCCCTCAATGACAATGCAACATTCCATTAGTGACATGCAACATAGCTCCGTGAAAATGCAACACTCTCTCAGTGACAGTACAGCACTCAATCAGTGAAAGTGCAGCACTCCCTCACTGACAGTGCAACACGCCCTCAGTAACAGTGCAACAAACCCTCAGTGATGATGCAACAAACCCTCAGTGACAGTGCCACCCTCGGTCAGTGACAGTGCTGCACTCACTCAGTAACAGTGCAGCACTCCCTTAATGACAATGCTACACTCCCTAAGTGACAATGCAATACTCGCTCAGTGACGATGCAACACCACCTCAATGTCAATGCAACACTTTCTCAGTGAAACTGCAACACTCCCTCAGTGACAGTGCAGCACTCCCTCAGTGACAGTGCAGCACTCCCTCAGTGACAGAGCAACATTCCCTCAGTGACAGTGGAACACGCCCTCAGTAACAGTGCAACACTCCATCAGTGACAGTGCTGTACTCCATCAGTGATACTGCAACATTCCCTCAGTAACAGTGCAAGACTACTTAAATAACAGTGCAGCACCCCCTCGGTGACAGTGCAAAATTCCCTCAATGACAATGCAACTCGCTCAGTAATAGTACAACATTCCCTCAGTGATAAGGCAGAACTCCTTCAGTAACAGTACTGCCCTCTCTCAGTGACAATGCAACACTCGCTTAGTGATAGTGCAGAATTCCCTCAGGAACAGTGCAGCACTCCCTCATTGACAATACAGAACTCCGTCCGTGACAGTGTAGCAAAGCCTGACTGATAATACAGCACTCCTTCAGTAACAGTGCAATGCCTTCTCAGTGACAATGCATCACTCCCTCAGTAACAGTACCGGACGCCCTCAGTGAAAGTGCAGCACTCTCTCAGTGTCAATGCAACACTCCCTCAGTGAAAGTGCAGCACTCCCTCAGTGACAATGCAACACTCCCTCAGTGAAAGTGCAGCACTCCCTCAGTGACAATGCATCACTCCCTCAGTAATAATGCATCACTCCCTCAGTGACAGTACAGCACTCCCTCACTGACAGTGCAACACGCCCTCAGTGACAGTGCAACACTCACTCAATAACTCAGCAGCACTCACTCAGTAATAGTGAAGCACTCCCTTAATAACAATGCAACACTCCCTCAGTAACAATGCAACACTACCTCAGTGACAGTGCAACACTCCCTCAGTGACAGTGCAGCACTCCCTCGCTGTAAAATATCACTCCCTCAAGGACAATGCATCACTCCCTCAGTGACTGTACAGCCTCCCTTAATGACAATGCAACACTCCCTCAATGACAATGCAACATTCCATTAGTGACATGCAACATAGCCTCCGTGAAAATGCAACACTCCCTCAGTGACAGTACAGCACTCAATCAGTGAAAGTGCAGCACTCCCTCACTGACAGTGCAACATGCCCTCAGTAACAGTGCAACAAACCCTCAGTGACAGTGCAACCCTCTGTCAATGACAATGCAGCACTCCCTCAGTGATAATGCAGAACTCCCTCAGTAACAGTACAGCCCTCACTCAGTGACAACGCAACACTCCCTCAGTGAGAATGCAGAATTCCCTCAGTAACAGTGCAGCACTCTCTCAGTGAGAATGCAGAAATCTCCCAGTGACAGTACAGCACTCCCTCAGTGACAATGCAGCACTACCTCAGTGATAATGCAGAACTCCGTCAGTGACAGTGTAGCAAAGCCTCACTGATAATACAGCACCTCCTCAGTGATAGTGCAACCCAACCTCAGTGACAGTGCAACCCTCCGTCAGTGATAGTGCAGCACTCGCTCAGTAACTCTGCAGCACCCACTCAATAACAGCGCAGCACTTCCTCAGTGACAGTACAGGATGCCCTCAGTGACAGTGCAACACAACCTCAGTGACAGTGCAACATTACCTCAGTGACTGTGCAGCACTCGCTCAATAACTCTGCAGCACTCACTCTGTAACAGTGCAGCACTCCCTCAATGACAATGCAACACTCGTTTAATGTCAATGCAACATTCCCTCAGTGACTGTGCAAAACTCCCTGTTACAATGCAGCACTCCCTAAGTGTCAATGCAAAACTCCCTCCATGACAGTGCAGCACTCCCTCAGTGATAATGCAGAATTCCCTCAGTAACAGTGCAGCACTCCCTCAGTGACAGTACAGCACTCCCTCAGTGAGAAGGCAGAATTCCCTCAGTGACAGTGCAACATTCCCTCAGTTGCTGTGCAGCACTCTCTCAGTGATAATACAGAACTCGCTCAGTAACTGTGCAGCACTCACTCAGTAACTGTGCAGCACTCACTCAGTAACAGTGCAGGACTCCCTCAATGACAATGCAACACTCCTTTAATGTCAATGCAACACTCCCTTAATGTCAATGCAACACACCCTCAATGTTAATGCAACCCTCCCTCAGTGACAATGCAGCACTCCCTCAGTGATAATACAGAACTCGCTCAGTGACAGTGCAGCACTCACTCAGTAACTGCAGCACTCACTCAGTGTAAGTGCAGCACTCCCTCAGTGACAGCGCAACATTCCCACAGTGACAATGCAACCCTCCCTCAGTGGCTGTGCAGCACTCCCTCACTGACAGTGCAACACAACCTTAGTGACAGTGCAACACTCACTCAGTGATGATGCAACACACCCTCAGTGACAGTGCAAACCTCCATCAGTGACTGTGCAACACTCGCTCAGTAACAGTGCAGCACTCCCTTAAGGAAAATGCAACATTCCCTCAGTGACAGTGCAGCACTTGTTCAGTAACTCTGCAACACTCACTCAGTGACAGAACAGCCCTCGCTCAGTGACAGCGCAACATTCTCTCAGTGACAGTGCTGCCCTCGATCAGTGATAATGCAACATTCCCTCAGTAACAGTGCAAGACTACCTAAATAACAGTGCAGCACCCCCTCAGTGACAATGCAACACTCCCTCAGTAACAGTGCAAGAGTCCCTAATTAACAGTGCAGAACGCCCTCAGTGACAGAGTCACACTCCCCCAATGACAATCCAACACTCCATCAATGCCAATGCAACACACCCTCAATGACAATGCAGCTTTCCCACAGTGACTGTGCAAGATTCTCTCAGTGACTGTGCAGCACTCGCTCAGTAACTCTGCAGCACTCACTCAATAACAGTGCAGCACTCCCTTAATGACAATGCAACAAACCTTCAGTGACAGTGCAGCACTCCCTCAGTGACAGTGCAACACTCACTTAGTGATGATGCAACACAACCTCAGTGACAGTGCAACACTCCTTCAGTGACATTGCAGCACTCCCTCAGTGACAATGCAACACTCCCTCAATGATAATGCAGAATTCCCTCAGTAACAGTGCAGCACTCCTTCAGTAACAGTACAGAACTCCGTCAGTGACAGTATAAAACACCCTCAGTGACAGTACAGCACTCCCTCAGTGATAATGCAGAATTCCCTCAGTAACAGTGCAGCACTCCCTCAGTGAGAATGCAGAAATCCCTCAGTGACACTACAGCACTCCCTCAGTGAGAATGCAGAACTCCCTCAGTGACAGTACAGAACTACATCAGTGACAGTGTAGAACACCCTCAGTGACAGTTCACCGCTCCCTCAGTGATAATGCAGAACTCCCTCAGTGACAGTGCAACACTCAATCAGTGATGATGCAACACAACCTCAGTGACAGTGCAACATTACCTCAGTGACTGTGCAGCACTCGCTCAATAACTCTGCAGCACTCACTCAGTAACAGTGCAGCACTCCCTCAATGAAAATGCAACACTCCCTCAATGTCAATGCAACACTCCCTCAGTGACAGTGCAACACACCCTCAATGACTGTGCAAAACTCCCTCAGTTACAATGCAGCACTCCCTAAGTGTCAATGCAAAACCCACTCCGTGACAGTACAGCACTCCCTCAGTAACAGTGCAAAACTCCCTCAGTGACAATGCAACACTCCCTCAGTGATAATGCAGAATTCCCTCAGTAACAGTGCAGCACTCCCTCAGTGACAGTACAGAACTCCATCAGTGACAGTACAAAACACCCTCAGTGACAGTACAGCACTCCCTCAGTGACAGTATAGAATTCCGTCAGTGACAGTGCAACACTCACTCAGTGACAGTGCAACACTCACTCAGTGATGATGCAACACACCCTCAGTGACAGTGCAAACCTCCATCAGTGACTGTGCAGCACTCACTCAGTAACAATGCAGCACTCCCTTAATGACAATGCAACATTCCCTCAGTGACAGTGCAGCACTCCCTCAGTGACACTGCAACACTCCCTCAGTGACAGTGCAGCACCCCTTCAGTGACAGTGCAGCACCCCTTCATTGACAGTGGAGCACTCACTCAGTAAATCTGCAGCACTCAATCAGTAACAGTGCAGCACTCCCTTAATGACAATGCAACGTTCCATTAGTGACTGTGCAACATAGCCTCAGTGGAAATGCAACACTTGCTCAGTGACAATGCAACACTCCCTCAGTGACAATGCAACACTCCCTCAGTAACAGTGCAACACAACCTCAGTGACAGTGCAACACTCCCTCAGTGACAATGCAACACTCCCTCAGTAACAGTGCAACACAACCTCAGTGACAGTGCAACACTCACTCAGTGATGATGCAACAAACCCTCAGTGACAGTGCAACACCCCCTCAGTGATAATGCAAAACTCCCTCAGTGACAGTGCAGGAGTCCCTCACTGAGAATGCAGAACTCCCTCAGTGACAGTACAACACTCCGTCAGTGACAGTGCAACACTCCTTCAGTGACAATGAAGCACTCCCTCAGTAAAAGTGCAACATTCCCTCAGTGACAGTGCAACTCTCCCTCAGTGATAATGCAGAATTCCCTCAGTAACTGTACAGCCCTCCCTCAGTGACAATGCAACACTTCCTCAGTGATAACGCAGAATTCCCTCAGTAACAGTGCAGTACTCCCTCAGTAACAGTGCAACACAACCTCAGTGACAGTGCAGCACTCGCTCAGTAACACTGCAGCACTCACTCAATAACAGTGCAGCACTCCCTCAGTGACAGTGCAACACTCAATCAGTGATGATGCAACACAACCTCAGTGAAAGTGCAACATTACCTCAGTAACAGTGCAGCACTCCCTCAATGACAATGCAACACTCCCTTAATGTCAATGCAACTCTCCCTCAGTGAAAGTGCTGTAATCCATCAGTGACAGTGCAACACTCGCTCAGTAACTCTGCAGCACACACTCAGTAACAGTGCAACACTCCCTCAATGACAATGCAACACTCCCTTATTGTCAATGCAACACTCCCTCAATGTCAATGCAACACACCCTCAGTGATAATGGAGAATTCCCTCAGTAACAGTGCAGCACTCCCTCAGTGACAGTACAGAACTCCGTCAGTGACAGTATAAAACACCCTCAGTGACAGTACAGCACTCCCTCAGTGACAGTACAGAACTCCGTCAGTGACAGTGCAACACACCCTCAATGACATTGCAACTTTCCCTCAGTTGCTGTACAGCACTCTCTCAGTGATAACACAGAACTCACTCAGTGCCTGTGCATTACTCACTCAGTGACAATGCATCATTCCCTCAGTGACATTTCAGCACTCGCTCAGTGACAGCGCAAAATTTCCTCAATGATTGTGCAGCACTCACTCAGTGACAATGCAACAATCCCTCAGGAACCATGCAGCACTCCTTCAGTGACAGTGCAGCTCTCACTAAGTAACGCTACAGCACTCATTCAGTGACAGTGCAGAACTCATAGTGACAGTACAGCAGTCCCTCATTGGGTATACAGAAACCCCTCAGTGACAATGCAACACTCGCTCAGTGACAATGCAACACCTCCTCAGTGACAATGCAGCAGTCCCTCGCTCTAAAATATCACTCCCTCAATGACAATGCATCACTCTCTCAGTGTCAGTGCAACACTCCATCAGTAAAAGTGCAACACTCCTTCAGTGACAATGCAGCACTCCCTCAGTGATAATGCAGAACTCCCTCAGTAACAGTACAGCCCTCCCTCAGTGACAATACAACACTCCCTCAATGATAATGCAGAATTCCCTCAGTAACAGTGCAGCACTTCCTCAGTAACAGTACAGAACTCCGTCAGTGACAGTATAAAACACCCTCAGTGACAGTACAGCACTCCCTCAGTGATAATGCAGAATTCCCTCAGTAACAGTGCAGCACTCCCTCAGTGAGAATGCAGAAATCCCCCAGTGACAGTACAGCACTGTCTCAGTGAGAATGCAGAACTCCCTCAGTGACAGTACAGAACTACATCAGTGACAGTGTAGAACACCCTCAGTGACAGTTCAGCACTACCTCAGTGAGCATGCAGAACTCCCTCAGTGATAATGCAGAACTCCATCTGTGACAGTGCAATGCCTTCCCGGTGACAATGCATCACTCCCTCAGTGACAGTACAGGTCACCCTCAGTGACAGTGCAACACAACCTCAGTGACAGTGCAACCCTCTGTCAGTGACAGTGCAACACTCGCTCAGTAACTCTGCAGCACTCACTCAATAACAGTGCAGCACTCCCTCAATGACAGTGCAGCACTCACTCAGTAACTCTGCAGCACTCACTCAGTAACTCTGCAGCACTCCCTCAGTGACAGTGCAGCACTCCCTTAATGTCAATACAACACTCCCTTAATGTCAATGCAACTCTCCCTCAATGACAATGCAACACTCCCTCAGTGACAGTGCAACACACCCTCAATGACTGTTCAAAACTCCCTCAGTTACAATGCAGCACTCCCTAAGTGTCAATGCAAATCTACCTCCGTGACAGTACAGCACTCCCTCAGTAATAGTGCAAAACTCCCTCAGTGACAATGCAACACTCCCTCAGTGATAATGCAGAATTCCCTCAGTAACAGTGCAGCACTCCCTCAGTGACAGTACAGAACTCCGTCAGTGACAGTATAAAACACCCTCAGTGACAGTACAGCACCCCCTCAGTGACAGTACAGAACTCAGTAACTCTGCAGCACTCACTCAGTGACAATCCTACACTCCCTCAGTGCCTGTGCAGCACTCCCTCTGTGACAATGCATCATTCCCTCAGTGACATTTCAGCACTCGCTCAGTGACAGCGCAAAATTTCCTCAATGATTGTGCAGCCCTCACTCAGTGACAATGCAACAATCCCTCAGTGACCATGCAGCACTCCTTCAGTGACAGTGCAGCTCTCACTAAGTAACGCTACAGCACTAATTCAGTAACAGTGCAGAACTGACTTAATGACAACGCAACATTGCCTCAATGACAATGCAACGCTCCGTGAAAATGGAACACTCCCTAAGTGACAGCGCAACTCTCCTTCAGTGACAATGCAACACTCCCTCAGTGACAGTGCAACTCTCCTTCAGTGACAACACAAAACTCCCTCAGTGACAATGCATCCCTCCCTAAATGACAGCACAACACTCCTTCAGTGACAATGCAAGACTCCCTCAGTGACAATGCATCACTCCCTAAGTGACAGTGCAATGCCTTCTCAGTGAAAATGCAACACGCCCTCAGTGAAAGTGCAGCACTCCCTAAGTGTCAATGAAACACTCCCTCAGTGACAGTGCAGCACTCCCTCACTGATAATATATCACTCCTTCAGTGACAGTGCAATGCCTTCACAGAAACAATGCATCATTCACTCAGTGACAGTACAGCACTCACTCAGTGACAATGCAACACTCCCTCAGTGACATTGCAACACCCCTTCAGTGACAGTGCAGCATTCGCTCTGTAAATCGGCAGCACTCACTCAGCAAAAGTGCAGCACTCCCTTAATGACAATGCAACACTCAATCAGTAACAGTGCAACTCTCCGTTAAAGACAATGCAACAGTCCCTCAGTGATAATGCAGAACTCCCTCAGTAACAGTGTAGCAAAGCCTCACTGATAATACATCACTCCCTCAGTGACAGTGCAATGCCTTCCCGGTGACAGTGCAACACTACCTCAGTGACAGTGCAGCACTCCCTCGTTGTAAAATATCACTCCCTCAGTGACAATGCAACAGTCCCTCAGTGAAAGTGCAGCACTCGCTCAGTAACTCAGCAGCACTCACTCAATAACAGTGAAGCACTCACTTAATAACAATGCAAAACACCCTCAGTGACAATGCATCACCTCTTCAGTGACAGTACAGCCCTCCCTCAGTGACAGTACAGCCCTCCCTCAGTGAGAATGCAACACTGCCTCAGTGATAATGCAGAATTCCCTCAGTAACAGTGCAGAACTCTGTCAGTGACAGTATAAAACACCCTCAGTGACAATGCAGCACTCCCTCAGTGATAATGCAGAACCCTCAGTGACAGTGTAGCAAAGCCTCACTGATAATGCATCACTCCCTCAGTAACAGTACAGGACGATCTCAGTGACAGTGCAACACTCCCTCAGTGACAGTGCATCACTTCCTCAGTGACAATGCAACACTCCTACAGTGACAGTGCATCACTTACTCAGTGTCTGTGCAGCACTCAGTCTGTGACAACGCAACATTCCCTTAGTGACAGTGCAAAACTTCCTCAATGTCTGTGCAGCACTCCCTCAGTGACAATGCAACACTCTCTCAATGACAGCACAGCACTCCCTCACTGACAGTGCAACGAGCCCTCAGTGAAAGTGCAACACAACCTCAGTAACAATGCAACACTCCCTCAGTGAAAGTGCAACACTCACTCAGTAATGCTGCAGCACTCACTCAGTAACAGTGAAGCAATCCCTTAATAACAATGCATGACTCCCTCAGTGACAATCCATCACTCCCTCAGTGACAGTACAGGACGGCCTCAGTGACAGTGCAGCCCTCCCTCAGTGACAGCGCAGCACTTACTCACTGTAAAATATCACTCCCTCAGTGCCAATGCAACAGTCCCTCAGTAAAAGTGCAGCACTCGCTCAGTAACTCAGCAGCACTCACTCAGTAACAGTGAAGCACTCACTTAATAACAATGCAAAACACCCTCAGTGACAATCCATCACTCCCTCAGTGACAGTACAGTCCTCCCTCAGTAAATGCACAACACTCCCTCAGTGAAAGTGCAACATTACATCAGTGACAGTGCAACACTCCCTCAGTGACTGTGCAGCACTCCCGCAGTGACAGTGCAGCACTCCCGCAGTGACAATGCAACACTCCCTCAGTGACTGTGCAGCACTCCCTCAGTGACAGTGCAGCACTCCCTCAGTGACAATGAAACACTCCCTCAGTGACTGTGCAGCACTCCCTCAGTGACAGTGCAGCACTCACTCAGTAACTGTGCAGCACTCCCTCAGTGACAATGCAGCACTCACTCAGTGATAATGCAGAATTCCCTCAGTAATAAACAGTATAAAACACCCTCAGTGACAGTACAGCACTCTCTCAGTGAGAATGCAACACTCCCTCAGTGATAATGCAGAATTCCCTCAGTAATAAACAGTATAAAACACCCTCAGTGACAGTACAGCCCTCCCTCAGTGACAATGCAACACTCCCTCAGTGATAATGCAGAATTCCCTCAGTAACAGTGCAGGACTCCCTCAGTGACAGTACAGAACTCCATCAGTGACAGTATAAAACACCCTCAGCGGCGGTGCAGCACTCCCTCGCTGTAAAATATCTCTCCCTCAATGACAATGCATCACTCCCTCAGTGAGAGTACAGCACTCCATCACTGATAATAAATCACCCCCTCAGCGACAGTGCAATGGCGTCTCATGACAATGCAACACTCCCTCAGTGCCTGTGCAGCACTCCCTCTGTGACAATGCATCATTCCCTCAGTGACATTTCAGCACTCGCTCAGTGACAGCGCAACATTCCCTCAGTGACTGTGCAAAACTCCTTCAGTTACAATGCAGCACTGCCTAAGTGTCAATGCAAAACTCCCTCCGTGACAGTACAGCACTCCCTCAGTGACAGTGCAAAAATCCCTCAATGACAATGCAGCACTCCCTCAGTGACAGTGCAACACTCCCTCAGTGACAGTGCAACACTCCCTCAGTGAAAGTGCAACACTCCCTCAGTGATAATGCAGAATTCCCTCAGTAACAGTGCAGCACTCCTTCAGTAACAGTACAGAACTCCGTTAGTGACAGTATTAAACACCCTCAGTGACAGTAAAGCACTCCCTCAGTGATAATGCAGAACTCCCTCAGTAACAGTACAGCCCTCACTCAGTGACAATGCAACACTCCCTCAGTGAGAATGCAGAAATCCCCTAGTAACAGTGCAGCACTCCCTCCGTGAGAATGCAGAAATCCCTCAGTGACAGTACAACACTCCCTCAATGCCATTGCAACATTCCCTCAGTTGCTATGCAGCACTCTCTCAGTGATAATACAGAACGCACTCAGTAACAGTGCAGCACTCCCTTCATGACAATGCAACACTCCTTCAGTGACAGTGCAGCACTCGCTCAGTAACTCTGCATCACTCACTCAGTGACAGTGCAACACTTACTCAGTGCCTGTGCAGCACTCCCTCCGTGACAATGCATCATTCCCTCAGTGACATTTCAGCACTCCTTCAGTGACAGCGCAGCTCTCACTAAGTAATGCTACAGCAATCATTCAGTAACAGTGCAGAACTCACTTAATGACAATGCAACACTGCCTCAATGACAATGCAACTCTCCGTGAAAATGGAACACTCCCTCAGTGAAGGTGCATCTCTCCTTCAATGACAATGCATCACTCCCTAAGTGACAGCGCAACACTTCTTCAGTGACAATGCAACACTCCTTAAGTGACAATGCAACACTCCCTCAGTGACAATGCATCACTCCCTAAGTGACAGTGCAATGCCTTCACAGTGACAATGCGTCACTCACTCAGTGACAATGCAACACCCCTTCAGTGACAGTGCAGCATTCACTCTATAAATCTGCAGCACTCACTCAGCAACAGTGCAGCACTCCCTTAATGACAACGCAACACTCCCACAATGACAATGCAGCACTCACTCAGGAACAGTGCAACTCTCCCTTAATGACAATGCAACAGTCCCTCAGTGATAATGCAGAACTCACTCAGTAACAGTACAGCCCTCACTCAGTGACAATGCAGCACTCCCTCAGTGACAATGCAGTACTCCCTGAGTGACAGTGCAGCACTTGCTCAGTTACAATGCAACACTCCCTCAGTGACAATGCAGCACTCCCTCAGTGACAATGCAACACACCCTCAGTGACAATGCAGCACTCCATCAGTGATAATGCAGAACCTTCAGTGACAGTGTAGCAAAGCCTCACTGATAATGCATCACTCCCTCGGTGACAGTACAGGACGGCCTCAGTGATAATGCATCACTCCCTCAGTGACAGTGCAGCATTCCCTCGCTATAAAATATCACTCCCTCAGTGCCAATGCAACAGTCCCTCAGTGAAAGTGCAGCACTCGCTCAGTAACTCAGCAGCATTCACTCAGTAACAGTAAAGAACTCACTTCATAACAATGCAAAACACCCTCAGTGACAATGCATCACTTCCTCAGTGACAGTACAGCCCTCCCTCAATGAATGCGCAACACTCCCTCAGTGAAAGTGCAACATTACCTCAGTGACTGTGCAGCACTCCCTCAGTGAAAATGCAACACTCACTCAATGACAGTGCAACACTCCCTCAGTGACAGTGCAGCACTCACTCAATGACAATGCAATACTCCCTCAATGACAATGCAACACTCCCTCAATGACAATGCAACACTCCCTCAGTGACAGTGCAACACTCCCTCAGTGACAGTGCAGCACTCCCTGAGTGACAGTGCAGCACTCGCTCAGTGACAGTGCAACACTCCCCCAGTGACAACGCAACATTCCCTCAGTGACAGTGCAAAACTTCCTCAATGTCTGTGCAGCACTCCCTCAGTGACAATGCAACACTCCCTCAGTGACAGTACAGCACACCCTCACTGACAGTGCAACACGCCCTCAGTGACTGTGCAGCACTCCCTCAGTGACAATGCAGCACTCACTCAGTGATAATGCAGAATTCCCTCAGTAATAAACAGTATAAAACACCCTCAGTGACAGTACAGCACTCCCTCAGTGAGAATGCAACACTCCCTCAGTGATAATGCAGAATTCCCTCAGTAATAAACAGTACAAAACACCCTCAGTGACAGTACAGCACTCTCTCAGTGAGAATGCAACACTCCCTCAGTGATAATGCAGAATTCCCTCAGTAACAGTGCAGGACTCCCTCAGTGACAGTACAGAACTCCGTCAGTGACAGTATAAAACACCCTCAGCGGTGGTGCAGCACTCCCTCGCTGTAAAATATCACTCCCTCAATGACAATGCATCACTCCCTCAGTGAAAGTACAGCACTCCATCACTGATAATAAATCACCCCCTCAGTGACAGTGCAATGGCGTCTCATGACAATGCATCACTCCCTCAGTGAGAGTACAGCACTCCATCACTGATAATAAATCACCCCCTCAGTGACAGTGCAATGGTGTCTCATGACAATGCAACACTCCCTCAGTGCCTGTGCAGCACTCCCTCTGTGACAATGCATCATTCCCTCAGTGACATTTCAGCACTTGCACAGTGACAGCGCAACATTCCCTCAGTGACTGTGCAAAACTCCTTCAGTTACAATGCAGCACTGCCTAAGTGTCAATGCAAAACTCCCTCCGTGACAGTACAGCACTCCCTCAGTGACTGTGCAAAAATCCCTCAATGACAATGCAGCACTCCCTCAGTGACAATGCAACACTCCCTCAGTGACAGTGCAACACTCCCTCAGTGACAGTGCAGCACTCCCTCAGTGACAGTGCAACACTCCCTCAGTGACAGTGCAGCACTCCCTCAGTGACAGTGCAACACTCCCTCAGTGACAGTGCAACACTCCCTCAGTGACAGTGCAACACTCCCTCAGTGACAGTGCAACACTCCTTCAGTGACAGTGCAACAATCCCTCAGTGAAAGTGCAACACTCCCTCAGTGATAATGCAGAATTCCCTCAGTAACAGTGCAGCACTCCTTCAGTAACAGTACAGAACTCCGTTAGTGACAGTATTAAACACCCTCAGTGACAGTAAAGCACTCCCTCAGTGATAATGCAGAACTCCCTCAGTAACAGTACGGCCCTCACTCATTGACAATGCAACACTCCCTCAGTGAGAATGCAGAAATCCCCTAGTAACAGTGCAGCACTCCCTCCGTGAGAATGCAGAAATCCCCCAGTGACATTACAGCACTCCCTCAGTGAGAATGCAGAACTCACTCAGTGAGGTACAGAACTACTTCAGTGACATTGTAGAACACCCTCAGTGACAGTTCAGCACTCCCTCAGTGATAATGCAGAACTCCCTCAGTAACAGTACAGACCTCACTCAGTGACAATGCAACACTCCTTCAGTGAGTATGCAGAAAACCCTCAGTGACAGTACAACACTCCCTCAGTGACAAAGCAGCACTCCCTCAGTGATAATGCAGAACTCCGTCAGTGACAGTATAGAACACGCTCAGTGACATTGCAGCACTCCCTCAGTGATAATGCAGAACCCTCAGTGACAGTGTAGCAAAGCCTCACTGATAATACATCACTCCCTCAGTAACAGTGCATTGCCTTCCCGGTGACAATGCATCACTCCGACAGTAACAGTACAGGACGGTCTCAGTGACAGTGCAGCACTCCCTCAGTGATAGTGCAGCACTCCCTCAGTGACAGTGCAGCACTCCCTCAGTGACAGTGCAACACTCCCTCAGTGATAGTGCAGCACTCCCTCAGTGACAGTGCAGCACTCCCTCAGTGACTGTGCAGCACTCCCTCAGTGACAGTGCAGCACTCCCTCAGTGACAGTGCAGCACTCCCTCCATGATAATGCATCATTCCCTCAGTGACATTTCAGCACTCCCTCAGTGATAGCGCAACAATCCCTCAGTGACAATGCAGCACTTTTCAGTGACAGTGCAGCTCTCACTAAATAACACTGTAGCACTCATTCAGTAACAGTGGAGAACTCACTGAATGACAATGCAACACTCTGTTAGTGACAGTGTAACACTCCCACAGTGAAAATGCAACACTCCATTAGTGACAGTGTCGCACTCCCTAAGTGTCAATGCAACACTCCCTCAGTGAAAGTGCAACACTCGCTCACTGGTAATATGTCACTCCTTCAGTGACAGTGCAATTCCTTCACAGTGACAATGCATCACTACCTCAGTGACAGTACAGCACTCACTCAGTGACAGTGTAACACTCCCTCAGTGACAGTGCAACACCCCTTCAGTGACAGTGCAGCATTCACTCTGTAAGTCTGCAGCACTCACTCAGTAACAGTGCAACTCTCCCTTAATGTCAATGCAACACTCCCTCAGTAATAATGCAGAATTCCCTCAGTAACAGTACAGCCCTCACTCAGTGAGAACGCAGAACACCTTCAGTGCCAGTACAGAACTCCCTCAGTGACAGTACAGCACTACCTCAGTGAGAATGCAGAACTCCCTCAGTGAGAATGCAGAACTCCCTCAGTGACAGTGTAGCAAAGCCTCACTGATAATACATCACTCCCTCAGTAACAGTGCAATGCCTTCCCGGTGACAATGCATCACTCCCTCAGTGACAGTACAGGATGCCCTCAGTGACACTTCAACACTCTCTCAGTGACAGTGCAGCACTCGCTTAGTAACTCAGTAGCACTCACTCAGTAACAGTGAAGCACTCCCTTAATAACAATGCAACAGTCCCTCAGTGACATTGCATCACTTCCTCAGTGACAGTACAGCCCTCCCTCAGTGAATGCGCAACACTCCCTCAGTGAATGCGCAACATTACCTCAGTGACTGTATCACGCCCCTTCAGTGAAAGTGCAACATTATCTCAGTGACTGTGCAGCACCCCCTCAGAGACAGAGCATCACTCACTCACTGATAATACATCACTCCCTCAGTGAGAGTACAGCACTCCATCACTGATAATACATCACTCCCTCAGTGACAGTGCAATGGCGTCTCATGACAATGCAACACTCCCTCAGTGACAGTGCAGCACTCGCTCAGTAACTCTGCATCACTCACTCAGTGACAGTGCAACACTTACTCAGTGTCTGTGCAGCACTCCCTCCGTGACAATGCATCATTCCCTCAGTGACATTTCAGCACTCGCTCACTGACAGTGCAACATTCCCTCAGTGACAGTGCAATACTCCCTCAGTGAAAGTGCAGCACTCACTCAGTAACTCAGCAGCACTCACTCAGTAACAGTGAAGCACTCCCTTAATAACAATGCAACACTCCCTCAGTGACAATGCATCACTCCCTCAGTGACAGTATAGCCCTCCCTCAGTGAAAGTGCAACATTACCTCAGTGACAGTCCAGCATTCCCTCAGTTACAATGCAGCACTCCCTCAGTGACAGTGCAACACTCCCTCAGTGAAAGTGCAGCACTCCCTCACTGGTAATATATCACTCCTTCAGTGACAGTGCAAAGCCTTCACAGTGACAGTGCAACACTCCCTCAGTGAATGCGCAGCACTCTCTCTGTGAAAGTGCAACATTACCTCAGTGACAGTGCAGCACTCTCAGTAACTCTGCAGCACTCTCTCAGTGAAAGTGCAGCACTCACTCAGTGACAATGCATCACTCCCTCAGTGACAGTGCAAAAATCCCTCACTGACAGTGCAACATGCCCTCAGTGACAGTGCAACACTCCCTCAGTGAATGCGCAGCACTCTCTCAGTGAACGTGCAACATTACCTCAGTGACAGTGCAACACTCCCTCAGTGACAGTGCAGCAGTCGCTCGCTGTAAAATATCACTCCCTCAATGACAATGCGTAACTCCCTCAGTTACAGTACAGCACTCCATCGCTGATAATACATCACTCCCTCAGTGACAGTGCAATGGCATCTCATGACAATGCAACACTCCCTCAGCGCAGTACAGCACTCCCTCAGTGAATGCACAACAGTACTTCAGTGAAAGTGCAACATTACCTCAGTACCTGTGCAGCACTCCTTCTGTGACAATGCATCATTCCCTCAGTGACATTTCAGCACTCGCTCAGTGACAGCGCAACATTCCCTCAGTGACCATGCAGCACTCTTTCAGTGACAGTGCAGCACTCGCTAAGTAATGCTACAGCACTCATTCAGTAACAGTGCACAACTCACTTAATAACAATGCAACACGGCCTCAATGACAATGCAACACTCCCTTAGTGACAGTGCAACACTCCCTCAGTGACAGTGCAATGCCTTCTCAGTGACAATGCAAAACTCCCCCAGTGAAAGTGCAGCATGCCATATGTGTCAATGCAACACTCCCTCAGTGAAAATGCAAAACTCCCTCAGCGAAAGTGCAACATTACCTCAGTGATAGTGCAGCACTCCCTCAGTGACAATGCAACAATCCCTCAGTGACCATGCAGCACTCCTTCAGTGACAGTGCAACTCTCACTAAGTAACACTACAGCACTCATTCAGTAACAGTGCAGAACTCACTTAATGACAATCCAACACTCTGTTAGTGACAGTGCAACACTCCCTCAGTGAAAATGCAACACTCCATTAGTGACAGTGCAACACTCCCTAAGTGTCAATGCAACACTCCCTCAGTGACAGTGCAACAGTCCCTCAGTGACAATGTAACACTCCCTCAGTGACAGTGCAACACTCCCTCAGGGACAATGCATCACTCCCTAAGTGACAGTGCAATGCCTTCTCAGTGACAATGCAACACTCCCTCAGTGAAAGTGCAGCACTCCCTCACTGGTAATATATCACTCCTTTAGTGACAGTGCAATTCCTTTACTGAGACAATGCATCACTACCTCAGTGACAGTACAGCACTCAATCAGCGACAGTGTAACACTCCCTCAGTGACAGTGCAACACCCCTTCAGTGACAGTGCAGCATTCGCTCTGTAAATATGCAGCACTCACTCAGTAACAGTGCAACTCTCCCTTAATGTCAATGCAACACTCCCTCAGTGAGAATGCAGAACTCCCTCAGTGCCAGTACAGCACTCCCTCAGTGATAATGCAGAACCCTCAGTGACAGTGTAGCATATCCTCACTGATAATACATCACTCCCTCAGTAACAGTGCAATGCCTTCCCGGTGACAATGCATCACTCCGTCTGTGACAGTACAGCCCTCCCTCAGTGAATGCACAACACTCCCTCAGTGACAGTACAGCCCTCCCTCAGAGAATGCAAAACACTCCCTCCGTGACAGTGCAGCACTCCCTCAGTAACTCTGCAGCACTCCCTCAGTGGCAGTGCTGCACTCCCTCGCTGTAAAATATCACTCCCTCAATAACAATGCATCACTCCCTCAGTGAGAGTACAGCACTCCATCACTGATAATAAATCACCCCCTCAGTGACAGTGCAATGGCGTCTCATGACAATGCAACACTCCCTCAGTGCCTGTGCAGCACTCCCTCTGTGACAATGCATCATTCCCTCAGTGACATTTCAGCAGTCGCTCAGTGACAGCGCAACATTCCCTCAGTGACTGTGCAAAACTCCTTCAGTTACAATGCAGCACTGCCTAAGTGTCCATGCAAAACTCCCTCCGTGACAGTACAGCACTCCCTCAATGACAGTGCAAAACTCCCTCAGTGACAATGTAGCATTCCCTCAGTGACCATGCAACAATCCCTCAGTGACAGTGCAGCTCTCCTTCAGTGACAGTGCAGCTCTCACTAAGTAACACTACAGCACTCATTTAGTAACAGTGCAGAACTCACTTAATGACAATGCAACACTGCCTCAATGACAATCCAACACTCTGTTAGTGACAGTGCAACACTTCCTCAGTGAAAATGCAACACTCCATTAGTGACAGTGCAACACTCCCTCAGTGACAGTGCAACACTCCCTCAGTGACAATGCATCACTCCCTAAGTGACAGTGCAATGCCTTCTCAGTGACAGTGCAACACTCCCTCAGTTAAAGTGCAGCACTCCCTCACTGGTAATATATCACTCCTTTAGGTACAGTGCAATTCCTTCACAGTGACAATGCATCACTACCTCAGTGACAGTACAGCACTCACTCAGTGAGAGTGTAACACTCCCTCAGTGACAGTGCAGCATTCACTCTGTAAATATGCCGTACTCACTCAGTAACAGTGCAACTCTCCCTTAATGTCAATGCAACACTCACTCACTGATAATACAGCACTCCCTCAGTGACAGTACAGCAATCCCTCAGTGACAGTACAGCATTCCCTCAGTGAGAATGCAGCACTCCCTCAGTGACAGTGCAGCACTCCCTCAGTGATAATGCAGAACCCTCAGTGACAGTGTAGCAAAGCCTCACTGATAATACATCATTCCCTCAGTAACAGTGCTATGCCTTCCCAGTGACAATGTATCATTCCATCAGTAACAGTACAGGACGGTCTCACTGACGGTTCAACACTCTCTCAGTGAATGTGCAGCACTCACTTAATAATTCAGCAGCACTCACTCAGTAACAGTGAAGCACTCCCTTAATAACAATGCAAGACTCCAGCAGTGACAATACAACACTCCCTCAGTGACAGTACAGCCCTCCCTAAGTGAATGCGCAACACTCCCTCAGTGAAAGTGCAACATTATCTCAGTGACTGTGCAGCACTCCCTCAGAGACAATGCAGCACTCCCTCACTGATAATACATCACTCCCTCAGTGACAGTGCAGCACTCCCTCAGTGACAGTGCAGCACTCCCTCAGTGACAGTGCAACACTCCCTCAGTGACAGTGCAGCCCTCCCTCAGTGACAGTACAGCCCTCCCTCAGTGAATGCGCAACACTCCCTCAGTGAAGGTGCAACATTATCTCAGTGACTCCCTCAGAGAAAGTGCAGCACTCCCTTCATGACAATGCAACACTCCCTCAGTGACAGTGCAGCACTCCCTTCATGGCAATGCAACACTTACTCAGTGCCTGTGCAGCACTCCCTCCGTGACAATGCATCATTCCCTCAGTGACCATGCAGCACTCCTTCAGTGACAGTGCAACTCTCACTAAGTAACACTACAGCACTCATTCAGTAACAGTGCAGAACTCACTTAATGACAATGCAACACTGCCTCAATGACAATCCAACACTCTGTTAGTGACAGTGCAACACTCCCTCAGTGAAAATGCAACACTCCATTAGTGACAGTGCAACACTCCCTAAGTGTCAATGCAACACTCCCTCAGTGACAGTGCAACAGTCCCTCAGTGACAGTGCAACAGTCCCTCAGTGACAGTGCAACACTCCCTCAGTGACAGTGCATCACTCCCTAAGTGACAGTGCAACACTCCCTCAGTGACAGTGCATCACTCCCTAAGTGACAGTGCAATGCCTTCTCAGTGACAATTCAACACTCCCTCAGTGAAAGTGCAGCACTCCCTCACTGGTAATATATCACTCCTTTAGTGACAGTGCAATTCCTTCACTGAGACAATGCATCACTACCTCAGTGACAGTACAGCACTCACTTAGTGACAGTGTAACACTCCCTCAGTGACAGTGCAACACCCCTTCAGTGACAGTGCAGCATTCGCTCTGTAAATCTGCAGCACTCACTTAGTAACAGTGCAACTCTCCCTTAATGTCAATGCAACAGTCACTCAGTGAGAATGCAGAACTCCCTCAGTAACAGTACAGCCCTCACTCAGTGACAGTATAGCAATCCCTCAGTGACAATACAACAATCCCTCAGTGACCATGCAGCACTCCTTCAGTGACAGTGCAGCTCTCACTAAGTAACACTACAGCTCTCATTCAGTAACAGTGCAGAACTCACTTAATGACAATTCAACACTGCCTCAATGACAATGCAACACTCCGTTAGTGACAGCACCGCACTCCCTAAGTGTCAATGCAACACTCCCTCAGTGAAAGTGCATTGCCTTCTCAGTGACAGTGCAACACTCCCTCAGTGAAAGTGCAGCACTCCCTCAGTGGTAATATATCACTCCTTTAGTGACAGTGCAAAGCCTTCACAGTGACAATGCAACACTCCCTCAGTGACAGTGCAAGACTCACCCAGTGCCTGTGCAGCACTCCCTCCGTGTCAATGCATCATACCCTCAGTGACATTTCAGCACTCGCTCAGTGACAATGCAGCACTCCCTCAGTGATAATGCAGAACCCTCAGTGACAGTGTAGCAAAGCCTCACTGATAATACATCACTCCCTCAGTAACAGTGCAATGCCTTCCCGGTGACAATGCATCACTCCCTCAGTGACAGTACAGCACACCCTCAGTGACAGTGCAACACCCGATCCGTGTCAATGCAAATCTCCCTCAGAGATGGTGCAGCAATCCCTCTGTGACAGTACAGCACTCTCACAGTGACATTGCAACAATTCCTCAATGACAATGCAAACACTCCCTCTGTAACAGCACAGCCCTCCCTCAGTGACAACGCAACACTCCCTCCATGATAATGTAGAACTACCTCAGTAACAGTGCAGCACTCCCTGAGTGCCAGTACAGAACTCCGTCAGTGACAGTATAGAACAATCTCAGTGACAGTATAATACTCCTTCAGTGAGAATTCAGAACACCCTCAGTGACAATGCAACACTCTCACAGTGACAGTTCAGCACTTCCTTATTAATAGTGCAAAACTCCATCAGTGACAGTGCAACACTACCTCAGTGACAGTTCAGCACTGCCACTCTGATAATACATCACTACTTCAGTGCCAGTGCAATGCCTTCTCGGTGACAATGCAACACTCTCACAGTGACAGTTCAGCACTCCCTTATTAACAGTGCAAAACTCCATCAGTGACAATGCAACACGACCTCAGTGAAAGTGCAGCACCCCTTCAGTGATACTGCAGCACTCCCTCAGTAACAATGCATCACACCCTCAGTCACAGTGCAACCGTCCCTCATGACAGTGCAACACTCCATGAGTGACAGTGCCACGTTCCCTCAGAGATATTGCAGCACTCCCTCAGTGACAGTGCAACACTCCCTCAGTAACAATGCATCACACCCTCAGTCACAGTGCAACAGTCCCTCATGAGAGTGCAACACTCCATCAGTGGCAGTGCAACACTCCATCAGTGACAGTGCAACATTCCCTCGGTAACAATGCATCACACCCTCAGTCACAGTGCAACAGTCCCTCATGACAATGCAACACTCCGTCAGCGACAGTGCAACACTCCTTCAGTGACAGTACAAAATTCCCTCAGAGATATTGCAGCACTGCCTCAGTGATGATTCAGCAATCCCTCAATGACAATGCAACACTCACTTATAAACAGTGCAAAACTCCATCAGTGACAATGCAACACAACCTCAGTGACAATGCAGCACTTCCTCAGTGAAAGAGCAACATTCCCTCAGTGACAATGCAACTCTCACTCAGTGACAGTGCAGCACCCCTTCAGTGACACTGCAGCACTCCCTCAGTGACAGTGCAACACTCCCTCAGTAACAATGCATCACTCCATCAGTCACAGTGCAACAGTCCCTCATGTCAGTAAACCACTCCATGAGTGACAGTGCCACGTTCCTCAGAGTTATTGCTGCACTCCCTCAGTGAAAGTGCATTACTCCTCCTGTGACAAGGTAACAGCCCCTCAGTGAAAATGTAACACCCCCTCGGTTACAATGCAACAACCCCTCAATGACAGTGCAACACTCTCTCAGTGACAGTGCAACACTCCCTCAGTGACTCTGCAAAACTTCTCAGTGACAATGCAGCGCTCCATAAGTGTCAATGCAAAACTCCCTCAGTGAAGTGCAGCACTCCCTCAGTAACATTGCAGCACTCCCTCAGTGATAATGCAGGATTCCCTCAGTAAGTGGGCAACACTCACTCAGTGAAACTACAGCACTCCTTCAGTGATAATGCAACACTCCCTCAGTGATAATGCAACACTCCCTCAATAACAATGCAACACTCGCTCAGTGGCAAGGAAACACTCCCTCAGTGACAGTGCAACACTCCATCAGTGACAGTGCAACATTCCCTCGGTGACAATGCATCAAACCCTCAGTCACAGTGCAACAGTCCCTCATGACAATGCAACACTCCGTCAGTGACAATGCAACACTCCTTCAATGACAGTGCAAAATTCCCTCAGAGATATTGCAGCACTGCCTCAGTGATGATTCAGCAATCCCTCAGTGACAATGCAACACTCACTTATAAACAATGCAAAACTCCATCAGTGACAATGCAACACAACCTCAGTGACAATGCAGCACTCCCTCAGTGACAACGCAGCACTCCGTCAGTGAAAGTGCAACATTCCCTCAGTGACAATGCAACTCTCACTCAGTGACAGTGCAGCACCCCTTCAGTCACACCGCAGCACTCCCTCAGTGACAGTGCAACACTCCCTCAGTAACAATGCATCACTCCATCAGTCACAGTGCAACAGTCCCTCATGTCAGTGCACCACTCCATGAGTGACAGTGCCACGTTCCTCAGAGTTATTGCAGCACTCCCTCAGTGAAAGTGCATTACTCCTCCTGTGACAAGGTAACAGCCCCTCAGTGAAAATGTAACACCCCCTCGGTAACAATGCAACACCCCCTCAATGACAGTGCAACACTCCCTCAGTGACTCTGCATAACTTCTCAGTGACAATGCATCGCTCCATAAGTGTCAATGCAAAACTCCCTCAGTGAAGTGCAGCACTCCCTCAGTAACATTGCAGCACTCCCTCAGTGATAATGCAGGATTCCCTCAGTAAGTGGGCAACACTCACTCAGTGAAAGTACAGCACTCCCTCAGTGATAATGCAACACTCCCTCAATAACAATGCAACACTCCCTCAGTGACAGTGCAACACTCCCTCAGTGACAGTGCAACACTCCCTCAGTGACAGTGCAACACTCCGTCAGTGACAGTGTAAAATTCCCTCAGAGATATTGCAGCACTGCCTCAGTGATGATTCAGCAATCCCTCAGTGACAATGCAACACTCACTTATGAAACAATGCAAAACTCCATCAGTGACAATACAACACAAACTCAGTGACAGTGCAGCACTCCCTCAATGACAACGCAGCACTCCATCAGTGAAAGTGCAACATTCCATCAGTGACAATGCAACTCTCACTCAGTGACAGTGCAGCACCCCTTCAGTGACACTGCAGCACTCCCTCAGTAACAGTGCAACACTGCATCAATGACAGTGCAACACTCCCTCAGTGACTCTACAAAACTTCTCAGTGACAATGCAGCACTCCCTAATGCAAAACGCCCTCAGTGAAGTGCAGCACTCCCTCAGTAACATTGCAGCACTCCCTCACTGATTATGCAGGATTCCCTCAGTAATTGGGCAACACTCCTTTAGTGAAAGAACAGCACTTCTACAGTGATAATGCTACACTCGCTCAGTGATAATGCAACACTCTCTCAATAACAATGCAACACTCCCTCAGTGACAATGCAACACTCCCTCAGTGACAGTGCAACACTCCCTCAGTGACTGTGCAACACTCCTTCAGGGACAATGCAACATTCCCTCAGAGACAGTGCAACACTCCTTCAGTGACAGTGCAACACTTCCTCAGTGACAGTGCAACACTCCTTCAGGGACAATGCAACATTCCCTCAGAGACAGTGCAACACTCCCTCAGTGACAGTGCAACACTCTCTAACTGAAAATGCAACACCCCCACAGTGACAGGGCAGCACTCCCTCTGTGACAGTTCAGCACTCACTCAATGACAATGCAACACTCAGTGAGAATGCAAGAAACCCTCAGTGACAGTGCAGCACTCCCTCAGTGACAAAGCAACACTCCCTCATCAACAGTGCAAAACTCCATCAGTGACAATGCAACTTTCCCTCACTGACAATGCAGCCCTCCCTCAGTGACAAAGCAACGCTCACTCATTAACAGTGCAGAACTCCCTCAGTGACAGTGCAGCACATCCTCAGTGACTGTGCAAATCTCCTTCAGTTACAATGCAGCACTCCCGAAGTGTCAATCCAAAACTCCCTCCGTGACAGTACAGCACCCACTCAGTGACAATGCAACACTACCTCAGTGACAATGCAACACTCCCTCAGTGACAATGCAACACTCCCTCACTGATAATACATCACTCCCTCAGTGACAGTGCAATGCCTTCTCAGTGACAATGCAACACTCGCTTAGTGACAGTGCAACACTCCCTCAGTGACAGTGCAAGACTCCCTCAGTGATAGTGCAACACTCGCTCAGTAACTCTGCAGCGCTCACTCAGTAACAGTGCAGCACTCCCTTAATGACAATGCAACACTCCCTCAATGACAATACAATTCTCCGTTCCTGACAGTGCAACACAACCTCAGGTACAATGCAACATTCCCTCAGTTGAAAATACACACTACCTCAGTGAGAGTGCAACACTTCCTCATTGACTGTGCAGCGCTCCCTAAGTGACATTACAACACTCCATCAGTGACGGTGCAGCACTCCCTCAATGACAATGCAGCACTCACTCAGTGGCAATGCAACACGCCCTCAGTGAAAGTGCAGCACTCCCTTACTGCAAAGCAACACTCACTCAGTGGCAATGCATTACTTCATCAGTGACAGTGCAGCACTCCTTAAGTGACAATGCAGCACCCGCTAAGTGTCAATGCAAACTCCATCTGTGACAGTGCAGCACTCCCTCAGTGACAATGCGACACTCCCTTAGTGAAGTGCAACACTCCCTCAGTGACAGTGCAGCACTCCCTCAGTGACAAAGCAACACTCCCTCATCAACAGTGCAAAACTCCATCAGTGACAATGCAACACACCATTAGGGACAGTGCAGCACTCCCTCAGTGACAGTGCAGCACACCCTCAGTGACAGTGCAGCACTCCCTCAGTGACTGTGCAAATCTCCTTCAGTTACAAAGCAGGAGTCCCGAAGTGTCAATGCAAAACTCCCTCAGTGACAGTACAGCACTCCTTGAGTAACAGAACAGCAGTCCCAACTTAACAGTACAGCACTCTCTCAGTGACAACGCAACACTCCTTCAGTGACAATGCAACACTCCCTCAGTGACAGGACAGCGCTCCTTCCGTGACAGTGCAGCACTCCCTCAGTGACAACGCAACACTCTCTCAATGACAATACAACTCTCCATCAGTGACAATGCAACACTCCCTCAGTGACAGTACAGCCCTCCCTCAATGACAATGCAACACTCCATCAGTGACAATGTAACATGCCCTCAGTGACAGTGCAACACTACCTCAGTGACAAGGCAACACTCCCACAGTGAAAATGCAGCACTCCCTCAGTGATAATGCAGCACTTGCTCGGTGGCAATGAAACAGTCCCACAGTGACAGTGCAGCACTCCCTCAATGACAACGCAACACTCCATCAGTGACAATGTAACATCCCCTCAGTGACAGCACAACATTCTCTCAGTGATAATGAATCACTCCTTCAGTGAAAGTGCAGCACTCCCTCAGTGACAGTGCAACACTCCCTCAGTGAAAATGCTGCACTCACTCAGTGACAGTGCAACACTCCCTCAGTGACAGTGCAACACATTCTCTGTGCCAGTGCAGCACTCTCTCAGTGACAATACAACATTCCCTCACCAACAATACAGCACTCCCTCTGTGATGATGCAGCACTCCCTCAGTGACAATGCAACACTCCCTCAGTGACTCTGCAAAACTTCTCAGTGACAATGCAGTGCTCCTAAGGGTCAATGCAAAACTCCCTCTGTGACAGTACACCACTCCCTCAGTGACAATGCAAAACTCCCTCTGTGACAGTACAGCACTCCCTCAGTGACAATGTGACACTCCCTCAGTGAAGTGCAACACTCCCTCAGTGACAGTGCAACACACCCTCAGTGACAGTAAAACACTTTCTCTGTGCCAGTGCAGCAGTCCCTCAGTGACAATACAACATTCCCTCACCAACAATACAGCATTCCCTCAGTGATGATGCAGCACTCCCTCAGTGACTCTGCAAAACTTCTCAGTGACAATGCAGTGCTCCTAAGGGTCAATGCAAAACTCCCTCTGTGACAGTACACCACTCCCCCAGTGATAATGCAAATCTCCCTCTGTGACAGTACACCACTCCCTCAGTGACAATGCAAAACTCCCTCTGTGACAGTACAGCACTCCCTCAGTGACAATGTGACACTCCCTCACTGAAGTGCAGCACTACCTCAGTAAAATTGCAGCACTCCCTCACTGATAATGCAGGATTCCCTCAGTAAGTGGGCAACACTCACTCAGTGAAAGCACAGCACTCCTTCAGTGATAGTGCAACACTACCTCAATGACAATGCAACACTTGCTCGGTGGCAATGAAACAGTCCCACAGTGACAGTGCAATACTCGCTCAGTGACTGCAACTCTCCCTCAGTGACAATGCAACACTCTCTAAGTGACAATGCAACACTCCCTCAGTGACACTTCAGCACTCGCTCAGTAACTCTGCAGCTCTCACTCAGTAACAGTGCAGCACTCCCTCAATTATAATGCAACACTCCCTCAGTGAGAATGGAACACTCCCTCAGTGACACTGCAACATTCCCTCAGTGACAGTGCAACACACCCTCAGTGACTGGGCAAAACTGCTTCAGTTACAGTGCAACATTCCCGAAGTGTCAATGCAAAACTCCCTCAGTGACAGTGCAGCACTCCTTGAGTAAAAGATCAGCGCTCTCTCAGTGAGAGTACAACACTGCCTCAGTGACAACGCAACACTCCCTCAATGACAATGCAACACTCCATCAGTGACAATGTAACATCCCCTCAGTGACAGTACAGCACTCCTTCAGTGACAGTGCAGCACTTGCTCAGTAACTCTCCAGCACTCACTCAGTAACAGTGCAGCACGCCCTCCATGACAATGCATCACTCCCTCAGTGACAGTACAGCATTCGCTCAGTGACAGCGCAACATTCTCTGAGTGATAATGCATCACTCCTTCAGTGAAAGTGCAGCACTCCCTAATTGCAATGCAACACTCCGCAGTGACTGTGCAGCACTGCCTCACTGATAATATATCACTCCCTCAGTGACAGTGCACTGCCTTATCAGTGACAATGCACCACTCCCTCAGTGACAATGCACCACTCCCTCAGTGACAATGCAACACTCCCAGAGTAAATCTGCAGCACTCACTCAGTAATAGTGCAACACTCTCTTAATATCAATGCAAAACTCCCTCAGTGACAGTGCAACATTCCCTCAATGAAAACGCAACACTCCCTCATTAACAGTGCAAAACTCCCTCAGTGACAGTGCAACACTCCCTCAGTGACAATGCAACACTCCCTCAGTGACAATGCAACACTCCCTCAGTGACAATGCAACACTCCTTCAGGTACAGTGCTGCAATCCCTCAGTGACTGCAACATTCCCTCATGACAGGGCAACACTCCATGAGTGACAGTGCCACGTTCCCTCAGAGATATTGCAGCACTCCCTCAGTGACAGTGCATTACTCCTCCTGTGACAAGGTAACAGCCCCTCAGTGAAAATGTAATACCCCCTCAGTAACAATGCAACATCCCCTCAATGACAGTGCAACACTGTCTCAGTGACAGTGCAACACTCCCTCAGTGACTCTGCAAAACTTCTCAGTGACAATGCAGCGCTCCATAAGTGTCAATGCAAACCTCCCACAGTGAAGTGCAGCACTCCCTCAGTAACATTGCAGCACTCCCTCAGTGATAATGCAGGATTCCCTCAGTAAGTGGGCAACACTCACTCAGTGAAAGTACAGCACTCCTTCAGTGATAATGCAACATTCCCTCAGTGATAATGCAACACTCCCTCAATAACAAAGCAACACTCGCTCAGTGGCAAGGAAACACTCCCTCAGTGACAGTGCAACACTCCCTCAATGACAATGCAACACTCCATCAGTGACAATGTAACATCCCCTCAGTGACAGTGCAGCACTCCCTCAATGACAATGCAACACTCCATCAGTGACAATGTAACATCCCCTCAGTGACAGCACAACATTCTCTCAGTGATAATGAATCACTCCTTCAGCGAAAGTGCAGCACTCCCTCAGTGACAGTGCAACACTCCCTCAGTGACAGTGCAGCACTCCCTCACTGATAATATATCACTCCCTCAGTGACGGTGCAATGCCTTCTCAGTGACAGTACAGCACTCTCTCAGTGATAGTACAGTACTCCTTCAGTGACAGTGCAGCACTTGCTCAGTAACTCTCCAGCACTCACTCAGTAACAGTGCAGCACACCCTTAATGACAATGCAACATTCCCTCAGTGCCTGTGCAGCACTCCCTCCATGACAATGCATCACTCCCTCAGTGACAGTACAGCATTCGCTCAGTGACAGCGCAACATTCTCTGAGTGATAATGCATCACTCCTTCAGTGAAAGTGCAGCACTCCCTAAGTGCAATGCAACACTCCGTAGTGACTGTGCAGTACTGCCTCACTGATAATATATCACTCCCTCAGTGACAGTGCACTGCCTTATCAGTGACAATGCACCACTCCCTCAGTGACAATGCAGTACTCCCAGAGTAAATCTGCAGCACTCACTCAATAATAGAGCAGCACTCTCTTAATGTCAATGCAAAACTCCCTCAGTGACAGTGCAACATTCCCTCAATGAAAATGCAACACTCCCTCATTAACAGTGCAAAACTCCCTCAGTGACATGCAACACTCCCTCAGTGACAATGCAACACTCCTTCAGGGACAGTGCTGCACTCCTTCAGTGACAATGCAACACTCCCTCATGACATTGCAACACTCCATGAGTGACAGTGCCACGTTCCCTCAGAGATATTGCAGCACTCCCTCAGTGACAGTGCATAACTCCTTCAGTGACAGTGCAACATTCCCTCGGTAACAATGCATCACACCCTCAGTCACAGTGCAACAGTCCCTCATGACAATGCAACACTCCATCAGTGACAGTGCAACACTCCTTCAGTGACAGTGCAAAATTCCCTCAGAGATATTGCAGCACTGCCTCAGTGATGATTCAGCAATCCCTCAGCGACAATGCAACACTCACTTATACAGTGCAAAACTCCATCAGTGACAAGGCAACACAACCTCAGTGACAGTGCAGCACTCCTTCAGTGACAGTGCAGCACTCCGTCAGTGAAAGTGCAACATTCCCTCAGTGACAATGCAACTCTCACTCAGTGACAGTGCAGCACCCCTTCAGTCACACTGCAGCACTCCCTCAGTGACAGTGCAACACTCCCTCAGTAACAATGCATCACTCCATCAGTCACAGTGCAACAGTCCCTCATGTCAGTGCACCACTCCATGAGTGACAGTGCCACGTTCCCTCAGAGTTATTGCAGCACTCCCTCAGTGACAGTGCATTACACCTCCTGTGACAAGGTAACAGCCCCTCAGTGAAATTGTAACACCCCCTCGGTAACAATGCAACACCCCCTCAATGACAGTGCAACACTCTCTCAGTGACAGTGCAACACTCCCTCAGTGACTCTGCAGAACTTCTCAGTGACAATGCAGCGCTCCATAAGTGTCAATGCAAAACTCCCTCAGTGAAGTGCAGCACTCCCTCAGTAACATTGCAGCACTCCTTCAGTGAAAATGTAACACCCCCTCGGTAACAATGCAACACCCCCTCAATGACAGTGCAAAACTCTCTCAGTGACAGTGCAACACTCCCTCAGTAACTCTGCAAAACTTCTCAGTGACAATGCAGCGCTCCATAAGTGTCAATGCAAAACTCCCTCAGTGAAGTGCAGCACTCCCTCAGTAACATTGCAGCTATTCTTCAGTGACAATGCAACACTCTCTCAGTGACAGTGCAACACTCCCTCAGTGACTCTGCAAAACTTCTCAGTGACAATGCAGCGCTCCATAAGTGTCAATGCAAAACTCCCTCAGTGAAGTGCAGCACTCCCTCAGTAACATAGCAGCACTCCCTCAGTGATAATGCAGGATTCCCTCAGTAAGTGGGCAACACTCACTCAGTGAAAGTACAGCACTCCTTCAGTGATAATGCAACACTCCCTCAGTGATAATGCAACACTCCCTCAATAACAATGTAACACTCGCTCAGTGGCAAGGAAACACTCCCTCAGTGACAGTGCAACACTCCCTCAGTGACAGTGCAACACTCCCTCAGTGACAATGCAACATTCTCTAACTGAAAATGCAACACTCCCACAGTGACAGGGCAGCACTCCCTCTGTGACAGTTCAGCACTCACTCAATGACAGTGCAACACTCTCTCAGTGAGAATGCAAAAAGCCCTCTGTGACAGTGCAACACTCCCTCAGTGACAATGAAACACTCCCTCAGTGACAGTGCAACACTCCCTCAGTGACAGGGCAGCACTCACTGTGTGAGTGTTCAGCAATCGCTCAGTAACTCTGCAGCACTCACTCAGTGACAGTACAGCACTCCCTTAATGAGAATGCAATACTCCCTCAGTGACAACGCAACACTCCCTCAGTGACATTGCAACACTCCCTCAGTGACAGTGCAACACTACCTCAGTGAGTGTGCAGAACTACCTCAGTGACAATGCAACACTCCCTCAGTGACAGTGCAACACTCCCTCAGTGACAGTGCAGCACTCCCTCAGTAACAGTGCAACCCTCCCTCAATGACAATGCAACACTCCCTCATGACAATGCAACACTCGGTCAGTGACAATGCATCACTCCCTTAGTGAGAGTGCAACACTCCCTCAGTGACAGTGCAGACCCCTTCAGTGACAGTGCAACACTCGCTCAGTAACTCTGCAACACTCAATCAGTAACAGTACAGCACTCCCTTAATGACAATGCAACACTCCCTCAATGACAATGCAATTCTCTGTTCGTGACAGTGCAACACTCGCTCAGTGACAATGCAACATTCCCTCAGTTGAAAATGCACACTACCTCAGTGACAGTGCAACACTTCCTCAATGCCGGTGCACCGCTTCCTCAGTGATATTGCAACACTACCTCAGTGACAGTGCAGCGCTCCCTCACTGATAACATATCACTCCCTCGGTGTCAGTGTAATGCCTTCTCAGTGACAATGCATCACTCGCTCAGTGACAGTGCAGCACTCCCTCAGTGACAGTGTAACACTCCCTCAGTGATAGCACAACATTACCTCAGTGACAATACATCACTCCCTCAGTGAAAGTGCAGCACACCCGATGTGACAATGCAACACTCCATCATTGACAATGCAACACTCTCTCAGTGACAGTGCAGCACACCCTCATTGATAATATATCAGTCCCTCAGTGGCAGTGCAATGCCTTCTCAGTGACAATGCATGACTCCCTCGGTGAGTATACAGCACTCCCTCAGTAACAGTGCAGCACTCAATCAGTAACAGTACAGCACTCCCTTAATGACAATGCACCACTCCCTCAATGACAATGCAATTCTCTGTTCGTGACAGTGCAACACTCGCTCAGTGACAATGCATCATTCCCTCAGTTCTAAATGCACACTCCCTCAGTGACATTGCAACACTCCATCAGTGACAATGCAACATTCCTTAGTTGAAAATGCAGCAATCCCTCATTGACAATGCAAAACTCCATCAGTGATAATGCAACACTCCCTCAGTGACAGTCCAGCACTCCCTCAGTGACAGCTCAACATTCCCTCAGTGACAATGCAGCATTCCCTCAGTGACAGCTCAACATTCCCACAGTGACAATGTAGCATTCCCTCAGTGACAATGCAGCATTCCCTCGGTGACAATGCAGCATTCCCTCGGTGACAGTGCAACATTCCCTCAGAAATATTGCAGCACTCCCTCAGTGATGATGCAACTCTCCCTCAATAACAGTGCAACATTCACTCAGTGATGATGCAACACTCCCTCAGTGACGATGCAACACTCCCTCAGTGACAGTACAGCACTCCCTCAGTGACGATGCAACACTCCCTCAGTGACGATGCAACACTCCCTCAGTGACGATGCAACACTCCCTCAGTGACAATGCAACACTCCCTCAGTGACAATGCAACACTCCCTCAGTGACAGTACAGCACTCCCTCAGTGAAGATGCAACACTCCCTCAGTGATGATGCAACACTCCCTCAGTGACGATGCAACACTCCCTCAGTCACAGTGCAACACACCCTCAGTGCCAGTGCAACATTCCCTTAGTTGAAAATCCAGCACACCCTGACTGTGAGTGCAACACTTCCTCAGTGCCTGTGCAGCACTCCCTCAGTCACAGTTCAACACACCCGCAGTGACAATGCATCACTCCCTGAGAGACAGTACAGCAGACCCTCAGTGATAGGGCAACATTCCTTCAGTGACAATAGATCACTCCCTCAGTGACAGTTCAGCACTGCCGCACTGATAATATAGAACTCCCTCAGTGAAAGTGCAAAGCCTTCTCAGTGACAATGCATCACTCCCTCAGTGACAGCACAACATTCCCAAAGAGATATTGCAGCACTGTCTCAGTGATGATTCAGCAAACCCTCAGTGACGATGCAACATTCCCTCACTCACTCAGTGATGATGAAGCACTCCCTCAGTAACAGTGCAACACAACCTCATTAACAATGGAAAAGTCCATCAGTGACAATGCAAAATTCCATCAATGACTGTGCAGCACTCCCTCAGTAACAATGCAACACTCCACTATTAACAGTACAAAACCCCAATAGTGACAATGCAACACTACCTCAGTGACAGTGCAACACTACCTCAGTGACAATGCAACACTCCCTCAGTGACAGTACAGCACTCCCTCAGTGACAGTGCAACACTGACTCAGTGACAGTGCAACAATCCCTCAGTGACAGTGCAACACACCCTCAGTGACAGTGCAACCCTCAGTCAATGACAATGAAACACTCCATTAGTGACAATGCAACACTCCCTCAGTGACAGTGCAACAAACCCTCATGAGAGTGCACCTCTCTGTCACTGACAGTGCCACATTCCCTCAGAGATATTGAAGCACTCCATCAGTGATGATTTAGCAATCCCTCAGTGACAATGCAACACTGCCTCATTAACAGTGCAAAACACCATCAGTGACAATGCAACACTTCCTCAGTGCCTGTGCAGCACTCCCTCAGTGACAGTACAAGACTCCCTCAGTGACAGTGCAACATTCCCTGACAGATATTGCAGCACTTCCTCAGAGATGATGCAGCACTCCCTCAGTGACAGTACAGCACTACCTCAGTGACAGTACAGAACTCCCTCAGTGATAGCACAACATTCCCTCAGTGACAATGCGTCACTCCCTCAGTGAAAGTGCAGCACACCCTCACTGATAATATATCAGTCCCTCAGTGGCAGTGCAATGCCTTCTCAGTGACAATGCATGACTCCCTCGGTGAGTGTACAGCACTCCCTCAGTGGCAGTGCAACACTCCCTCAGTGACAGTCCAGCACTCTCTCAGTGATAGCGCAACATTCGCTCAGTGACAATACGTCACTCCCTCAGCAAAAGTGCAGCACACCCGATGTGGCAATGCAATACTTCCTCAGTGACAGTGCAGCACACCCTCACTGATAATATATCAGTCCCTCAGTGGCAGTACAATACCTTCTCAGTGACAATGCATGACCCCCTCGGTGAGTGTACAGCACTCCCTCAGTGGCAGTGCAACACTCCCTCAGTGACAATGCAACACTTGCTCAGAGACAGTGCAGCATCCCTTCAGTGACAGTGCAACACTCACTCAGTAATTCTGCAGCACTCAATCAGTAACAGTGCAACACTCCCTCAGTGACAATGCAACATTCCCTCAGTGAAAATGCACACTACCTCAGTGACAGTGCAACACTTCCTCAGTGACAGCTCAACATTCCCTCAGTGACAGTGCAACATTCCCTCAGAGATATTGCAGCACTACCTCAGTGATGATGCAACACTCCCTCAGTAACAATGCAACACTCCCCTATTAAAAGTACAAAACTCCAACAGTTACAATGCAATACTACCTCAGTGACAGTGCAACACTCCCTCAGTGACAATGCAGCACTCCCTCAGTGACAATGCAACATTCCCTCAGTGACAGTGCAACATTCCCTCAGTAACAGTGCAACCCTCAGTCAATGACAATGCAAAACTCCATCAGTGACAATGCAACACTCCCTCAGTGACAATGCATCACTCCTGCAGTGTCAGTGCAGTTCTCCCTCAGTGAAAGTGCAACATTCCTTCAGTGACAATGCGACATTCCCTCAGCTGAAAATGCACACTACCTCAGTGACAGTGCAACACTTCCTCAGTGACAGCTCAACATTCCCTCAGTGACAGTACAGCATTCCCTCAGTGATAGCGCAACATTCCCTCAGTGACAATGCGTCACTCCCTCAGTGAAAGTGCAGCACACCTGATGTGACAATGCAACACTCCCTCAGTGACAGTGCAGCAGACCCTCACTGATAATATATTAGTTCTTCAGTGGCAGTGCAATGCCTTCTCAGTGACAATGCATGACTCCCTCGGTGAGTGTACATCACTCCCTCAGTGACAGTGCAAGATTCCCTCAGTGACAATGCAACACTTGCTCAGTGACAGTGCAACACTCACTCAATGACAGTGCAAGACTCCCTCAGTGACAATGCAAGACTCCCTCAGTGACAGTGCAAGACATCCCTCAGTGACAGTGCAACACTCCCTCAATGACAATGCAAGACTCCCTCAGTGACAGTGCAACGTTCTGTCAGTGACAATGAAATGCTCCATTAATGACAATGCAACACTCACTCAATGACAGTGCAGCACTCCCTCAGTGATGATGCGTCACTCCCTCAGCAAAAGTGCAGCACACCCGATGTGACAATGCAACACTCCCTCAGTGACAGTGCAGCACACCCTCACTGATAATATATCAGTCCCTCAGTGGCAGTGCAATGCCTTCTCAGTGACAATGCATGACTCCCTCGGTGAGTGTACAGCACTCCCTCAGTGGCAGTGCAACACTCCCTCAGTGACAATGCAACACTTGCTCAGTGACAGTGCAGCATCCCTTCAGAGACAGTGCAACACTCACTCAGTAACTCTGCAGCACTCAATCAGTAACAGTACACCACTCCCTCAGTGACAGTGCAACACTCCCTCAATGACAATGCAATATTCCCTCAGTTGAAAATGCACACTACCTCAGTGACAGTGCAACACTTCCTCAGTGACAGCTCAAAATTCCCTCAGTGTCAACGCAGCATTCCCTCAGTGACAGTGCAACATTCCCTCAGTGACAATGCAACCCTCAGTCAATGACAATGAAACACTCCATCAGTGACAATGCAACACTCCCTCAGTGACAGTGCAACACTCCCTCAGTGACAGTGCAACACTCCCTCAGTGACAGTGCAACATTCCCTCAGAGATATTGCAGCAATCCCTCAGTGACAGTGCAAAACTCCATCAGTGAAAATGCATCACTCCCGCAGTGTCAGTGCAGCACCCTCTCACTGATAATATATCAGTCCCTCAGTGACAGTGCAATGCCTTCTCAGTGACAATGCATGTCTCCCTCGGTGAGTGTACAGCACTCCCTCAGTGACAATGCAAGACTCCTTCAGTGACAATGCAACACTCGCTCAGTGACAGTGCAGCACTCCTGCAGTGAAATTGCAACATTCCCTCAGTGATAGTACAGCACTCCCTCAGTGACAGTACAGCACTCCCTCAGTGATAGCGCAACATTCCCTCAGTGACAATGCATCACTCCCTCAGTGAAAGTGCAGCACACCCGATGTGACAATGCAACACTCCCTCAGTGACAGTGCAGCACCCTCTCACTGATAATATATCAGTCTCTCAGTGACAATGCATGTCTCCCTCGGTGAGTGTACAGCACTCCCTCAGTGACAATGCAACATTGCTTCAGTTGGAAATGCACACTACCTCAGTGACAGTGCAACACTTCCTCAATGACAGCTCAACATTCCCTCAGTGTCAACGCAGCATTCCCTCAGTGACAGTGCAACATTACCTCAGAGATATTGCAGCACTCCCTCAGTGATGATGCAACACTCCCTCAGTAACAATGCAACCCTCCCCTATTAACAGTGCAAAACTCCAACAGTTACAATGCAACACTATCTCAGTGACAGTGAACCACTCCCTCAGTGACAATGCAACACTCCCTCAGTGACAGTGCAACACTCCCTCAGTGGCAAAGCAACTTTCCCTCAGTAACAGTGCAACCCTCAGTCAATGACAATGAAACACTCCATCAGTGACAATGCAACACTTCCTCAGTGACAATGCAACACTCCCTCAGTGACAATGCAACACTCCCTCAGTGACCATGCAGCACTCCCTCAGTGACAATGCAACACTCCCTCAGTGACAATGCAACACTCCCTCAGTGACAATGCAACACTCCCTCAGTGACCGTGCAGCACTCCCTCAGTGACAGTGCAGCACTCCCTCAGTGACAGTGCAACAGTCCCTCAGTGACAGTGCAACAGTCATTCAGTGACAGTGCAACAGTCACTCAGTGACAGTGCAACAGTCCCTCATGACAGTGCGCCTCTCTGTCAGTGACAGTGCCACATTCCCTCAGAGATATTGCAGCACTCCCTCACTGATGATGCAGCAATCCCTCAGTGACAATGCAACACTCCCTTATTAACAGTGCAAAACACCAGTGACAATGCAACACTTCCTCAGTGCCTGTGCAGCATTCCCTCAATGACAGCGCAACACTCCCTCAGTGACAGTGCAAGACTCCCTCAGTGACAATGCAACGCTCCCTCAGTGACAGTGCAAGACACCCTCAGTGACAATGCAACACTCACTCAGTGACAGTGCAAGACACTCTCAGTGACAATGCAACACTCACTCAGTGACAGTGCAAGACACCTTCAGTGACAGTGCCACATTCCCTCAGAGATATTGCAGCACTCCCTCAGTGAAAGTGCTTTACTCCTTCTGTGACAATGTAACACCTTCTTAGTGAAAAAGTAACACCCCCTCAGTGAAAGCGCAACACACCCTCATTAACTGTGGAAAAGTCCAACAGTGACAATGCAAAACTCCTTAAATGATTGTGCAGCACTCCCTCAGTGACAGTACAGCACTCACTCAGTGACAGTACAGCACTCACTCAGTGACAATGCATCACCCCCTCAGTGACAATGCATCAATCCCTCAGTGACAGTACAGCACTCACTCAGTGACAGTACAGCACTCACTCAGAGACAATGCATCACCCCCTCAGTGACAATGCATCAATCCCTCAGTGACAGTACAGCACTCACTCAGTGACAGTACAGCACTCACTCAGAGACAATGCATCACCCCCTCAGTGACAATGCATCACCCCCTCAGTGACAATGCATCACTCACTCAGTGACAGCGCAACATTCCCTCAGTGACAGTCAGCACTCCCTCAGTGACAGTACAGCACTCCCTCAGTGACAGTGCACACTCCCTCAGTGGTAAAGCAACTTTCCCTCAGTAACAGTGCAACCTTCAGTCAATGACAATGAAATACTCCATCAGTGACAATGCAACACTCCCTCAGTGACAATGCAACACTCCCTCAGTGACAGTGCAGCACACCCTCACTGATAATATATCAGTCCCTCAGTGGCAGTACAATACCTTCTCAGTGACAATGCATGACTCCCTCGGTGAGTGTACAGCACTCCCTCAGTGGCAGTGCAACACTCCCTCAGTGACAATGCAACACTTGCTCAGTGACAGTGCAGCATCCCTTCAGTGACAGTGCAACACTCGCTCAGTAACTCTGCAGCACTCAATCAGTAACAGTGCAACACTCCCTCAGTGACAATGCAACATTCCCTCAGTGAAAATGCACACTACCTCAGTGACAGTGCAACACTTCCTCAGTGACAGCTCAACATTCCCTCAGTGACAGTGCAACATTCCCTCAGAGATATTGCAGCAATACCTCAGTGATGATGCAACACTCCCTCAGTAACAATGCAACACTCCCCTATTAAAAGTACAAAACTCCAACAGTTACAATGCAATACTACCTCAGTGACAGTGCAACACTCCCTCAGTGACAATGCAGCACTCCCTCAGTGACAATGCAACATTCCCTCAGTGACAGTGCAACATTCCCTCAGTAACAGTGCAACCCTCAGTCAATGACAATGCAACACTCCATCAGTGACAATGCAACACTCCCTCAGTGACAATGCATCACTCCTGCAGTGTCAGTGCAGTTCTCCCTCAATGAAAGTGCAACATTCCTTCAGTGACAATGCGACATTCCCTCAGCTGAAAATGCACACTACCTCAGTGACAGTGCAACACTTCCTCAGTGACAGCTCAACATTCCCTCAGTGACAGTACAGCATTCCCTCAGTGATAGCGCAACATTCCCTCAGTGACAATGCGTCACTCCCTCAGTGAAAGTGCAGCACACCTGATGTGACAATGCAACACTCCCTCAGTGACAGTGCAGCAGACCCTCACTGATAATATATTAGTTCTTCAGTGGCAGTGCAATGCCTTCTCAGTGACAATGCATGACTCCCTCGGTGAGTGTACATCACTCCCTCAGTGACAGTGCAAGATTCCCTCAGTGACAATGCAACACTTGCTCAGTGACAGTGCAACACTCACTCAATGACAGTGCAAGACTCCCTCAGTGACAATGCAAGACTCCCTCAGTGACAGTGCAAGACATCCCTCAGTGACAGTGCAACACTCCCTCAATGACAATGCAAGACTCCCTCAGTGACAGTGCAACGCTCTGTCAGTAACAATGAAATGCTCCATTAGTGACAATGCAACACTCACTCAATGACAGTGCAGCACTCCCTCAGTGATGATGCGTCACTCCCTCAGCAAAAGTGCAGCACACCCGATGTGACAATGCAACACTCCCTCAGTGACAGTGCAGCACACCCTCACTGATAATATATCAGTCCCTCAGTGGCAGTGCAATGCCTTCTCAGTGACAATGCATGACTCCCTCGGTGAGTGTACAGCACTCCCTCAGTGGCAGTGCAACACTCCCTCAGTGACAATGCAACACTTGCTCAGTGACAGTGCAGCATCCCTTCAGAGACAGTGCAACACTCACTCAGTAACTCTGCAGCACTCAATCAGTAACAGTACACCACTCCCTCAGTGACAGTGCAACACTCCCTCAATGACAATGCAATATTCCCTCAGTTGAAAATGCACACTACCTCAGTGACAGTGCAACACTTCCTCAGTGACAGCTCAAAATTCCCTCAGTGTCAACGCAGCATTCCCTCAGTGACAGTGCAACATTCCCTCAGTGACAATGCAACCCTCAGTCAATGACAATGAAACACTCCATCAGTGACAATGCAACACTCCCTCAGTGACAGTGCAACACTCCCTCAGTGACAGTGCAACACTCCCTCAGTGACAGTGCAACATTCCCTCAGAGATATTGCAGCAATCCCTCAGTGACAGTGCAAAACTCCATCAGTGAAAATGCATCACTCCCGCAGTGTCAGTGCAGCACCCTCTCACTGATAATATATCAGTCCCTCAGTGACAGTGCAATGCCTTCTCAGTGACAATGCATGTCTCCCTCGGTGAGTGTACAGCACTCCCTCAGTGACAATGCAAGACTCCTTCAGTGACAATGCAACACTCGCTCAGTGACAGTGCAGCACTCCTGCAGTGAAATTGCAACATTCCCTCAGTGATAGTACAGCACTCCCTCAGTGACAGTACAGCACTCCCTCAGTGATAGCGCAACATTCCCTCAGTGACAATGCATCACTCCCTCAGTGAAAGTGCAGCACACCCGATGTGACAATGCAACACTCCCTCAGTGACAGTGCAGCACCCTCTCACTGATAATATATCAGTCTCTCAGTGACAATGCATGTCTCCCTTGGTGAGTGTACAGCACTCCCTCAGTGACAATGCAACATTGCTTCAGTTGGAAATGCACACTACCTCAGTGACAGTGCAACACTTCCTCAATGACAGCTCAACATTCCCTCAGTGTCAACGCAGCATTCCCTCAGTGACAGTGCAACATTACCTCAGAGATATTGCAGCACTCCCTCAGTGATGATGCAACACTCCCCAGTAACAATGCAACCCTCCCCTATTAACAGTGCAAAACTCCAACAGTTACAATGCAACACTATCTCAGTGACAGTGAAACACTCCCTCAGTGACGATGCAACACTCCCTCAGTGACAGTGCAACACTCCCTCAGTGGCAAAGCAACTTTCCCTCAGTAACAGTGCAACCCTCAGTCAATGACAATGAAACACTCCATCAGTGACAATGCAACACTCCCTCAGTGACAATGCAACACTCCCTCAGTGACAATGCAACACTCCCTCAGTGACCGTGCAGCACTCCCTCAGTGACAATGCAACACTCCCTCAGTGACAATGCAACACTCCCTCAGTGACCGTGCAGCACTCCCTCAGTGACAGTGCAGCACTCCCTCAGTGACAGTGCAACAGTCCCTCAGTGACATTGCAACAGTCATTCAGTGACAGTGCAACAGTCACTCAGTGACAGTGCAACAGTCCCTCATGACAGTGCGCCTCTCTGTCAGTGACAGTGCCACATTCCCTCAGAGATATTGCAGCACTCCCTCACTGATGATGCAGCAATCCCTCAGTGACAATGCAACACTCCCTTATTAACAGTGCAAAACTCCATCAGTGACAGTGCAACACTACCTCAGTGCCTGTGCAGCATTCCCTCAATGACAGTGCAACACTCCCTCAGTGACAGTGCAAGACTCCCTCAGTGACAATGAAACGCTCCCTCAGTGACAGTGCAAGACACCCTCAGTGACAATGCAACACTCACTCAGTGACAGTGCAAGACACTCTCAGTGACAATGCAACACTCATTCAGTGACAGTGCAAGACACCTTCAGTGACAGTGCCACATTCCCTCAGAGATATTGCAGCACTCCCTCAGTGAAAGTGCTTTACTCCTTCTGTGACAATGTAACACCTTCTTAGTGAAAAAGTAACACCCCCTCAGTGAAAGCGCAACACACCCTCATTAACTGTGGAAAAGTCCAACAGTGACAATGCAAAACTCCTTAAATGATTGTGCAGCACTCCCTCAGTGACAGTACAGCACTCACTCAGTGACAGTACAGCACTCACTCAGTGACAATGCATCACCCCCTCAGTGACAATGCATCAATCCCTCAGTGACAGTACAGCACTCACTCAGTGACAGTACAGCACTCACTCAGTGACAGCACAGCACTCCTTCAGTGACAATGCATCACCCCCTCAGTGACAATGCATCAATCCCTCAGTGACAGTACAGCACTCACTCAGTGACAGTACAGCACTCACTCAGAGACAATGCATCACCCCCTCAGTGACAATGCATCACCCCCTCAGTGACAATGCATCACTCACTCAGTGACAGCGCAACATTCCCTCAGTGACAGTCAGCACTCCCTCAGTGACAGTACAGCACTCCCTCAGTGACAGTGCAACACTCCCTCAGTGGTAAAGCAACTTTCCCTCAGTAACAGTGCAACCCTCAGTCAATGACAATGAAATACTCCATCAGTGACAATGCAACACTCCCTCAGTGACAATGCAACACTCCCTCAGTGACCGTGCAGCACTCTCTCAGTGATAGCGCAACATTCGCTCAGTGACAATGCGTCACTCCCTCAGCAAAAGTGCAGCACACCCGATGTGGCAATGCAATACTTCCTCAGTGACAGTGCAGCACACCCTCACTGATAATATATCAGTCCCTCAGTGGCAGTACAATACCTTCTCAGTGACAATGCATGACTCCCTCGGTGAGTGTACAGCACTCCCTCAGTGGCAGTGCAACACTCCCTCAGTGACAATGCAACACTTGCTCAGTGACAGTGCAGCATCCCTTCAGTGACAGTGCAACACTCGCTCAGTAACTCTGCAGCACTCAATCAGTAACAGTGCAACACTCCCTCAGTGACAATGCAACATTCCCTCAGTGAAAATGCACACTACCTCAGTGACAGTGCAACACTTCCTCAGTGACAGCTCAACATTCCCTCAGTGACAGTGCAACATTCCCTCAGAGATATTGCAGCAATACCTCAGTGATGATGCAACACTCCCTCAGTAACAATGCAACACTCCCCTATTAAAAGTACAAAACTCCAACAGTTACAATGCAATACTACCTCAGTGACAGTGCAACACTCCCTCAGTGACAATGCAGCACTCCCTCAGTGACAATGCAACACTCCCTCAGTGACAGTGCAACATTCCCTCAGTAACAGTGCAACCCTCAGTCAATGACAATGCAACACTCCATCAGTGACAATGCAACACTCCCTCAGTGACAATGCATCACTCCTGCAGTGTCAGTGCAGTTCTCCCTCAGTGAAAGTGCAACATTCCTTCAGTGACAATGCGACATTCCCTCAGCTGAAAATGCACACTACCTCAGTGACAGTGCAACACTTCCTCAGTGACAGCTCAACATTCCCTCAGTGACAGTACAGCATTCCCTCAGTGATAGCGCAACATTCCCTCAGTGACAATGCGTCACTCCCTCAGTGAAAGTGCAGCACACCTGATGTGACAATGCAACACTCCCTCAGTGACAGTGCAGCAGACCCTCACTGATAATATATTTAGTTCTTCAGTGGCAGTGCAATGCCTTCTCAGTGACAATGCATGACTCCCTCGGTGAGTGTACATCACTCCCTCAGTGACAGTGCAAGATTCCCTCAGTGACAATGCAACACTTGCTCAGTGACAGTGCAACACTCACTCAATGACAGTGCAAGACTCCCTCAGTGACAATGCAAGACTCCCTCAGTGACAGTGCAAGACATCCCTCAGTGACAGTGCAACACTCCCTCAATGACAATGCAAGACTCCCTCAGTGACAGTGCAACGCTCTGTCAGTGACAATGAAATGCTCCATTAGTGACAATGCAACACTCACTCAATGACAGTGCAGCACTCCCTCAGTGATGATGCGTCACTCCCTCAGCAAAAGTGCAGCACACCCGATGTGACAATGCAACACTCCCTCAGTGACAGTGCAGCACACCCTCACTGATAATATATCAGTCCCTCAGTGGCAGTGCAATGCCTTCTCAGTGACAATGCATGACTCCCTCGGTGAGTGTACAGCACTCCCTCAGTGGCAGTGCAACACTCCCTCAGTGACAATGCAACACTTGCTCAGTGACAGTGCAGCATCCCTTCAGAGACAGTGCAAAACTCACTCAGTAACTCTGCAGCACTCAATCAGTAACAGTACACCACTCCCTCAGTGACAGTGCAACACTCCCTCAATGACAATGCAACATTCCCTCAGTTGAAAATGCACACTACCTCAGTGACAGTGCAACACTTCCTCAGTGACAGCTCAACATTCCCTCAGTGTCAACGCAGCATTCCCTCAGTGACAGTGCAACATTCCCTCAGTGACAGTGCAACCCTCAGTCAATGACAATGAAACACTCCATCAGTGACAATGCAACACTCCCTCTGTGACAGTGCAGCACTCCCTCAGTGACAGTGCAACACTCCCTCAGAGATATTGCAGCAATCCCTCAGTGACAGTGCAAAACTCCATCAGTGAAAATGCATCACTCCCGCAGTGTCAGTGCAGCACCCTCTCACTGATAATATATCAGTCCCTCAGTGACAGTGCAATGCCTTCTCAGTGACAATGCATGTCTCCCTCGGTGAGTGTACAGCACTCCCTCAGTGACAATGCAAGACTCCCTCAGTGACAATGCAACACTCGCTCAGTGACAGTGCAGCACTCCTGCAGTGAAATTGCAACATTCCCTCAGTGATAGTACAGCACTCCCTCAGTGACAGTAAGCACTCCCTCAGTGATCGCGCAACATTCCCTCAGTGACAATGCATCACTCCCTCAGTGAAAGTGCAGCACACCCGATGTGACAATGCAACACTCCTCAGTGACAGTGCAGCACCCTCTCACTGATAATATATCAGTCCCTCAGTGACAGTGCAATGCCTTCTCAGTGACAATGCATGTCTCCCTCGGTGAGTGTACAGCACTCCCTCAGTGACAATGCAACATTGCCTCAGTTGGAAATGCACACTACCTCAGTGAAAGCGCAACACACCCTCATTAACTGTGGAAAAGTCCAACAGTGACAATGCAAAACTCCTTAAATGATTGTGCAGCACTCCCTCAGTGACAGTACAGCACTCACTCAGTGACAGTACAGCACTCACTCAGTGACAGTACAGCACTCACTCAGTGACAGCACAGCACTCCTTCAGTAACAATGCATCACCCCCTCAGTGACAATGCATCAATCCCTCAGTGACAGTACAGCACTCACTCAGTGACAGTACAGCACTCACTCAGAGACAATGCACCACCCCCTCAGTGACAATGCATCACCCCCTCAGTGACAATGCATCACTCACTCAGTGACAGCACAACATTCCCTCAGTGACAGTCAGCACTCCCTCAGTGACAGTACAGCACTCCCTCAGTGACAGTGCAACACTCCCTCAGTGGTACAGAAACTTTCCCTCAGTAACAGTGCAACCCTCAGTCAATGACAATGAAATACTCCATCAGTGACAATGCAACACTCCCTCAGTGACAATGCAACACTCCATCAGTGACAATGCAACACTCCCTCAGTGACAATGCAACACTCCCTCAGTGACAATGCAACACTCCCTCAGTGACAGTGCCACATTCCCTCAGAGATATTGCAGCACTCCCTCACTGATGATGCAGCAATCCCTCAGTGACAATGCAACACTCCCTTATTAACAGTGCAAAACACCAGTGACAATGCAACACTTCCTCAGTGCCTGTGCAGCATTCCCTCAATGACAGTGCAACACTCCCTCAGTGACAATGCAACGCTCACTCAGTGACAGTGCAAGACACCCTCAGTGACAATGCAACACTCACTCAGTGACAGTGCAAGACACCCTCAGTGACAGTGCCACATTCCCTCAGAGATATTGCAGCACTCCCTCAGTGAAAGTGCATTACTCCTTCTGTGACAATGTAACACCTTCTTAGTGAAAAAGTAACACCCCCTCAGTGAAAGCGCAACACACCCTCATTAACTGTGGAATAGTCCAACAGTGACAATGCAAAACTCCTTAAATGATTGTGCAGCACTCCCTCAGTGACAGTACAGCACTCACTCAGTGACAGCACAGCACCCCCTCAGTGACAGCACAGCACTCGCTCAGTGACAGCACAGCACTCCTTCAGTGACAATGCATCACCCCCTCAGTGACAATGCATCAATCCCTCAGTGACAGTACAGCACTCACTCAGTGACAGTACAGCACTCACTCAGAGACAATGCATCACCCCCTCAGTGACAATGCATCATCCCCTCAGTGACAATGCATCACTCACTCAGTGACAGCGCAACATTCCCTCAGTGACAGTCAGCAGTCCCTCAGTGACAGTACAGCACTCCCTCAGTGACAGTGCAACACTCCCTCAGTGGTAAAGCAACTTTCCCTCAGTAACAGTGCAACCCTCAGTCAATGACAATGAAACACTCCATCAGTGACAATGCAACACTCCCTCAGTGACAATGCAACACTCCCTCAGCGACCGTGCAGCAGTCCCTCAGTGACAGTGCAGCACTCCCTCAGTGACAATGCAACACTCCCTCAGTGACCGTGCAGCACTCCCTCAGTGACAGTGCAGCACTCCCTCAGTGACAGTGCACCAGTCCCTCAGTGACAGTGCAACAGTCATTCAGTGACAGTGCAACAGTCACTCAGTGACAGTGCAACAGTCCCTCATGACAGTGCGCCTCTCTGTCAGTGACAGTGCCACATTCCCTCAGAGATATTGCAGCACTCCCTCACTGATGATGCAGCAATCCCTCAGTGACAATGCAACACTCCCTTATTAACAGTGCAAAACACCAGTGACAATGCAACACTTCCTCAGTGCCTGTGCAGCATTCCCTCAATGACAGTGCAACAGTCATTCAGTGACAGTGCAACACTCCCTCAGCGACAGTGCAAGACTCCCTCAGTGACAATGCAACGCTCCCTCAGTGACAGTGCAAGACACCCTCAGTGACAATGCAACACTCATTCAGTGACAGTGCAAGACTCCCTCAGTGACAATGCAACGCTCCCTCAGTGACAGTGCAAGACACCCTCAGTGACAATGCAACACTCACTCAGTGACAGTGCAAGACACCCTCAGTGACAGTGCCACATTCCCTCAGAGATATTGCAGCACTCCCTCAGTGAAAGTGCATTACTCCTTCTGTGACAATGTAACACCTTCTTAGTGAAAAAGTAACACCCCCTCAGTGAAAGCGCAACACACCCTCATTAACTGTGGAAAAGTCCATCAGTGACAATGCAACACTCCTTAAATGATTGTGCAGCACTCCCTCAGTGACAGTACAGCACTCACTCAGTGACAGTACAGCACTCACTCAGTGACAGCACAGGACTCCTTCAGTGACAATGCATCACCCCCTCAGTGACAATGCATCAATCCCTCAGTGACAGTACAGCACTCACTCAGTGACAGTACAGCACTCACTCAGAGACAATGCATCACCCCCTCAGTGACAATGCATCACTCACTCAGTGACAGCGCAACATTCCCTCAGTGACAGTCAGCACTCCCTCAGTGACAGTACAGCACTCCCTCAGTGACAGTGCAACACTCCCTCAGTGACAGCGCAACATTCCCTCAGTGACAGTACAGCACTCCCTCAGTGACAGTACAGCACTCCCTCAGTGACAGTACAGCACTCCCTCAGTGACAGCGCAACACTCCCTCAGTGACAATGCAACATTCCCTTATTAACAGTGCAAAACTCCATCAGTGACAATGCAACACCCCCTCAGTGACAGCGCAACACACCCTCATTAACAGTGGAAAAGTACATCAGTCACAACGCATCACTCCCGCAGTGTCAGTGCAGCACTCCCGCAGTGAAATTGCAACATTCTCTCAGTGACAGCACAGCACTCCCTCAGTGACAGTACAGCACTCCCTCAGTTACAGTGCAACACTTCCTCAATGCCTATGCAGCGCTTCTTCAGTGATATTGCAACACTACCTCAGTGACAGTGCATCACTCCCTCACTGATAACATATCACTCCCTCAGTGACAGTGCAATGCCTTCTCAGTGACAATGCATCACTCGCTCAGTGACAGTACAGCACTCCTTCAGTGACAGTGCAACACTCCCTCAGTGAAAGTGCAACACTCCCTCAGTGACAGTGCAACACTCCCTCAGTGAAAGTGCAACACTCCCTCAGTGAAAGTGCAACACTCCCTCAGTGAAAGTGCAACACTCCCTCAGTGATAGCACAACATTCCCTCAGTGACAATGCGTCACTCCCTCAGTGACAGTGCAGCACACCCGATGTGACAATGCAACACACCCTCAGTGACAGTGCAGCACACCCTCACCGATAATATATCAGTCCCTCAGTGGCAGTGCAATGCCTTCTCAGTGACAATGCATGACTCCCTCAGTGAGTGTAAAGTACTCCCTCAGTGACAGTGCAAGACTCCCTCAGTGACAGTGCAACACTCCCTCAGTGACAGTGCAACACTCCCTCAGTGACAATGCAACACTCCCTCAGTGACAGTGCAGCACTCCCTCAGTGACAGTGCGCCTCTCTGTCAGTGACAATACCACATTCCCTCAGAGATATTGCAGCAATCCCTCAGCGACAATGCAACACTGCCTTATTAACAGTGCAAAACACCATCAGTGACAATGCAACACTTCCTCAGTGCCTGTGCAGCACTCCCTCAATGACAGTGCAACACTCCCTCAGTGACAGTCCAGCACTCTCTCAGTGATAGCGCAACATTCGCTCAGTGACAATGCGTCACTCCCTCAGCAAAAGTGCAGCACACCCGATGTGGCAATGCAATACTTCCTCAGTGACAGTGCAGCACACCCTCACTGATAATATATCAGTCCCTCAGTGGCAGTACAATACCTTCTCAGTGACAATGCATGACTCCCTCGGTGAGTGTACAGCACTCCCTCAGTGGCAGTGCAACACTCCCTCAGTGACAATGCAACACTTGCTCAGTGACAGTGCAGCATCCCTTCAGTGACAGTGCAACACTCGCTCAGTAACTCTGCAGCACTCAATCAGTTACAGTGCAACACTCCCTCAGTGACAATGCAACATTCCCTCAATTGAAAATGCACACTACCTCAGTGACAATGCAGCATTCCCTCAGTGTCAACGCAGCACTCCCTCAGTGATAGCGCAACATTCCCTCAGTGATAGCGCAACATTCCCTCAGTGATGATGCAACACTCCCTCATTAACAATGCAACACTCCCCTATTAACAGTACAAAACTCCAACAGTGACAATGCAACACTCCCTCAGTGACAATGCAACACTCCCTCAGTGAAAATGCAACATTCCCTCAGTGACAGTGCAACTTTCCCTCAGTGACAGTGCAACCCTCAGTCAATGACAATGAAACACTCCCTCAGTGACAGTGCACCACTCCCTCAGTGACAGTGCAACACTCCCTCAGTGACAGTGCAACACTCCCTCAGTGACAGTGCAACATTCCCTGATAGATATAGCAGCACTCCCTCAGTGATGATGCAACACTCCATCAGTGACAATGCAACACTCCCTTATTAACAGTGCAAAACTCCATCAGTGACAACACATCACTCCCGCAGTGTCAGTGCAGGACTCCCGCAGTGAAATTGCAACATTCCCTCAGTGACAGCACAGCACACCCTCAGTGACAGTACAGCACTCCCTCATTGACAGTCCAGCACTCTCTCAGTGACAGTACAGCACTCCCTCCGTGACAGTGCAACACTTCCTCAATGCCTGTGCAGCGCTTCCTCAGTGATATTGCAACACTACCTCAGTGACAGTGCATCACTCCCTCACTGATAACATATCACTCCCTCAGTGACAGTGCAATGCCTTCTCAGTGACAATGCATCACTCGCTCAGTGACAGTACAGCACTCCTTCAGTGACTGTGCAACACTCCCTCAGTGAAAGTGCAACACTCCCTCAGTGACAGTGCAACACTCCCTCAGTGACAGTGCAACACTCCCTCAGTGACAGTGCAACACTTCCTCAATGCCTGTGCAGCGCTTCCTCAGTGATATTGCAACACTACCTCAGTGACAATGCATCACTCGCTCAGTGACAGTACAGCACTCCTTCATTGACAATGCAACACTCCTTCAGTAACAGTGCAACATTCCCTCAGTTGAAAATGCACACTACCACAGTGACAACACTTCCTCAATGCTGTACAGCACTCCCTCAGTGACAGTGCAACAATCCCTCAGTGACAGTGCAACACTCGCTCAGTAACTCTGCAGCACTCAATCAGTAACAGTACAGCACTCCCTCAATGACAATGCAACACTCACTCAGTGACAGTGCAACACTCCCTCAGTTGAAAATGCACACTACCTCAGTGACAATGCAACACTCACTCAGTGACAGTGCAACACTCACTCAATGACAGTGCAACACTCACTCAAAGACAGTGCAAGACTCCCTCAGTTGAAAATGCACACTACCTCAGTGACAATGCAACACTCACTCAGTGACACTGCAACACTCACTCAATGACAGTGCAACACTCACTCAAAGACAGTGCAAGACTTCCTCAGTGACAGTGCAACACTCCCTCAGTTGAAAATGCACACTACCTCAGTGACAATGCAACACTCACTCAGTGACAGTGCAACACTCACTCAAAGACAGTGCAAGACTCCCTCAGTGACAGTGCAACACTCCCTCAGTGACAGTACAACAATCCCTTAGTGACAGTGCAACACTCGCTCAGTAACTCTGCAGCACTCAATCAGTAACAGTACAGCACTCCCTCAATGACAATGCAACACTCCCTCAGTGACAATGCAACATTCCCTCAGCTGAAAATGCACACTACCTCAGTGACAGTGCAACACTCCCTCAGTGACAGTGCACCACTCCCTCAGTGAGAATGCCCTCTGTCAGTCACAGTGCAGCATTCCCTCAATGATAGTGCAACACTCCCTCAGTGACAATGCAACACTCCCTCAGTGACAATGCAACATTCCCTCAGTGACAGTGCAACCCACAGTCAATGACAATGAAACACTCCATCAGTGACAATGCAGCACTTCCTCAGTGAAAATGCAACACTCCCTCAGTGACAGTGCAGCACTCACTCAGTGACAATGCAAGACGCCCTCAGTGACAGTGCGACAGTCCCTCATGTCAGTGCGCCACTCTGTCAATGACAGTGCCACATTCCCTCAGAGATATTGCAGCACTCCCTCAGTGACAGTGCATTACTCCTTCTGTGACAATGCAACATCCCCTCAGTGAAAAAGTAACACCCCCTCAGAGACAGCGCAACACACCCTCATTAACAGTGCAAAAGTCCATCAGTGACAATGCAAAACTCCATCAATGACAATGCAACACTCCCTCAGTGACAATGCAAAACTCTCTCAGTGACAGTGCAACACTCCCTCAGTGACAATGCAAAACTCCCTCAGTGACAGTGCAGCACTCCCTCAGTGACAGTGCCACACTCGCTCAGTAACTCTGCAGCACTGCCTCAGTGACAATGCAAAACTCCCTCAGTGACAATTCAAGATGCCCTCAGTAACAGTGCAGCACTCCCACAATGTCAATGCAACATTCCCTCATTTGAAAATGCTGCACTCCCTCAGTGACAGTGCAACTTTGCCTCACAGACAATACAGCACTCACTCAGTGATAATGCAGCACTCCCTCAGTGACAATTCAACAGTCCCTCATTAACAGTGGAAAACTCCATCAGTGTCAATGCAAAACTCCATCAATAACAGCACAGCACTCCCTCAGTGACAGTGCAACACTCCCTCAGTAACAATGCATCACTACCTCAGTGACAGTGCAACACTCCCTCAGTGTCAGTGCAACACTCCCTCAGTGAGAATGCAACATTCCCGCGGTGACAATGCACTACCTCAGTGACAGTACAGCAATCCCTCAGTGACAGTGCAACACTCCCTCAGAGATATTGCAGCACTTCCTCAGTGACAGTGCAACACTCCCTCAGTGCCTGTGCAGCACTCTCTCTGTGACAGTGCAACACCCTCAGTGACAATTGAGGATGCCCTCTGTAACAGTGCAGCACTCCCTTGCTGACAATGCAATATTCCCTCACTGACAATGCAAAACTCAATCAGTGATGATGCAGCACTCCCTCAGTGACAGTGCAATACTCCCTCAGTGACAATGCAACACTCCCTCAGTGACAATGCCACACTCTCTCAGTGAGAGTGCAGCACACCCTCAGTGACAGTACAGCACTCCCTCAGTGACAGTGCAACCTTCCCTCAATGACAATGCATCACTCCCTCAGTGACAATACATCACGCCCTTAGTGACAGTGCAACACTCCCTCAGTGACAGTACAGCACTTCCTCAGTGACAGCTCCAAATTCTGTCAGTGACAGTGCAGCATTCCCTCAGTGACAGTGCAACATTCCCTCAGAGATATTGCAACACTCCCTCAGTGATGATGCAATACTCCCTCAGTAACAATGCCACACTCCCTTATTAACAGTGCAAAACTCCATCAGTGACAATGCAACACTACCTCAGTGACAGTGCAACTCTCCCTCAGAGATATTGCAGCATTCCCTCAGTGACAGTGCAACATTCCCTCAGTTGAAAATTCAGCACTCCCTCAGTGACAGTGCAACACTCCCTCAGTGCCTGTGCAGCACTCCCTCCGTGAAAGGGTAACACCCTCAGTGACAATTGAGGATGACCTCTGTAACAGTGCAGCACTCCCTCGCTGACAATGCAACATTCCCTCACTGACAATGCAACACTCAATCAGTGATACTCTTTCGAGCGTGATGCAGCATTCCCTCAGTGACATTGCAACACACCCTCATTAACAGTGGAAAAGTCCTACATTGACAATGCAAAACTCCATCAATGACTGTGCAGCACTCCCTCAGTGACAATACATCACGCCCTTAGTGACAGTGCAACACTCCCTCAGTGACAGTGCAGCACCCATTCAGTGACAGTGCAGCACTCACTCAGTAACAGTACAGCACTCCCTTAATGACAATGCATCACTCCCTCAATGACAATGCAATTCTCTGTTTGTGACAGTGCAACACTCCCTCAGTGACAATGTAACATTCCCTCCATTGAAAATGCACGCTACCTCAGTGACAGTGCAACACTTCCTCAATGCCTGTGCGGCACTCCCTAAATGACAGTGCAACACTCCCTCAGTGACAGTGCAACACTCCCTCAGTGACAGGGTAACACTCACTCAAAGACAGTGCAAGACTCCCTCAGTTGAAAATGCACACTACCTCAGTGACAATGCAACACTCACTCAGTGACACTGCAACACTCACTCAATGACAGTGCAACACTCACTCAAAGACAGTGCAAGACTCCCTCAGTGACAGTGCAACACTCCCTCAGTTGAAAATGCACACTACCTCAGTGACAATGCAACACTCACTCAGTGACAGTGCAACACTCATTCAATGACAGTGCAACACTCACTCAAAGACAGTGCAAGACTCCCTCAGTGACAGTGCAACACTCCCTCAGTGACAGTGCAACAATCCCTTAGTGACAGTGCAACACTCGCTCAGTAACTCTGCAGCACTCAATCAGTAACAGTACAGCACTCCCTCAATGACAATGCAACACTCCCTCAGTGACAATGCAACATTCCCTCAGCTGAAAATGCACACTACCTCAGTGACAGTGCAACACTCCCTCAGTGACAGTGCACCACTCCCTCAGTGAGAATGCCCTCTGTCAGTCACAGTGCAGCATTCCCTCAATGATAGTGCAACACTCCCTCAGTGACAATGCAACACTCCCTCAGTGACAATGCAACACTCCCTCAGTGACAATGCAACATTCCCTCAGTGACAGTGCAACCCACAGTCAATGACAATGAAACACTCCATCAGTGACAATGCAGCACTTCCTCAGTGAAAATGCAACACTCCCTCAGTGACAGTGCAGCACTCACTCAGTGACAATGCAAGACGCCCTCAGTGACAGTGCGACAGTCCCTCATGTCAGTGCGCCACTCTGTCAATGACAGTGCCACATTCCCTCAGAGATATTGCAGCACTCCCTCAGTGACAGTGCATTACTCCTTCTGTGACAATGCAACACCCCCTCAGTGAAAAAGTAACACCCCCTCAGAGACAGCGCAACACACCCTCATTAACAGTGCAAAAGTCCATCAGTGACAATGCAAAACTCCATCAATGACAATGCAACACTCCCTCAGTGACAATGCAAAACCCTCTCAGTGACAGTGCAACACTCCCTCAGTGACAATGCAAAACTCCCTCAGTGACAGTGCAGCACTCCCTCAGTGACAGTGCCACACTCGCTCAGTAACTCTGCAGCACTCCCTCAGTGACAATGCAAAACTCCCTCAGTGACAATTCAAGATGCCCTCAGTAACAGTGCAGCACTCCCACAATGTCAATGCAACATTCCCTCATTTGAAAATGCTGCACTCCCTCAGTGACAGTGCAACTTTGCCTCACAGACAATACAGCACTCACTCAGTGATAATGCAGCACTCCCTCAGTGACAATTCAACAGTCCCTCATTAACAGTGGAAAACTCCATCAGTGTCAATGCAAAACTCCATCAATAACAGCACAGCACTCCCTCAGTGACAGTGCAACACTCCCTCAGTAACAATGCATCACTACCTCAGTGACAGTGCAACACTCCCTCAGTGTCAGTGCAACACTCCCTCAGTGAGAATGCAACATTCCCGCGGTGACAATGCACTACCTCAGTGACAGTACAGCAATCCCTCAGTGACAGTGCAACACTCCCTCAGAGATATTGCAGCACTTCCTCAGTGACAGTGCAACACTCCCTCAGTGCCTGTGCAGCACTCTCTCTGTGACAGTGCAACACCCTCAGTGACAATTGAGGATGCCCTCTGTAACAGTGCAGCACTCCCTTGCTGACAATGCAATATTCCCTCACTGACAATGCAAAACTCAATCAGTGATGATGCAGCACTCCCTCAGTGACAGTGCAACACTCCCTCAGTGACAATGCAACACTCCCTCAGTGACAATGCCACACTCTCTCAGTGAGAGTGCAGCACACCCTCAGTGACAGTACAGCACTCCCTCAGTGACAGTGCAACCTTCCCTCAATGACAATGCATCACTCCCTCAGTGACAATACATCACGCCCTTAGTGACAGTGCAACACTCCCTCAGTGACAGTACAGCACTTCCTCAGTGACAGCTCCAAATTCTGTCAGTGACAGTGCAGCATTCCCTCAGTGACAGTGCCACATTCCCTCAGAGATATTGCAACACTCCCTCAGTGATGATGCAATACTCCCTCAGTAACAATGCCACACTCCCTTATTAACAGTGCAAAACTCCATCAGTGACAATGCAACACTACCTCAGTGACAGTGCAACTCTCCCTCAGAGATATTGCTGCATTCCCTCAGTGACAGTGCAACATTCCCTCAGTTGAAAATTCAGCACTCCCTCAGTGACAGTGCAACACTCCCTCAGTGCCTGTGCAGCACTCCCTCTGTGAAAGGGTAACACCCTCAGTGACAATTGAGGATGACCTCTGTAACAGTGCAGCACTCCCTCGCTGACAATGCAACATTCCCTCACTGACAATGCAACACTCAATCAGTGATACTCTTTCGAGCGTGATGCAGCATTCCCTCAGTGACATTGCAACACACCCTCATTAACAGTGGAAAAGTCCTACATTGACAATGCAAAACTCCATCAATGACTGTGCAGCACTCCCTCAGTGACAATACATCACGCCCTTAGTGACAGTGCAACACTCCCTCAGTGACAGTGCAGCACCCATTCAGTGACAGTGCAGCACTCACTCAGTAACAGTACAGCACTCCCTTAATGACAATGCATCACTCCCTCAATGACAATGCAATTCTCTGTTTGTGACAGTGCAACACTCCCTCAGTGACAATGTAACATTCCCTCCGTTGAAAATGCACACTACCTCAGTGACAGGGCAACACTTCCTCAATGCCTGTGCGGCACTCCCTAAATGACAGTGCAACACTCCCTCAGTGACAGTGCAACACTCCCTAAATGACAGTGCAACACTCCCTCAGTGACAGGGCAACACTCCCTCAGTGACAGGGCAACACTCCCTCAGTGACAATGCAACACTACCACAGTGACAGTGCAACATTCCCTCAGTGATAGCGCAACACTCCCTCAGTGACAGTGCAGCACTCCTTCAGTGACAGCACAGCACTCCCTCAGTGATAGCGCAATACTCCCTCAGTGACAGCACAGCAGTCCCTTAGTGACAGTACAGCACTCTCTCAGTGATAGCGCAACATTACCTCAGTGACAATGCATCACTCCCTCAGTGAAAGTGCAGCACACCCGATGTGACAATGCAACACTCCCTCAGTGACAGTGCAGCACACCCTCACTGATAATATATCAGTCCCTCAGTGGCAGTGCAATGCCTTCTCAGTGACAATGCATGACTCCCTCGGTGAGTGTACAGCACTCCCTCAGTGACAGTGCAAGACTCCGTCAGTGACAATGCAACACTCCCTCAGTGACAGTGCACCACTCCCTCATTGACAGTGCAGCACTCCCTCAGTGACAATGCAACATTCCTCCAGTTGAAAATGTACACTACCTCAGTGACAGTGCAACATTTCCTCAATGCCTGTGCAGTGCTTCCTCAGTGATATTGCAACACTACCTCAGTGACAGTGCAGCTCTCCCTCAAGGATAATATATCACTCCCTCAGTGTCAGTGCAATGCCTTCTCAGTGACAACACTTCCTCATTGACAGGCCAACACTCCCTCAGTGACAATGCAGTACTCCCTCAGTGACAATGCAGCACTCCCTCAGTGACAATGCAACATTCCCTCAGCTGAAAATGTGCACTACCTCAGTGACAGTGCAACACTACCTCAGTGACAGTGCAACACTTCCTCAATGCCTGTGCGGCACTCCCTAAATGACAGTGCAACACTCCCTCAGTGACAGTGCAACACTCCCTCAGTGACAGGGCAACATTCCCTCAGTGACAGTGCAACACTCACTCAGTGACTGTGCAGCACTCCCTCCGTGATAATGCAGATCTCTCTCTCAGTGACAGGGCAACACTCCCTCAGTGACAATGCAGCACTCCGTCAGTGACAGTGCACCACTCCCTCAGTGAGAATGCAATATTCCATCAGTGAGAATGCCCTCTGTTAGTGACAGTGCAACATTCCCTCAGTGACAATGCAACACTCCCTCAGTGACAATGCAACACTCAATCAGTGATAATTCAGCAGTCCTTCAGTGACAGTGCAAGACTCCCTCAGTGACTATGCAACACGCCCTCACTGACAGTACAGCACTACCTCAGTGACAATGCCACATTCCCTCAGAGATATTGCAGCACTCCCTCAGTGATGATGCAGCAATCCCTCAGTGACAATGCAACACTCCCTTATTAACAGTGCAAAACTCCATCAGTGACAGTGCAACACTACCTCAGTGCCTGTGCAGCATTCCCTCAATGACAATGCAACACTCCCTCAGTGACAGTGCAAGACTCCCTCAGTGACAATGCAATGCTCCCTCAGTGACCGTGCAACACTCCCTCAGTGACAAAGTAACACTCCCTCAGTGACAAAGCAACACTCCCTCAGTGACAGTGCAACTCTCCCTCAGTGACAGTGCAACTCTCCCTCAGTGACAGTGCAACTCTCCCTCAGTGACAATGCAACACTCCCTCAGTGACAATGCATCACTCCTGCAGTGTCAGTGCATCTCTCCCTAAGTGAAAGTGCAACATTCCCTCAGTGACAGTACAGTACTCCCTCAGTGACAGTACAGCACTCCCTCAGTGATAGTGCAACATTCCCTCAGTGACAATGCATCACTCCCTCAGTGAAAGTGCAGCACACCCGATGTGACAATGTAACACTCCCTTAGTGACAGTGCAGCACTCCCTCAATGATTATATATCAGTCCCTCAGTGGCAGTGCAATGCCTTCTCAATGACAATGCATGACTCCCTCGGTGAGTGTACAGCACTCCCTCAGTGTCAGTGCAAGACTCCCTCAGTGACAGTGCAAGACTCCCTCAGTAACAATGCAACACTTGCTCAGTGATAGTGCAGCATCCCTTCAGTGACAGTGCAACACTCGCTTAGTAACTCTGCAGAACTCACACAGTAACAGTACAGCACTCCCTTAATGACAATGCAACACTCCCACAATGACAATGCAATTCTCTGTTCATGACATGGCAAAACTCCCTCAGTGACAATGCTCCACTCCCTCAGTGACAATTCAACATTCCCTCAGTGAGAATGCCCTCTGTCAGTGACAGTGCAACATTCCCTCAGAGATATTGCAGCACTCCATCCGTGATGATGCAGCAATAACTCAGTGACAATGCAAATCTCCCTTATTAACAGTGCAAAACTCCATCAGTGACAATGCAACACTTCTTCAGTGCCTGTGCAACACTCCCTCAGTGACAGTGCAACACTCCCTCAGTGACAGTACACCACTCCCTCATTGACAGTGCAACACTCCCTCAGTGACAGTGCAACACTCCCTCATTGACAGTACACCACTCCCTCATTGACAGTGCAACACTCCCTCAGTGACAGTGCAACACTCCCTCATTGACAGTACACCACTCCCTCAGTGACAATGCAACACTCCCTCAGTGACAATGCAACATTCCCTCAGTTACAATGCATCACTCCTGCAGTGTCAGTGCAGCTCTCCCTCAATGAAACTGCAACATTCCCTCAGTGACAATGCATCACCCCCTCAGTGACAGTGCAGCACACCCTCACTGATTATATATCAGTCCCTCAGTGGCAGTGCAATGCCTTCTCAGTGACAATGCATGACTCCCTCGGTGAGTGTACAGCACTCCCTCAGTGACAGTGCAAGACTCCCTCAGTGACAGTGCAAGACTCCCTCAGTGACAGTGCAAGACTCTATCAGTGACAATGCAACACTCCCTCAGTGACAGTGCAACACTCCCTCAGTGACAATGCAACATTCCCTCAGTTGAAAATGCACACTACCTCAGTGACAGTGCAACACTTCCTCAATGCCTGCGCAGCACTCCCCAAGTGACAGTTCAACACTCCCTCAGTGACATTGCAACATTCCCTCATCAACTGTGCAGCACTCCATCAGTGACAATGCAACATTCCTTAGTTGAAAATGCAGCAATCCCACATTGACAATTCAACACCCCCTCATTAACAATGCAAAACTCTATCAGTGACAATGCAGCACTCCTTCAGTGTCAATGCAACATTCCCTCAGTGACAGTGCAACATTCCCTTATTAACAGTGCATAACTCCATCAGTGACAATGCAACAATCTTCAGTGACAGTGCAACTCTCCCTCAATGACAGTGCAACATTAACTCAGTGAGAGTCCAGCACTCCCTCAGTGACAGCACAACATTCCCTCAGTAACAATACAGCACTCCCTTAGTGAAAGTGCAACACCCGCTCAGTGACAATGCAACATTCGCACAGTTGAAAATCCAGCACACCCAGGTTGCGAGTGCAACACTTCCTCAGTGTCTGTGCGGCCCTCCCTCAGTGACAATCCAAGATGCCCTCAGTGCCAGTACAGCCCTCCCTCAGTGAAAGTGCAACACTCCCTCACTGACAATGCAACACTCGCTCAGTGACAATGCAACACTCCCTCAGTGACAGTACAACACTCCCTCACTGACAATGCAACACTCGCTCAGTGACAATGCAACACTCCCTCAGTGACAGTACAACGCTCCCTCAGTGACAGTACAACACTCCCTCAGTGACAATGCAACAATCCCTCACTGAGAGTGCAACACTTCCTCAGTGCCTGTGTTGCACTCCGTCAGTGACAGCACAACACTCCCTAAGTGACAATGCGTCACTCCCTCAGTGAGTACAGCAGACCCTCAGTGAAAGTGTAATGTTCCCTCAGTGACTGTTCAGCACTCCCTCAGTGACAGCACAACATTCCTTCAGTGACAATAGATCACTCCCTCAGTGACAGTTCCGCACTGCCGCACTGATAATAAAGAACTCCCTCAGTGAAAGTGCAAAGGCTTCTCAGTGACAATGCATCACTCCCTCAGTGAAAATTCATCACTCCCTCAGTGACAATGCATCACTCCCTCAGTGACAGCACAACACTCCCTCAGTGACAATGCATCACTCCCTCAGTGACAGCACAACACTCCCTCAGTGAAAATTCATCACTCCCTCAGTGACAATGCATCACTCCCTCAGTGACAGCACAACACTCCCTCAGTGACAATGCATCACTCCCTCAGTGACAGCACAACACTCCCTCAGTGAAAATTCATCACTCCCTCAGTGACAATGCATCACTCCCTCAGTGACAATGCATCACTCCCTCAGTGACAGCACAACACTCCCTCAGTGACAAAGCATCACTCCCTCAGTGACAGCACAACACTCCCTCAGTGACAGCACAACACTCCCTCAGTGACAATGCATCACTCCCTCAGTGACAATGCATCACTCCCTCAGTGACAGCACAACACTCCCTCAGTGAAAATTCATCACTCCCTCAGTGACAGCACAACACTCCCTCAGTGACAATGCATCACTCCCTCAGTGACAATGCATCACTCCCTCAGTGACAGCGCAACACTCCCTCAGTGACAGTGCAACACCCCTTCAGTGACAGTGCAACACCCCTTCAGTGACAGAAGTGCACTCCCTCAGTGACAGTGCAACAGCCCTTCAGTGACAGCGCAACACTCCCTCAGTGACAGTGCAACATGCCCAAAATGAATTTGCAGCACTGTCTCAGTGATGATGCATCAATCCCTCAGCGACAATGCAACACTGCCTTATTAACAGTGCAAAACTATATCAGTGACAATACAACACTACCTGAGTGACCGGGCAACTCTCCCTCAGTGACAGCACAACATTCCCTCATTGACCATGCTTCACTATCACAGTGTCAGTGCAGCACTCCCTCAGTGAAAGTGCAACATTCCCTCAGTGATAGTATAGCACTCCCTCAGTGACAGCACAGCATTCCCTCAGTGATAGCGCAACATTCCCTCAGTGACAATGCATCACTCCCTCAGTAAAATTGCAGCACACCCGATGTGACAATGCAACACTCCCTCAGTGACAGTGCAGCACACCCTCACTGATAATATATCAGTCCCTCAGTGGCAGTGCAATGCCTTCTCAGTGACAATGCATGACTCCCTCGGTGTGTGTACAGCACTCCCTCAGTGACAGTGCAACACTCCCTCAGTGACAGTGCAAGACTCCCTCAGTGACATGGCAACACTTGCTCAGTGACAGTGCAGCATCCCTTCAGTGACAATGCGACACTCCCTTAATGACAATGCAATTCTCTGTTTGTGACAATGCAACATCCCCTCAGTTGAAAATCAACATTACCTCAGTGACAGTGCAACACTCCCTCAGTGACAATGCAACATTCCTTAGTTGAAAATACAGCAATCCCTCATTGACAATTCAACACTCCCTCATTAACAATGCAAAACTCCATCAGTGATAATGCAACACTCCCTCAGTGACAGCTCAACATTCCCTCAGTGACAATGCAGCATTCCCTCAGTGTCAACGCAGCATTCCCTCAGTGACAATGCAACACTCCCTCAGTAACAATGCAACACTCCCTCAGTCACAGTTCAACAGAAACGCAGTTACAATGCAACATTCCCTCAGTTGAAAATGCAGCACTCCGTCAGTGACAGTACAGAAGACTCTCAGTGAAAATGCAACATTCCCTCAGTGACTGTTCAGCACTCCCTCAGCGACAGGGCAACATTCCCTCAGTGACAATAGATCACTCCCTCAGTGACAATTCGGCACTGCCGCACTGATAATATATAACTCCCTCAGTGAAAGTGCAATGCCTTCTCAGTGACAATGCATGACTCCCTCAGTGACAATGCAACACTCCCTCAATGATAGTGCATCACTCCCTCAGTGACAGCACAATACACCCTCAGTGACAGTGCAACATTTCCAAAGAGTTATTGCAGCACTGTCTCAGTGATGATTCAGCAATCCCTCAGTGACAGTGCAACTGTCCCTCAATGACTGTGCAACATTCACTCAGAGTCCAGCATTCTCTCAGTGACAGCACAACATTCCCTCAGTGACAATGCATCACTACCGCAGTGTCAGTGCAGCACTCCCTCAGTGAAAGTTCAACATTCCCTGCAGTGACAATGCAGCAGTCCCTCAGTGACAGTACAGCACTCCGTCAGTGACAATGCAACATTCCCTCAGTTGAAAATGCACACTACCTCAGTGACAGTGCAACACTTCCTCAATGCCTGTGCAGCGCTCCCTCAATGACAATGCAACATTCCTTGGTTGAAAATGCAGCAATCCCGCACTGACAATTCAACACTCCCTCATTAACAATGCAAAACTCCGTCAGTGATAATGCAACACTCCCTCAGTGTCTATGTTGCACTCCGTCAGTGACAGTACAACACTCCCTCAGTGACAATGCATCACTCCCTCAGTGACAGTACAGCAGACCCTCAGTGAAATGCAACATTCCCTCAGAGACAATAGATCACACCCTCAGTGACAGTTCAGTACTGCCACACTGATAATATATAACTCCCTCAGTGAAAGTGCAATGCCTTCTCAGTGACAATGCATCACTCCCTTGGTGAGTGTACAGCACTCCCTCAGTGACAGTTCAACACTCCCTCAGTGACAAAGCAACACTTGCTCAGTGACAGTGCAGCATCCCTTCAGAAACAGTGCAAAACTCACTCAGTAACTCTGCAGCACTCAATCAGTAACAGTACAGCACTCCCTTAATGTCAATGCAACACTCCCTCAATGACAATGCAATTCTCTGTTCGTGACAATGCAACACTCCCTCAGTGACAATGCAACACTCCCTCAGTTGAAAATGCACACTCCCTCAGTGACAGTGCAACACTTGCTCAATGCCTGTGCAGCGCTTCCTCAGTGACATTGCAACACTACCTCAGTGACAGTGCAGCTCTCCCTCACTGATAATATATCACTCCCTCAGTGTTAGTGCAATGCCTTCTCTGTGACAATGCAGCACTCCCTCAGTGACAGTGCAACACTCCTTCAGGGACAGTGCACCGCTCCCTCAGTGAGAATGCAACATTCCCTCAGTGATAATGTAGCTCTCCCTCAGTGACCGTGCAACACTCCCTCAGTGACAATGCAACATTCCCTCACTGACAGTGCAACATTCACTCAGTGACAATGCTCCACTCCCTCCGTGACAAAGCAACATTCCCTCAGTGAGAATGCCCTGTATCAGTGACAGTGCAGCATTCCATCAGTGACAGTGCAATGTCCCCTCAGAGATATTGCAGCTCTCCCTCACTGATAATATATCACTCCCTCAGTGTTAGTGCAATGCCTTCTCTGTGACAATGCAGCACTCGCTCAGTGACAGTACAACACTCCCTCAGTGACAGTGCAACACACCTTCAGGAACAGCGCAACACTCCTTCAGTGACAGTGCAATGCTCCCTCAGTTGAAAATGTGCACACTACCTCAGTGACAGTGCAACACTTCCTCAATGCCATTGCGGCGCTCCCTAAGTGACAGTGCAACACTCCCTCAGTGACAGCGCAACATTCCCTCAGTGACAATGCATCACTCACTCAGTGACAGTACAGCACTCCCTCAGTGACAGTGCAACGTTCCCTCAATGATAGCGCAACATTCCCTCAGTGACAAGGCATCACCCCCTCAGTGAAAATGCAGCACACGCGATGTGACAATGCAACACTCCCTCAGTGACAGTGCAGCACCCTCTCACTGATAATATATCAGTCCCTCAGTGGCAGTGCAATGCCTTCTCAGTGACAATGCATGACTCCCTTGGTGAGTGTACAGCACTCCCTCAGTGACAGCACAACATTCCCTCAGTGACAATGCATCACTACCGCAGTGTCAGTGCAGCACTCCCTCAGTGAAAGTTCAACATTCCCTGCAGTGACAATGCAGCAGTCCCCCAGTGACAGTACAGCACTCCGTCAGTGACAATGCAACATTCCCTCAGTTGAAAATGCACACTACCTCAGTGACAGTGCAACACTTCCTCAATGCCTGTGCAGCGCTCCCTCAATGACAATGCAACATTCCTTGGTTGAAAATGCAGCAATCCCGCACTGACAATTCAACACTCCCTCATTAACAATGCAAAACTCCGTCAGTGATAATGCAACACTCCCTCAGTGTCTATGCATCACTCCCTCAGTGACAGTACAGCAGACCCTCAGTGAAATGCAACATTCCCTCAGAGACAATAGATCACACCCTCAGTGACAGTTCAGTACTGCCACACTGATAATATATAACTCCCTCAGTGAAAGTGCAATGCCTTCTCAGTGACAATGCATCATTCCCTTGGTGAGTGTACAGCACTCCCTCAGTGACAGTTCAACACTCCCTCAGTGACAAAGCAACACTTGCTCAGTGACAGTGCAGCATCCCTTCAGAGACAGTGCAAAACTCACTCAGTAACTCTGCAGCACTCAATCAGTAACAGTACAGCACTCCCTTAATGACAATGCAATTCTCTGTTCGTGACAATGGAACACTCTCTCAGTGACAATGCAACATTCCCTCAGTTGAAAATGCACACTCCCTCAGTGACAGTGCAACACTTCCTCAATGCCTGTGCAGCGCTTCCTCAGTGACATTGCAACACTACCTCAGTGACAGTGCAGCTCTCCCTCACTGATAATATATCACTCCCTCAGTGTTAGTGCAATGCCTTCTCTGTGACAATGCAGCACTCGCTCAGTGACAGTACAACACTCCCTCAGTGACAGTGCAACACACCTTCAGGGACAGCGCAACACTCCTTCAGTGACAGTGCAATGCTCCCTCAGTTGAAAATGTGCACACTACCTCAGTGACAGTGCAACACTTCCTCAATGCCATTGCGGCGCTCCCTAAGTGACAGTGCAACACTCCCTCAGTGACAGCGCAACATTCGCTCAGTGACAATGCATCACTCACTCAGTGACAGTACAGCACTCCCTCAGTGACAGTGCAACGTTCCCTCAGTGATAGCGCAACATTCCCTCAGTGACAAGGCATCACCCCCTCAGTGAAAATGCAGCACACGCGATGTGACAATGCAACACTCCCTCAGTGACAGTGCAGCACCCTCTCACTGATAATATATCAGTCCCTCAGTGGCAGTGCAATGCCTTCTCAGTGACGATGCATGACTCCCTTGGTGAGTGTACAGCACTCCCTCAGTGACAGTGCAACACTCCCTCAGTGACAAAGCAACACTTGCTCAGTGACAGTGCAGCATCCCTTCAGAGACAGTGCAAAACTCACTCAGTAACTCTGCAGCACTCAATCAGTAACAGTACAGCACTCACTTAATGACAATGCAATTCTCTGTTCGTGACAATGGAACACTCCCTCAGTGACAATGCAACATTCCCTCAGTTGAAAATGCACACTCCCTCAGTGACAGTGCAACACTTACTCAATGCCTGTGCAGCGCTTCCTCAGTGACATTGCAACACTACCTCAGTGACAGTGCAGCTCTCCCTCACTGATAATATATCACTCCCTCAGTGTTAGTGCAATGCCTGCTCTGTGACAATGCAGCACTCGCTCAGTGACAGTACAACACTCCCTCAGTGACAGTGCAACACTCCTTCAGGGATAGCGCAACACTCCTTCAGTGACAGTGCAACGCTCCCTCAGTTGAAAATGTGCACACTACCTCAGTGACAGTGCAACACTTCCTCAATGCAATTGCGGCGCTCCCTAAGTGACAGTGCAACACTCCCTCAGTGACAGCGCAACATTCCCTCAGTGACAATGCATCACTCACTCAGTGACAGTACAGCACTCCCTCAGTGACAGTGCAACGTTCCCTCAATGATAGCGCAACATTCCCTCAGTGACAAGGCATCACCCCCTCAGTGAAAATGCAGCACACGCGATGTGACAATGCAACACTCCCTCAGTGACAGTGCAGCACCCTCTCACTGATAATATATCAGTCCCTCAGTGGCAGTGCAATGCCTTCTCAGTGACAATGCATGACTCCCTTGGTGAGTGTACAGCACTCCCTCAGTGACAGCACAACATTCCCTCAGTGACAATGCATCACTACCGCAGTGTCAGTGCAGCACTCCCTCAGTGAAAGTTCAACATTCCCTGCAGTGACAATGCAGCAGTCCCCCAGTGACAGTACAGCACTCCGTCAGTGACAATGCAACATTCCCTCAGTTGAAAATGCACACTACCTCAGTGACAGTGCAACACTTCCTCAATGCCTGTGCAGCGCTCCCTCAATGACAATGCAACATTCCTTGGTTGAAAATGCAGCAATCCCGCACTGACAATTCAACACTCCCTCATTAACAATGCAAAACTCCGTCAGTGATAATGCAACACTCCCTCAGTGTCTATGCATCACTCCCTCAGTGACAGTACAGCAGACCCTCAGTGAAATGCAACATTCCCTCAGAGACAATAGATCACACCCTCAGTGACAGTTCAGTACTGCCACACTGATAATATATAACTCCCTCAGTGAAAGTGCAATGCCTTCTCAGTGACAATGCATCATTCCCTTGGTGAGTGTACAGCACTCCCTCAGTGACAGTTCAACACTCCCTCAGTGACAAAGCAACACTTGCTCAGTGACAGTGCAGCATCCCTTCAGAAACAGTGCAAAACTCACTCAGTAACTCTGCAGCACTCAATCAGTAACAGTACAGCACTCCCTTAATGTCAATGCAACACTCCCTCAATGACAATGCAATTCTCTGTTCGTGACAATGCAACACTCCCTCAGTGACAATGCAACACTCCCTCAGTTGAAAATGCACACTCCCTCAGTGACAGTGCAACACTTGCTCAATGCCTGTGCAGCGCTTCCTCAGTGACATTGCAACACTACCTCAGTGACAGTGCAGCTCTCCCTCACTGATAATATATCACTCCCTCAGTGTTAGTGCAATGCCTTCTCTGTGACAATGCAGCACTCCCTCAGTGACAGTGCAACACTCCTTCAGGGACAGTGCACCGCTCCCTCAGTGAGAATGCAACATTCCCTCAGTGATAATGTAGCTCTCCCTCAGTGACCGTGCAACACTCCCTCAGTGACAATGCAACATTCCCTCACTGACAGTGCAACATTCACTCAGTGACAATGCTCCACTCCCTCCGTGACAAAGCAACATTCCCTCAGTGAGAATGCCCTGTATCAGTGACAGTGCAGCATTCCATCAGTGACAGTGCAATGTCCCCTCAGAGATATTGCAGCTCTCCCTCACTGATAATATATCACTCCCTCAGTGTTAGTGCAATGCCTTCTCTGTGACAATGCAGCACTCGCTCAGTGACAGTACAGCATTCCCTCAGTGACAGTGCAACACACCTTCAGGGACAGCGCAACACTCCTTCAGTGACAGTGCAATGCTCCCTCAGTTGAAAATGTGCACACTACCTCAGTGACAGTGCAACACTTCCTCAATGCCATTGCGGCACTCCCTAAGTGACAGTGCAACACTCCCTCAGTGACAGCGCAACATTCCCTCAGTGACAATGCATCACTCACTCAGTGACAGTACAGCACTCCCTCAGTGACAGTGCAACGTTCCCTCAGTGATAGCGCAACATTCCCTCAGTGACAAGGCATCACCCCCTCAGTGAAAATGCAGCACACGCGATGTGACAATGCAACACTCCCTCAGTGACAGTGCAGCACCCTCTCACTGATAATATATCAGTCCCTCAGTGGCAGTGCAATGCCTTCTCAGTGACAATGCATGACTCCCTTGGTGAGTGTACAGCACTCCCTCAGTGACAGTGCAACACTCCCTCAGTGACAAAGCAACACTTGCTCAGTGACAGTGCAGCATCCCTTCAGAGACAGTGCAAAACTCACTCAGTAACTCTGCAGCACTCAATCAGTAACAGAACAGCACTCCCTTAATGACAATGCAATTCTCTGTTCGTGACAATGGAACACTCTCTCAGTGACAATGCAACATTCCCTCAGTTGAAAATGCACACTCCCTCAGTGACAGTGCAACACTTCCTCAATGCCTGTGCAGCGCTTCCTCAGTGACATTGCAACACTACCTCAGTGACAGTGCAGCTCTCCCTCACTGATAATATATCACTCCCTCAGTGTTAGTGCAATGCCTTCTCTGTGACAATGCAGCACTCGCTCAGTGACAGTACAACACTCCCTCAGTGACAGTGCAACACACCTTCAGGGACAGCGCAACACTCCTTCAGTGACAGTGCAATGCTCCCTCAGTTGAAAATGTGCACACTACCTCAGTGACAGTGCAACACTTCCTCAATGCCATTGCGGCGCTCCCTAAGTGACAGTGCAACACTCCCTCAGTGACAGCGCAACATTCGCTCAGTGACAATGCATCACTCACTCAGTGACAGTACAGCACTCCCTCAGTGACAGTGCAACGTTCCCTCAGTGATAGCGCAACATTCCCTCAGTGACAAGGCATCACCCCCTCAGTGAAAATGCAGCACACGCGATGTGACAATGCAACACTCCCTCAGTGACAGTGCAGCACCCTCTCACTGATAATATATCAGTCCCTCAGTGGCAGTGCAATGCCTTCTCAGTGACGATGCATGACTCCCTTGGTGAGTGTACAGCACTCCCTCAGTGACAGTGCAACACTCCCTCAGTGACAAAGCAACACTTGCTCAGTGACAGTGCAGCATCCCTTCAGAGACAGTGCAAAACTCACTCAGTAACTCTGCAGCACTCAATCAGTAACAGTACAGCACTCACTTAATGACAATGCAATTCTCTGTTCGTGACAATGGAACACTCCCTCAGTGACAATGCAACATTCCCTCAGTTGAAAATGCACACTCCCTCAGTGACAGTGCAACACTTACTCAATGCCTGTGCAGCGCTTCCTCAGTGACATTGCAACACTACCTCAGTGACAGTGCAGCTCTCCCTCACTGATAATATATCACTCCCTCAGTGTTAGTGCAATGCCTGCTCTGTGACAATGCAGCACTCGCTCAGTGACAGTACAACACTCCCTCAGTGACAGTGCAACACTCCTTCAGGGATAGCGCAACACTCCTTCAGTGACAGTGCAACGCTCCCTCAGTTGAAAATGTGCACACTACCTCAGTGACAGTGCAACACTTCCTCAATGCAATTGCGGCGCTCCCTAAGTGACAGTGCAACACTCTCTCAGTGGCAGTGCAACACTCCCTCAGTGACAGTGCAGCACTCCCTCAGTGACAGGGCAACACTCCTTCAGTAACAATGCAGCACTCCTTCAGTGACAATGCAGCACTCCTTCAGTGACAGTGAACCACTCCCTCAGTGAGAATGCAACATTCCCTCAGTGAGAATGTAGCTCTCCCTCAGTGACAATGCAACACTCCCTCAGTGACAATGCAGCACTCGCTCAGTGACAGTACAGCATTCCCTCAGTGACAGTGCAACACTCCCTCAGTGACAGTGCAACACTCCTTCAGTGATAGTGCAACACTCCCTCAGTTGAAAATGTGCACACTACCTCAGTGACAGTGCAACACTTCCTCAATGCCATTGCGGCGCTCCCTAAGTGACAGTGCAACACTCCCTCAGTGACAGTGCAGCACTCCCTCAGTGACAGTGCAGCTCTCCCTCAGTGACAATGCAACACTCCCTCAGTGATAATGCAGCTCTCCCTCAGGGACAATGCAACACTCCCTCAGTGACAATGCAGCACTCCTTCAGTGACAGTGCAAGACTCCCTCAGTGACTATGCAACACGCCCTCACTGACAGTGCAGCACTCCCTCAGTTACAATGTAACACTCCCTCAGTGACAAAGCAACACTCCCTCAGTGACAGTGCAGCTCTCCCTCACTGATAATATATCACTCCCTCAGTGTTAGTGCAATGCCTTCTCTGTGACAATGCAGCACTCGCTCAGTAACAGTACAGCACTCCTTCAGTGACAGTGCAACACTCCCTTAATGACAATGCAGCACTCCTTCAGTGACAATGCAGCACTCCTTCAGTGACAGTGAACCACTCCCTCAGTGAGAATGCAACATTCCCTCAGTGAGAATGTAGCTCTCCCTCAGTGACAATGCAACACTCGCTCAGTGACAGTACAGCATTCCCTCAGTGACAGTGCAACACTCCCTCAGTGACAGTGCAACACTCCTTCAGTGATAGTGCAACACTCCCTCAGTTGAAAATGTGCACACTACCTCAGTGACAGTGCAACACTTCCTCAATGCCATTGCGGCGCTCCCTAAGTGACAGTGCAACACTCCCTCAGTGACAGTGCAGCACTCCCTCAGTGACAGTGCAGCTCTCCCTCAGTGACAATGCAACACTCCCTCAGTGATAATGCAGCTCTCCCTCAGGGACAATGCAACACTCCCTCAGTGACAATGCAGCACTCCTTCAGTGACAGTGCAAGACTCCCTCAGTGACTATGCAACACGCCCTCACTGACAGTGCAGCACTCCCTCAGTTACAATGTAACACTCCCTCAGTGACAAAGCAACACTCCCTCAGTGACAGTGCAGCTCTCCCTCACTGATAATATATCACTCCCTCAGTGTTAGTGCAATGCCTTCTCTGTGACAATGCAGCACTCGCTCAGTAACAGTACAGCATTCCCTCAGTGACAGTGCAACACTCCCTTAATGACAATGCAACACTCCCTCAGTGAGAATGCACCACTCCCTCAGTGAGAATGCAACATTCCCTCAGTGAGAATGCCCTCTGTCAGTGACAGTGCAGCATTCCCTCAATGACAGTGCAACACTCCTTCAGAGACAATGCAACATTCCCTCACTGACAGTGCAACATTCACTCAGTGACAATGCTCCACTCCCTCCGTGACAAAGCAACATTCCCTCAGTGAGAATGCCCTGTATCAGTGACAGTGCAGCATTCCATCAGTGACAGTGCAATGTCCCCTCAGAGATATTGCAGCTCTCCCTCACTGATAATATATCACTCCCTCAGTGTTAGTGCAATGCCTTCTCTGTGACAATGCAGCACTCGCTCAGTGACAGTACAGCACTCGCTCAGTGACAGTGCAACACTCCCTCAGTGACAGTGCAACACACCTTCAGGGACAGCGCAACACTCCTTCAGTGACAGTGCAATGCTCCCTCAGTGATAGTACAGCATTCCCTCAGTGACAGTACAGCATTCCCTCAGTGATAGTACAGCACTCCCTCAGTGATAGTGCAACATTCCCTCACTGACAGTCGACATTCATTCAGTGATGATGCAGCATTCCCTCCGTGACAAAGCAACATTCCCTCAGTGAGAATGCCCTCCATCAGTGACTGTACAGCATTCCATCAGTGACAGTGCAATGACCCCTCAGAGATATTGCAGTACTTCCTCAGTGATGATGCAACACTCCAACAGTGACAATGCAACACTCCCTCAGTGACTGTGCAGCACTCCCTCAGTGATAATGCAACTCTCCCTCAGTGACAGGCCAACACTCCCTCAGTGACAATGCACCACTCCCTCAGTGAGAATGCAACATTCCCTCAGTGAGAATGCCCTCTGTCAGTGACAGTGCAGCATTCCCTCAGTGACAATGCAACACTCCCTCAGGGACAATGCAACACTCCCTCAGTGACAATGCAGCACTCCTTCAGTGACAGTGCAAGACTCCCTCAGTGACTATGCAACACGCTCTCACTGACAGTACAGCACTCCCTCAGTTACAATGCAACACTCCCTCAGTGACAAAGCAACACTCCCTCAGTGAAAGTGCAACTCTCCCTCAATGATAGTGCAACTCTCCCTCAGTGACAATGCCACACACCCTCAGTGACAATGCAACACTCCCTCAGTGACAATGCATCACTCCTGCAGTGTCAGTGCAGTTCTCCCTCAGTGAAACTGCAACATTCCCTCAGTGACAGTACAGTACTCCCTCAGTGATAGTACAGCACTCCCTCAGTGATAGTACAGCACTCCCTCAGTGATAGTGCAACATTCCCTCAGTGACAATGCATCACTCCCTCAGTGAAAGTGCAGCACACCCGATGTGACAATGCAGCACTCCCTTAGTGACAGTGCAGCACACCCTCACTGATTATATATCAGTCCCCCAGTGGCAGTGCAATGCCTTCTCAGTGACAATGTATGCTTCCCTCGGTGAGTGTACAGCACTCCCTCAGTAACAGTGCAAGACTCCCTCAGTGACAATGCAACACTCGCTTAGTAACTCTGCAGCACTCAATGAGTAACAGTACAACACTCCTTTAATGACAATGCAACACTCCCACAATGACAATGCAATTCTCTGTTCATGACTGTGCAACACTCCCTCAGTGACAATGCATCACTCCCTCCGTGAAAGTGCAGCACACCTGATGTGACAATGCAGCACTCCCTTAGTGACAGTGCAGCACACCCTCACTGATAATATATCAGTCCCTCAGTGGCAGTGCAATACCTTCTCAGTGACAATACATGTCTCCCTCGGTGAGTGTACAGCACTCCCTCAGTGACAGTGCAACACTCCCTCAGTGACAGTGCAGCACACCCTCACTGATAATATATCAGTCCCTCAGTGGCAGTGCAATACCTTCTCAGTGACAATACATGTCTCCCTCGGTGAGTGTACAGCACTCCCTCAGTGACAGTGCAAGACTCCCTCAGTGACAATGCAACACTCGCTTAGTAAATCTACAGCACTCAATCAGTAACAGTACAACACTCCTTTAATGACAATGCAACACTCCCTCAATGACAGCGCAATTCTCTGTTCATGACTGTGCAGCAACACTCCCTCAGTGACGATGCAACATTCCCTCACTGACAATGCAACACTCACTCAGTGATGATGCAGCACTCCCTCAGTGACTATGCAATATTCCCTCAGTGAGAATGCCCTCTCTCAGTGACAGTGCAGCATTCCATCAGTGACAGTGCAACATTCCCTCAGAGATATTGCAGCACTCCCTCAATGACAGTGCAACACTCCCTCAGTGACAGTGCAAGACTCCCTCAAGGACAGTGCAACACTCCCTCAGTGACAGTGCTGCACTCCCTCAGTGAAAAAGTAACACCTCCTCAGTGACAGCGCAACACATCCTCATTAACAGTGGAAAAGTCCATCAGTGACAATGCAACACTCCCTCAGTGACAGTGCAGCACTCACTCAGTCACTCTGCAGCACTCCCTCAGTGACAATGCAGCACTCCCTCAGTGACAATCCAAGAGGCCCTCAGTAACAGTGCAGCACTCCCTCAATGTTGATGCAACATTCCCTCATTTGCAAATGCTGCACTCCCTTAGTGACAGTGCAACTTTCCCCCACTGACAATGCAGCACTCACTCAGTAACAATGCAACACTCCCTCATTAACAGTGGAAAACTCCATCAGTGTCAATGCGAAACTCCATCAATAACAACGCAGCACTCCCTCAGTGACAATGCAACACTCCCTCAGTAACAATGCAACACTCCCTCAGTGACAGTGCAACATTCCCTCAGTGATAGTGCAACACTCCCTCAGTGACAATGCAACATTCCCTCAGTGACAATACATCACTCCCTCAGTGACAGTACAGCAATCTCTCAGTGTCAATGCACCACTCCATCAGTGAAAATGCAACATTCCCTCAGTGACAATGCAACATTCCCTCAGTGACAATACATCACTCCCTCAGTGACAGTACAGCAATCTCTCAGTGTCAATGCACAACTCCATCAGTGAAAATGCAACATTCCCTCAGTGACAATACATCACTCCCTCAGTGAAAGTGCAACACTCCCTCAGAGATATTGCAGCACTCCCTCAGTGACAGTGCAACACTCCCTCAATAACTATGCAAAACTCTATTCGTGACAGTGCAACACACCCTCAGTGACAGTGCAGCACTCAATCAGTAACAGTACAGCACTCCCTTAATGACAATGCAACACTCCCTCAATGACAATGCAATTCTCCGTTTGTGACAGTGCAACATGCCCTCAGTGACAATGCAACATTCCCTCAGTTGAAAATGCACACTACCTCAGTGACAGTGCAACTCTCCCTCAATGACAGTGCAACATTCCCTCAGAGATATTGCAGCAATCCCTCAGTGACGATGCAACACTCCCTTATGAACAGTGCAAAACTCCATCGGTGACAATGCAGCAATCCTCAGTGACAGTGCAGCATTCCCTCAATGACAGTGCAACATTCCCTCAGTGACAGTAGAGCACTCCCTCAGTGAAAGTGCAACACTCACTCAGTGAAAATGCAACACTCACTCAGTGACAGTGCAACACCCCTTCAGTGACAGCGCAGCACTCCCTCAGTGACAATGCAACATTCCCTCACTGACAATGCAACACTCACTCAGTGATAATGCAGCACTCCCTCAGTGACAATGCAATATTCCCTCAGTGAGAATGCCCTCTGTCAGTGACAGCGCAGCATTCCCTCAATGACAGCGCAATTCTCTGTTCGTGACAGTGCAACACTCCCTCAGTGACAATGCAACATTCCCTCACTGACAATGCAACACTCACTTATTGATGATGCAGCACTCCCTCTGTCACAATGCAACATTCCCTCAGTGAGAATGCCCTCTCTCAGTGACAGTGCAGCATTCCATCAGTGACAGTGCAACATTCCCTCAGAGATATTGCAGCACTCCCTCAGTGACAATGCAACACTCCCTTATTAACAGTGCAAAACTCCATCAGTGACAATGCAACACTACCTCAGTGCCTTTGCAGCACTCCCTCAATGACAGTGCAACACTCCCTCAGTGACAGTGCAAGACTCCCTCAGTGACAATGCGAGACTCCCTCAGTGACAGTGCAACACTCCCTCAAGGACAGTGCAGCACTCCCTCAGTGACAGTGCAGCACTCCCTCAGTGAAAAAGTAACACCTCCTCATTGACAGCGCAACACACCCTCATTAACAGTGGAAAAGTCCATCAGTGACAATGCAACACTCCATCAATGACTGTGCAGCACTCCCTCAGTGTCAGTGCAACCCTCCCTCAATGACAATGCAGCATCTCTCCATGAGAGTGCAACAGTCTCTCAGTGACAGTGCAACACTCCCTCAGTGACAGTGCAGCATTCAGTCAGTAACTCTGCAGCACTCCCTCAGTGACAATGCAGCACTCCCTCAGTGACAATCCAAGAGGCCCTCAGTAACAGTGCAGCACTCCCTCAATGTTGATGCAACATTCCCTCATTTGAAAATGCTGCACTGCCTTAGTGACAGTGCAACTTTCCCCCACTGACAATGCAGCACTCACTCAGTAACAATGCAACAGTCCCTCATTAACAGTGGAAAACTCCATCAGTGTCAATGTGAAACTCCATCAATAACAACGCAGCACTCCCTCAGTGACAATGCAACACTCCCTCAGTAACAATGCATCACTACCTCAGTGACAGTGCAACATTCCCTCAGTGACAGTGCAACACTCCCTCAGTGACAGTACAGCAATCTCTCAGTGTCAATGCACCACTCCATCAGTGAAAATGCAACATTCCCTCAGTGACAATACATCACTCCCTCAGTGAAAGTGCAACACTCCCTCAGAGATATTGCAGCACTCCCTCAGTGACAGTGCAACACTCCCTCAATAACTATGCAAAATTCTATTCGTGACAGTGCAACACTCCCTCAGTGACAGTGCAGCACTCAATCAGTAACAGTACAGCACTCCCTTAATGACAATGCAACACTCCCTCAATGACAATGCAATTCTCCGTTTGTGACAGTGCAACACGCCCTCAGTGACAATGCAACATTCCCTCAGTTCAAAATGCACACTACCTCAGTGACAGTGCAACATTCCCTCAGAGATATTGCAGTACTCCCTCAGTGACGATGCAACAGTCCCTTATGAACAGTGCAAAACTCCATCAGTGACAATGCAGCAATCCTCAGTGACAGTGCAGCATTCCCTCAATGACAGTAGAGCACTCCCTCAGTGAAAGTGCAACACTCCCGCAGTTACAGTGCAACACCCCTTCAGTGACAGTGCAAAACTCCCTCAGTGAAAGTGCAACACCCCTTCAGTGACAGTGCAACACTCCCTCAGTGACAGCGCAACATGCCCAAAGTGATATTGCAGCACTGTCTCAGTGAAGAGGCAGCAATCCCTGAGCGACAATGCAACACTGCCTTATTAACAGTGCAAAACTATATCAGTGACAATGCTTCACTATCACAGTGTCAGCGCAGCACTCTCTCAGTGAAAGTACAACATGCCCACAGTAATAGTACAGCACTCCCTCAGTGACAGTACAGCACTACCTCAGTGACAGCACAACACTCCCTCAGTGACAATACATCACTCCCTCAGTGACAGTGCAACATTTCCAAAGAGTTATTGCAGCACTGTCTCAGTGATGATTCAGCAATCCCTCAGTGACAGTGCAACTGTCCCTCAATGACTGTGCAACATTCACTCAGAGTCCAGCATTCTCTCAGTGACAGCACAACATTCCCTCCGTGACAATGCATCACTACCGCAGTGTCAGTGCAGCACTCCCTCAGTGAAAGTTCAACATTCCCTGCAGTGACAATGCAGCAGTCCCTCAGTGACAGTACAGCACTCCGTCAGTGACAATGCAACATTCCCTCAGTTGAAAATGCACACTACCTCAGTGACAGTGCAACACTTCCTCAATGCCTGTGCAGCGCTCCCTCAATGACAATGCAACATTCCTTGGTTGAAAATGCAGCAATCCCTCACTGACAATTCAACACTCCCTCATTAACAATGCAAAACTCCATCAGTGATAATGCAACACTCCCTCAGTGTCTATGTTGCACTCCGTCAGTGACAGTACAACACTCCCTCAGTGACAATGCATCACTCCCTCAGTGACAGTACAGCAGACCCTCAGTGAAATGCAACATTCCCTCAGAGACAATAGATCACTCCCTCAGTGACAGTTCAGTACTGCCACACTGATAATATATAACTCCCTCAGTGAAAGTGCAATGCCTTCTCAGTGACAATGCATCACTCCCTTGGTGAGAATGCAACACTCCCTTATTAACAGTGCAAAACTCCATCAGTGACAATGCTACACTAATTCAGTGACAGTGCAACTCTCCCTCAATGACAGTGCAACTTTCCCTCAGAGATATTGCAGCACTCCCTCAGTGACAATGCAGCACACCATAATTACCAGTGCAAAACTCCATCAGTGACAATGCAACATTACCCCAGTAACAGTGCAAATCTCCCTCAGTGACAATCCAAAATGTCCTCAGTAACAGTACAGCAATCCCTCAGTGACAGTACAGCACTCACTCAATGATAGTGCAACACTCCCTCAGTGACAGCGCAACATTCCCTCAGTGACAATGCATCACTCACTCAGTGACAGTACAGCACTCCCTCAGTGATAGTGCAACATTCCCTCAGTGACAGTACAGCAGTCCCTCAGTGACAGTACAGCACTCCCTCAGTGATAGTGCAACATTCCCTCAGTGACAATGCATCACCCCCTCAGTGAAAGTGCAGCACACCCGATGTGACAATGCAACACTTCCTCAGTGACAGTGCAGCACACCCTCACTGATAATATATCAGTCCATCAGTGGCAGTGCAATGCCTTCTCAGTGACAATGCATGACTCCCTCGGTGAGTGTACAGCACTCCCTCAGTGACGTGCAAGATTCCCTCAGTGACAGTGAAACACTCGCTCAGTAACTCTGCAGCACTCAATCAGTAACAGTACAGCACTCCCTTAATGACAATGCAACACTCCCTTAATGACAATGCAATTCTCTGTTCGTGACAGTGCAACACTCCCTCAGTGACAATGCAACATTCCCTCAGTTGAAAATGCACACTACCTCAGTAACAGTGCAACACTCCTTCAGTGACAGTACAGCAGACACTCAGTGAAAATGCAACATTCCCTCAGTGACAATAGATCACTCCCTCAGTGACAGTTCAGCACTGCCGCACTGATAATATTTAAGTCCCTCAGTGAAAGTGCAATGCCTTCTCAGTGACAATGCATCACTGCCTCAGTGACAATGCAACATCCCCTCAATAACAGTGCAACACTCCCTCACTGACAGCACAATACACCCTCAGTGACAGTGCAACACTCCCTCATTGACAATGCAACACTCCCTCAGTGACAGTGCAGCACTCCTTCAGTGATAGTTTAGCACTCACTCAGTAACACTGCAGAACTGAATCAGTAAACGTGCAGCACTCCCTTAATAACAATGCAAAACTCTGTTCGTGACAATGCAACACACCCTCAGTAACAATGCAACACTCCCTCAGTGACTGTGCAGCACTCCCTCAGTGATAATGCAGAACTCCCTCAGTGACAGGGCAATACTCCCTCAGTGATAATGCAACACACCCTCAGAAACAGTGCAGCACAAATTCAATGACAGTACCGCACTCGCTCAGTGACAATGCAACACTCCCTCAGTGACAATGCAACACTCACTCAATGATAATGCAACACTCCTTCAGTGACATTGCAACACTCCCTCTGTAACTATGCAACACTCCCTCATTAACAGTACAGCACTCCCTCAGTGACTGTGAAACACTCCCTCAGTGACAATCCAAGATGCCCTCAGTAACAGTGCAGCACTCCCTCAATGTCAATGCACCATTCACTCAGTGACAATGCAAAACTCCCTCAGTGACAGTACAGCAATCCATCACTGACAGTGCAACACTCCCTCAGTGTCAGTGCACCACTCCCTCAATGACAATGCAACATTCCCTCAGTTAAAAATGCAGCACTCGCTCAGGGACAGAGCAACACTCCCTCACTGACAATGCTACATTCCCTCAGTTGAAAATTCTGCACTCCCACACTGAGAGTGTAACACTTCCTCAGTTCCTATGCGGCACCCTTTTAGTGACAGTTCAGCACATCCTCAGTGACAATCCAAAATGCCATCAGTAACAGTGCAGCACTCCCTCAGTGACAATGCAACACTCCTTCATTAACAGTGGAAAACTCCATAAATGACAGTGCAGCATTCCCTCAATGAGAGAGCAGCACTCCCTCAGTGTCAGTGCAACAATCCCTCAGTGACAGTGCAACACTCCCTCGTGATAATACAGAAATCCCTCAGTGACAGTGCAACACTCCCTCGTGATAATACAGAAATCCCTCAGTGACAGTGCAACACTCCCTCAGTGACAGTGCAGCATTCCCTCAGTAACAGTGCAACACTCCCTTAGTGACAGTGCAACACTCCCTCAATGACAGTGCAGCACTCCCTCAGTGATAATGCAAAACCCCCTCAGTGACAGTGCAGCAATGCCTCTCTGATAATACATCACTCCCTCAGTAACAGTACAGCACTCCTACAGTGACAATGCAACACTCACTCAGTGAATGTGCAACACTCCCTCAGTGACACTGAATCACTTTCTCAGTGACAATCCAAGATGCCCTCAGTAACAGTGCAGCAGTCCCTCAGTGACAATGCAACACTCCTTCATTAACAGTGGAAAACTCCATCAATGACAGTGCAGCATTCCCTCAGTGAGAGTCCAGCACTCCATGAGTGACAGCTCAACATTCCCTGATTGACAATGCATCTCTCCCTCAGTGTCAGTCCAAAAATCCCTCAGTGACAGTGCAACACTCCCTCAGTGGGGAAGGCAACAATCCCTCAGTGAGGAATCCATCCCTCAGTGACAGTGTAACACTCGCTCAGTGACAGTGCAACATTCCCTCAGTGACAGTGCAACACACCCTCACTGACAATCCAAGATGCCCTCAGTAACAGTGCAGCACTCCCTCAGTGACAGTGCAACATTCCCTCAGTGTCAGTGCACCACTCCCTCAGTGGGGAAGGCAACAATCCCTCAGTGAGGAATCCATCCCTCAGTGACAGTGCAACACTCCCTCAGTGACAGTGTAACACTTCCTCATTAACAGTGGAAAACTCCATCAGTGACAATGCAAAACTCCATCAATTACAGTGCAGCACTCCCACAGGGACAGTGCAATATTCCCTCAGAGATAATGCAGCACTCCCTCAGTGACCGTATAGCACTCCCTCAGTGACAATGCCGCACTCTCTCAGTGTCAGTGCAGCACTCCCTGAGTGACAGTGAAAAACTCCCTCACTGACAATCCAAGACGCCCTCAGTAACAGTGCAGCACTCTCTCAATGTCAATGCAACATTCCCTCATTTAAAAATGCTGCATTCCCTCAGTGACAGTGCAACTTTCCCTCACTGACAATGCAGCACTCACTCAGTGACAGTACAGCAATCCATCAGTGACAGTGCAACACTCCCTCAGTGACAGTGCAGCACTCCCTCAGTGACTTTGCAACATTCCCTCAGAGATATTGCAGCACTCCCTCAGTGACAGTGCAACACTCACTCGGTGACAATGTTACATTCCCTCAGCTGAAAATTCAGCACTCCCACACTGAGAGTGCAACACTTCCTCAGTTCCTATGCGGCACCCTTTCAGTGACAGTGCAGCACATCCTCAGTGACAATCCAAAATGCCCTCAGTAACAGTGCAGCAGTCCCTGAGTGACAGTGCAGCACTCGCTCAGGAACTCTGCAGCACTCAATCAGTAACTGTGCATCACTCCCTCAGTGACAGCACAACATTCCCTCAGTGACAATGCATCAGTCCCTCAGTGAAAGTGCAGCTCTCCCTCACTGATAATATATCACTCCCTCAGTGACATTGCAATGCCTTCTCAGTGACAATGCACCACTCGCTCAGTGTCAGTACAACACTCCTTCAGGGACAGTGCAACAGCCCTTCAGTGGCAGTGCAGCACTGGCTCACTAACTCTGCATCACTCACTCAGTGACAGTGCTGCACTCGCTTAATGACAATGCAACAACTCTCAGTGAAAATGCAACATTCCCTCAGTTGAAAATGCAACAATCCTCAGTGAAAATGCAACATTCACTCAGTTGAAAATGCAACACTCCCTCAGTGACAGTGCAGCACTCCCTCAATGACAATGCAGCTCTCACTCAGTAACTTTGTAATGCTCCCTCAATAACAGTGCAGCACTCCCTTCATGAAAATGCAACACTTCCTCAAAGACAATGCAACACTCCCTCAGTTGAAAATGCTGCACTCTCACAGTGACAGTGCAACAAAACCTCAGTGACAATGTTACATTCCCTCAGTTGAGAATTCAGCACTCCCTCAATGGCAGTGCAACACTTCCTCAGTGCCTGTGCAGCACTCACTCTGTGACAGTGCAACACTTCCTCAGTGCCTGTGCAGCACTCACTCTGTGACAATGGAAAACTCCATCAGTGACAATGCAGCATTCATTCACTGACACTGCAGCACTCCCTCACTGTCAATGCAGCATTCACTCAGTGATGATGCAGCACTCCCTCATTAACAGTGGAAAACTCCATCAGTGACAGTGCAACACTCCCTCAGTGACAGTGCAATACTCCCTCAGTAACAATACATCACTCCCTCAGTGAGAGTGCAGAACTCCCTCAGTGAGAATGCAACAATCCCTCAGTGAGGACGCCATCCCTCAGTGACAGTGCAGCACTCCTCAGTGACTGTGCAACATTCCCTCAGTGATATTGCAGCACTCCCTCACTGACAATGCAGCATTCACTCAGTGACAATGCATCACTCCCTCAGTGACAGTGCAGCACTCCCTCAGTGACAATGCAATGCTCCCTCAGTGACAATGCAGCACTCCCTCAGTGACAATGCAACACTCCCTCAGTGACAGTGCAGCACTCCCTCAGTAACATTGCATCACTCCCTCAGTGACAGCGCAACATTCCCTCAGTGACAATGTATCACTCCCTCAGTGAAAGTGCAGCACTCACCAAGTGACAAGGGAACACCCTCTCCATGACAGTGCAGCATTCCCTCACTGATAATATATCACTCCCTCAGTAACAGTGCAATGCCTTCTCAGTGACAATACATCACTCCCTCAGTGACAATGCATCACTCACTCGGTGACAGTACAGCACTCCCTCAGTGACAGTGCAACAATCCCTCCATGACAGTGCAGCACTCGCTCAGTAACTCTGCAGCACTCAATCAGTATTAGTGCAGCACTCCCTTAATAACAATGCAACACCTCGTTCGTGACAGTGCAACACACCCTCAGTGACAATGCAACACTCCTTCAGTGACAGTGCAACACTCCCTCAATGACAATGCAACACACCCTCAGTGACAATGCAACACTCCTTCAATGACAGTGCAACACTCCCTCAATGACAGTGCAACACTCCCTCAGTGACAGTGCAACACTCCCTCAATGACAGTGCAACACTCCCTCAGTGACAGTACTGCATCCCTTCAGTGGCAGTGCAGCACTGGCTCAGTAACTCTGCATCACTCACTCAGTAACAGTGCAGCACTCCCTTAATGACAATGCAACAACCCTCAGTGAAATTGCAACATTCCCTCAGTTGAAATGCAGCACTCCCTCAGTGAAAGTGCAACTCTCCCTAAGTGTCAACACAACACTCCCTCAGTGACAGTGCAGCACTCCCTCACTGATAATATATCACTCACTCAGTAACAGTGCAATTCCTTCTCAGTGACAATGCATCACTCACTCAGTGACAGTACAGCACTCCCTCGGTGACTGTGCAATACTACCTCAGTGACAGTGCAGCACTCGCTCAGTAACTCTGCAGCACTCACTCAATAACAGTGCAGCACTCCCTTAATGACAATGCAACACTTCCTCAAAGACAATGCAACACTCCCTCAGTTGAAAATGCTGCACTCTCACAGTGACAGTGCAACACTTCCTCAGTGACAATGTTACATTCCCTCAGTTGAAAATTCAGCACTCCCTCAATGGCAGTGCAACACTTCCTCAGTGCCTGTACAGCACTCACTCTGTGACAGTGCAACACACCCATCGTGACCGTGCAGCACTCCCTCAGTGACAATGGAAAACTCCATCAGTGACAATGCAGCATTCATTCACTGACACTGCAGCACTCCCTCAGTGACAATGCAACACTCCCTCATTAACAGTGGAAAACTCCATCAGTGACAATGCAAAACTCCATCAATAACAGTCAGCACTACCTCAGTGACAGTGCAACACTCCCTTAGTAACAATGCATCACTCCATGAGTGACAGTGCCACGTTCCCTCAGAGATATTGCAGCACTCCCTCAGTGACAGTGCAGCACTCCCTCAGTGACAGCGCAACACTCCCTCAGTGACAATGCAACACTTCGGTCAGTAACAGTGCAACCCTCCCTCAATGACAATGCAGCACTCCCTCAGTGACAATGCAACACTCCCTCAGTGACAGTGCACCACTCCCTCATTGACAGTGCAACACTCCCTCAGTGACAGTGCAACACTCCCTCAGTGACAGTGCAGCACTCCCTCAGTGACAGTGCAATACTCCCTCAGTGACAGTGCAACACTCCCTCAGTGACAGTGCAACACTCCCTCAGTGACAGTGCAGCACTCCCTCAGTGACAGTGCAGCACTCCCTCAGTGACAGTGCAACACTCCCTCAGTGACAGTGCAGCACTCCCTCAGTAACAGTGCAGCATTCCCTCAGTGACAGTGCAGCACTCGCTCAGTAACTCTGCAGAACTCCATCAATGACAGTGAAACACTCCCTCACTGACAATCCAAGACGCCCTCAGTAACAGCGCAGCACTCCCTCAATGTCAATGCAACATTCCCTCATTTAAAAATGCTGCACTTCCTCAGTGACAGTGCAACTTTCCCTCACTGACAATGCAGTATTCACTCAGTAACAATGCATCACTCCCTCAGTGACAGTGCAGCACTCCCTCAGTGACAGTGCAGCACTCCCTCAGTGACTTTGCAACATTCCCTCAGAGATATTGCAGCACTCCCTCAGTGACAGTGCAACACTCACTCGGTGACAATGTTACATTCCCTCAGCTGAAAATTCAGCACTCCCACACTGAGAGTGCAACACTTCCTCAGTTCCTATGCGGCACCCTTTCAGTGACAGTGCAGCACATCCTCAGTGACAATCCAAAATGCCCTCAGTAACAGTGCAGCAGTCCCTCAGTGACAATGCAACACTCCCTCATTAACAGTGGAAAACTCCATCAATGACAGTGCAGCATTCCCTCAGTGAGAGTCCAGCACTCCCTCAGTGACAGCTCAACATTCCCTGAGTGTCAATGCATCTCTCCCTCAGTGTCAGTGCAACACTCCCTCTCTGATAAAACATCACTCCCTCAGTGACAGTGCAGCACTCAGTCAGTAACAGTGCAGCACTCCCTTAATAACAATGCAACACCCCGTTTGTGACAGGGCAACACATCCTCAGTGACAATGCAACACTCTCTCAGTGACAGTACAGCACTCCTTCAGTGACAGTACAGCACTCCCTCAGTGACAATGCATCACTCGCTCAGTGAAAGTGCAGCACTCCCTCAGTGAAAGTGCAACACACCCTCAGTGACAGTGCAACACTCTCTCAGTGACAGTACAGCACTCCTTCAGTGACAGTACAGCACTCCTTCAGTGCTAGTACAGCACTCCCTCAGGGACAGTGCAACATTCCCTCAATGACAGTGCAGCACTCCCTCACTGATAATATATCACTCCTTCAGTAACAGTGCAATGCCTTCTCAGTGACAATGCATCACTCACTCGGTGACAGTACAGCACTCCCTCAGTGACAATGCATCACTCACTCGGTGACAGTACAGCACTCCCTCAGTGACAATACAACAATCCCTCAGTGACAGTGCAGCACTTCTTCAGTGACAGTACAGCGATCACTCAATGACAGTGCAACACTCCCTTACTAACAATGCAGCACTCCCTCAGTGACAATGCAGCACTCACTGAGTGACAGTGCAACATTCCCTCAGTGATAATGCATCACTCCCTCAGTGACAGTGCAACACTCCCTTCAGTGACAATGCATCACTCCCTCAGTGACAGTGCAACACTCCCTCTGTGACAATGCAGCACTCCCTCAGTCACAGTGCAACATTCCCTCAGTGACAATGTATCACTCCCTCAGTGAAAGTGCAGCACTCACTAAGTGACAATGGAACACCCTCTCCACGACAGTGCAACACTCCCTCACTGATAATATATCACTCCCTCAGTAACAGTGCAATGCCTTATCAGTGACAATGCATCACTCCCTCAGTGACAATGCATCACTCACTCGGTGACAGTACAGCACTCCCTCAGTGACAGTGCAACACTCCCTCAGTGACAGTGCATCAATCCCTCCATGACAATGCAGCACTCGCTCAGTAACTCTGCAGTACTCACTCAATAACGGTGCAGCACTCCCTCAATGACAATGCAACACTTCCTCAGTTGAAAATGCTGCACTCTCACAGAGACAGTGCAACAAAACCTCAGTGACAATGTTACATTCCCTCAGTTGAGAATTCAGCTCCCTCAATGGCAGTGCAACACTTCCTCAGTGCCTGTGCAGCACTCACTCTGTGTAAGTGCAACACACCCTTAGTGACAGTGCAGCACTCCCTCAGTGACAATGGAAAACTCCATCAGTGACAATGCAGCATTCATTCACTGACACTGCAGCACTCCCTCAGTGAGAATGCAACACTCCCTCATTAACAGTGGAAAACTCCATCAGTGACAATGCAAAACAGCATCAATAACTGTGCAGTACTCCCTCAGTGACAGCGCAACACTCCCTCAGTAACAATGCATCACTCCCTCAGTGACAATGAAGCACTCCCTCAGTGAGAATACCCTCCCTCAGTGACAGTGCAGCACTCCCTCAGTGAGAATACCTTCCCTCAGTGACAGTGCCACATTCCCTCAGAGATAATGCAGCACTCCCTCAGTGACCGTATAGCACTCCTCAATGGCAATGCACACTCCCTCAGTGACAGTGCAGCACTCCCTCAGTGCAATTGCAGCACTCCCTCAGTGACAGTGCAGCACTGCCTCAGTGATAGGGCTGCATTCGGTTGGTGACAGTGCAATACTCCCACAGTGACCGTATAGTATTCCTCAGTGACAACGCAACACTCCTCAGTGATATGCAGCACTCCCTCGGTGATAATGCATCACTCCCTCAGTGTCAGTGCAGCACTCCCTCAGTGACAATGCAGTTCTCCCTCGGTGATAATGCATCACTCCCTCAGTGACAATGCAGTTCTCCCTCAGTGATGATGGTGTTAAAGAAGATTTTTACATTTGCTTTGAGCAATTGAAATGGAATCAAGGTTGGGAGGTCCATGTTTTGTTGCCTTCAGGATTACATCCAATCAGAGTAGGCAGCTCTGGTGTTGGGGGTTGTGCAGTGGGTTGGGTAATGCCTTGGAACAACCACAACATCAGCAGCTTTAAACCATAGAACCATACAAATGTTACCGCACAGAGGGAAGCCATTTGGCCCATCTTGTCCATGCCAGCCCAAGGCCACCCACGCGCCCTTTCTTATCCCACCTTCCTGCACCCGGCCCATAGCCCTGCAGCTTACAGCACTTTAGGTGCAGATCCAGGTACTTTTTAAAAGGGTTTAGACTTTCTGCCTGTACCACCAACTTGGGCAGCGAATTCCAGACACCCACTACCCTCTGCGTAAAATCGTTCTTCCTCATGTCCCCCCTACACCTTCTGCCACTTTGAGAGAAGAAAGCAAAAAAAGCAAGGTGGAGAAATCATTTTCCAGAGAGCTTTCCAACCCCTCTCCACCTCCATCCGGCCGTGATGCTCTGGGGACAAGGCTTCAAATCCACCCACGGCTGATAATACAATTTCCATTCAATATAAATCTGGAATTAAGTGTCTGATGATACCATTGTTGATTGGTGTAAAAACCCATCTGGGTCACTAATGCCCTTTAGGGAGGGAAATCTGCCATCCTTACCTGGTCTGGCCTACATGTGACTCCAGACCCACAGCAATGTGGTTGACTCTTAAATGCCTTCTAAACACGGGCAATTAGGGATGGACAATAAACGCTGGCCTAGCCAGTGACACCCACATTCCATGAATGAATAAAGGAAAAGAAACTGGGTGTGGCTGCACTTACCTGGTTCCATCTAGTGAATCACTTGCAATGGCTTATCTTCCCTCTCCTGCTCTGCTGATCCTCGAGGATCTATCCTTGGTCGTGTCTTATTTCTCATCTTCATGCTGCCCCTCAACTGTATCATCCCAAAATACAGTGTTGGTGTACACTGATGACAAGCAGTTCTACCTGACTGCCACCTCACTTGGCCCCATCTGCTATCTCTAAACTAGCCGGCACCTAGTACTGGGCGAGCAGAAGTTTCCTACAACTGAATATTCTGAAGACTGAAGGCATTGTCTTTGATCTCTGCCAATACTCTGGTTGCTAGTCACTGATTCCATCCCTCTCCCTGGCAACTGTCTGAACGTGAACCAGTCTGTTCAAAGTGTTGGTGTCATACTTCACTCTGAAATGAGTTTCTGACTACATATTCCTGTCATCCTTAAAGCAATAATAATATAAAAATAAAAAAAACTGCGGATGCTGGAAATCCAAAACAAAAACAGAATTACCTGGAAAAACTCAGCAGGTCTGGCAGCATCGGCGGAGAAGAAAAGAGTTGACGTTTCGAGTCCTCATGACCCTTCGACAGAACTTGAGTTCGAGTCCAAGAAAGAGTTGAAATATAAGGTGGTTTAAGGTGTGTGGGGTGGGGGGGGGGGGGGCAGAGAGAGAGAGAGAGAGAGAGAGAAGTGGTGGGGGTTGGTGTGGTTGTAGGGACAAACAAGCAGTGATAGAAGCAGATCATCAAAAGATGTCAACAACAATAGAACAAAAGAACACATAGGTGTTAAAGTTGGTGATATTATCTAAATGAATGTACTAATTAAGAATGGATGGTAGGGCACTCAAGGTACAGCTCTAGTGGGGGTGGGGAGAGCATAAAAGATTTTAAAATATTTAAAAATAATGGAAATAGGTGGGAAAAGAAAAATATATATAAATTATTGGAAAAAAAAGGAAGGGGGAAACAGAAAGGGGGTGGGGATGGGGGAGGGAGCTCACGACCTAAAGTTGTTGAATTCAATATTCAGTCCGGAAGGCTGTAAAGTGCCTAGTCGGAAGATGAGGTGTTGTTCCTCCAGTTTGCGTTGGGCTTCACTGGAACAATGCAGCAAGCCAAGGACAGACATGTGGGCAAGAGAGCAGGGTGGAGTGTTAAAATGGCAAGCGACAGGGAGGTTTGGGTCATTCTTGCGGACAGACCTCAGGTGTTCTGCAAAGCGGTCGCCCAGTTTAAGTTTGGTCTCTCCAATGTAGAGGAGACCACATTGGGAGCAACGAATGCAGTAGACTAAGTTGGGGGAAATGCAAGTGAAATTCTGTTTCACTTGAAAGGAGTGTTTGGGCCCTTGGACGGTGAGGAGAGAGGAAGTGAAGGAGCAGGTGTTGCATCTTTTGCGTGGGCATGGGGTGGTGCCATAGGAGGGGGTTGAGGAGTAGGGGGTGTTGGAGGAGTGGACCAGGGTGTCCCTGAGGGAACGATCCCTACGGAATGCCGATTAGGGGGGTGAAGGGAAGATGTGTTTGGTGGTGGCATCATACTGGAGTTGGCAGAAATGGCGGAGGATGATCCTTTGAATGCGGAGGCTGGTGGGGTGATAAGTGAGGACAAGGGGGACCCTATCATGTTTCTGGGAGGGAGGAGAAGGCGTGAGGGCGGATGCGTGGGAGATGGGCCGGACACGGTTGAGGGCCCTGTCAACTACCATGGGTGGAAAACCTCGGTTAAGGAAGAAGGAGGACATGTCAGAGGAACTGTTTTTGAAGGTAGCATCATCGGAACAGATGCGACGGAGGCGAAGGAACTGAGAGAATGGGATGAGTCCTTACAGGAAGCGGGGTGTGAGGAGCTGTAGTCGAGGTAGCTGTGGGAGTCGGTAGGCTTGTAATGGATATTGGTGGACAGTCTACCACCAGAGATTGAGACAGAGAGGTCAAGGAAGGGAAGGGAAGTGTCAGAGATGGACCACGTGAAAATGATGGAGGGGTGGAGATTGGAAGCAAAATTAATAAATTTTTCCAAGTCCCGATGAGAGCATGAACCAGCACCGAAGTAATCATCGATGTACTGAAGAAAGAGTTGTGGAAGGGGGCCGGAGTAGGACTGCAACAAGGAATGTTCCACATATCCCATAAAGAGACAGGCATAGCTGGGGCCCATGCGGGTACCCATAGCCACACCTTTTATTTGGAGAAAGTGAGAGGAGTTGAAGGAGAAATTGTTCAGCGTGAGAACAAGTTCAGCCAGACGGAGGAGAGTAGTGGTGGATGGGGATTGTTCGGGCCTCTGTTCGAGGAAGAAGCTAAGGGCCCTCAGTCCATCCTGGTGGGGGATGGAGGTGTAGAGGGATTGGACGTCCATGGTGAAGAGGAAGCGGTTGGGGCCAGGGAACTGGAAATTGTTGATGTGACGTAAGGTGTCAGAGGAATCACAGATGTAGGTGGGAAGGGACTGGACAAGGAGAGAGAGAAGGGAGTCAAGATAACGAGAAATGAGTTCTGTGGGGCAGGAGCAAGCTGAGATGATCGGTCTACCGGAGCAGTTCTGTTTGTGGATTTTGGGTTGGAGATAGAAGCGGGCCGTCCAAGGTTGGGCGACTATCAGGTTGGAAGCTGTGGGAGGAAGATCCCCAGAGGAGATGAGGTCAGTGACAGTCCTGGAAACAATGGCTTGATGTTCAGTGGTGGGGTCATGGTCCAGGAAGAGGTAGGAGGAAGTGTCTGCAAGTTGACACTCAGCCTCCGCGAGGTAGAGGTCAGTGCACCAAACAACAGCATCACCCTTATCAGCGGGTTTGATGACAATGTCAGGGTTGGACCTGAGAGAACGGAGTGCAGTAAGTTCAGAGAGAGACAGGTTAGAATGGGTGAGAGGAGCAGAGAAATTGAGATGACTAATGTCGCGCCGACAGTTCTCAATGAAAAGATCAAGAGAAGGTAAGAATCCAGAGGGAGGGGTCCAGGTGGAGGGAGAATATTGGAGATGGGTGAAAGGATCCGTTGAACTGGGAGAGGACTCCTGCCCAAAGAAGTGAGCCCGGAGACGAAGACGGCGGAAGAAGAGTTCAGTAACGTGCCGAGCCCGAAATTCATTGAGGTGAGGGCGTAAGGGTATGAAACTAAGTCCTTTGCTGAGCACTGAACGTTCAGCATCGGAGAGGGGAAGGTCAGGGGGTATAGTGAATACATGGCTGGGGATGGGATTGGAAGATGGGGTGGGGACGGAGGGATGGGCAGGGGTGGAGGGTCCTAGATGGGTGTTGGTGTCGATGAGTTGTTGGAGCTTGCGTTTCTTAGCACTTGAGAGAAAGAGAAAAAGTTTCTTGTTGAGGCGCCAGATGAGCCAAAGAATAAAATGAAACTGGGGGCACGCGCAGCTTTGAAAAAGGGTACGGCGGTGCTGCTGGAGGGAGAGGTCGAGTGTGTTCATATGGCGGCGCATGGCACTGAGTGTGGATCTCAGAATGTGACGGGAACAGCAGTCGGAGAAACGTTTTATGTCCCGGAGATACCGGTAATCCTGGGTGGGTTCAAAACATGAGGGGTGGAATTTCAGTTGAAATCCACGTGGGGTAAGTCGGAGACGGAGACAGTCACTGAGAAAGGAGATATGGCTGTGAAAGCGGGTTTTAGTAAACACCTTGTCAAACACCAGGAGAGAAATGGAAAGCAATGAAGGTGAACAAGGCAACAGAGAGATACGGAAATCTTGTCGCAGAGAGGAACAGAACTTCTTCAAGGAGGTAGGCATTTCTTGAAGAGCAGTGGCAGTCAATTAAACACAGAGATAAAAACAAAAAAATCTGCAGATGCTGGAAATCCAAAACAAAAACAGAATTACCTGGAAAAACTCAGCAGGTCTGGCAGCATCGGCGGAGAAGAAAAGAGTTGACGTTTCGAGTCCTTAAAGCACCTATTTCCACCTCTGTCCTCCCTGCCTTAGCTTGTCTGCTGCTGAAACCCTCACCCCTGCCTTCATTCCCTCTAGGCTTGACTATTCCAATCACTCCTGGCTGGTCTCGCACCCTCCACCCTCTGTGAGGTGGAATTTATTCGACACTCTGCTGCCCATGTCCTATCTTGCCTGATGCCCCATTATCCTATCACCCCTCTGCTTAATGACCTACAGTGGCTCTCGATCAAACAATGTCTTGATTTTAAAGTGCACATCCTTGCTTTCAAAATCCTCATGGGCACGTTCCTCCCTGTCTCTGTAAACTCTTCCAGTCCCACAACACTCCGAGATATCTGTTCTTCTCTAACTTGGGCCCCTCAAACATTCCCAATTTCAATTGTTCCACCATGGGTGGCAGCGCCTTCAGTTGCCTAGGCCCTAAAGCCTGGAATTCCCTCCCCACCCCTCTCTACCTCTTTACCTTTATTTCCTCCTTTATGGAACATAGGAGCAGGGGTAAGCCATTCAGCACCTCAAGCCTGCTCCGTTATGCAACTAGGTCATGGCTGTTCACCGACTGCAATGCCATTTCCCCACATTATCCCCATATCTCTTGATGTCGTTAGTACTTAAAAGTCTATCGATCTCTGTCTTGGATATACTCAAAGACTGAGCCTCCACAGCCCTCTGGGGTAGAGAATACCACCCTCTGAGTGAAGAAATTCCTCATCTCAGTCCTAAATGGCCTTCCCCTCACTCAGAGACATTAAGACGCCTTGACCAAGCTTTTGGTCATGTGATCTAATATCTCCTCACGTCGTTCAGTGTCAAATTTTACAATGCTCCTGTGAAGTGCCTTGGGATGTTTTATTATGTTAAAGGTGCTACATAAATACAAGTTGTGGTTGTTTTGGAAGAACAAATGGAACTCGTTCCAAAAGGTTGTTTCTTTTTTGAGTTCTGAGCACTGAAATCAGTCAACTGACTCCTCAGCTGAGTTTCCATGAGAGTGAGAATGTTCTCCTCAATCATATGCTGTGATTGGCAAAGCTATCTCTGACTGCGCAAGGAGCAATAACAGAGGACCAGCAGAATCACACAGCTCATCATCAATTTCCCACACCCGCAAAGTCACAGAGGACAATTTCCCCAGACCCAATTGGTTTCTAAAGAAAGAAAATGCATTGATGTAGCCCCTTTCCCATCGTCAGAACATCCCAAACTGCATTCCAGCCAATGAAGTGCTTTTTCTTCGGTGTAGTCAGAGCTGTAACGTAGGGTATGTGGCAGACAAATTGCAAATAGCAAGTTCCCATGAAACAAGGAATGACATAAACATGTGATGTTACTTGAAGGATAAATATTGGTCCATGACATCAGGGAGAACAACCCCCTTCTTTGAATATTTTACCTCCGCCTAAGAGAGTAAAAATAGCCCTCAGTGAACGTTTCATTTGAAAAATGGCACCTTCAATAGAGCAGCACTCCCTCAGTACTGACCCTCTGACAGTGCAACACTCCCTCAGCACTAATCCTCTGACAGTAAAACACTCCCTCAGCACTAACCCTCTGACAGTGCAGCACTCCCTCGGTACTGACCATCTGACAGTGCAACACTCCTTCAGCACTAACCCTCTGACAGTGCAGCACTCCCTCAGTACTGACCCTCTGACAGTGCCACACCCCCACAGTAGTAACCCTCTGATAGTGCAACACTCCCTCAGCACTAACCCTCTGACAGTGCAGCACTCCTTCAGTACTCACCCTCTGACAGTGCAGCACTCCCTCAGTACTGACCCTCTAACATTGCAGCACTCCCTCAGTACTGACCCTTTGACAGTGCAGTACTCCCTCAGTACTGACCCTCCAACAGTGCCACACTCCCTCAGTACTGACCCTCTCACAGTGCAGCACTCCCTCAGTACTGACCCTCTGACAGTGCAGCACTCCCTCCGTACTGACCCTCTGGCAGTGATACACTCCCTCAGTACTGACCCTCTAACAGTGCAGCCCTCCCTCAGTCCTGTCCCTCTTACAGTGCAACACTCCCTCAGTACTGACCCTCTGACAGTGCAGCCCTCCCTCAGTCCTGTCCCTCTGACAGTGCAGCACTCCATCAGTACTGACCCTCCAACAGTGCAACACTCCCTCAGTACTGACCCTCTGACAGTGCAGTACTCCCTCAGTACTGACCCTCCAACAGTGCAACACTCCCTCAGTACTGAACCTCTGACAGTGCAGCACTCCCTCAATATTGACCCTCTGACAGTGCGGCACTCCCTCAGTACTGACCCTCTGACAGTGCAGCACTCCCTCAGTACTGACCCTCTGACAGTGCAGCACTCCCTCGGTACTGACCCTTTGACAGTGCAGCATTCCCTCAGTACTGACCCTCTGACAGTGCAGCACTCCCTAAGTACTGACCCTCTGACAGTGCAGCACTCCCTCAGTACTGACCCTCTGACAGTGCAGCACTCCCTCGGTACTGACCCTCTGACAGTGCAGCACTCCCTCGGTACTGACCCTCTGACAGTGCAGTACTCCCTCAGTACTGACCCTCCAACAGTGCAACACTCCCTCAGTACTGACCCTCTGACAGTGCAGTACTCCCTCAGTACTGACCCTCCAACAGTGCAACACTCCCTCAGTACTGACCCTCTGACAGTGCAGCACTCCCTCAGTACTGATCCTCTGACAGTGCAGCACTCCCTCGGTACTGACCCTCTGACAGTGCAGTACTCCCTCAGTACTGACCCTCCAACAGTGCAACACTCCCTCAGTACTGACCCTCCAACAGTGCAGCACTCCCTCAGTACTGACCCTCCAACAGTGCAACACTCCCTCAGTACTGACCCTCTGATAGTGCAGCACTCCCTCAGTACTGACTCTCTGACAGTGCAGTGCTCCTCAGTACAGGCACTGGGTGAGTTAGCCTGGAATATAGTCTCTGGGTATAATCAGTAAACTCAGTACAGAGTCAGGGGGAGGTGGGAGGAGGAAGATCAGTAAAAATTTTACAACTGATCTGCCTTGGCCTGGTTATTGAGCTTTCTGCTTAGAAAAACATGTCTGATTGTAACTTCGGTTGCCAACAGTGATTAAATATATTCTTGGAAGCTCCATCACATGACCTTCCCCCACGCTCCAGCCATCAGTCGGCCAACACATCCATCCTTGTGACATGCTGCCTTCCTACACCAACTGAACTCAAAAAGACTCATTCCCCAATTGGATGATGCTTGACTGTCAGCCAAACAGCCTTTTTATTCCCATTTTCAGTACTTTTATAATGATGATGTTCAATGTTTAATGTTGAAATGTTCAAAGGAAATGACAAAAATGCAGAGAAATGTGAAGTGATTCATTTAAATAGGAAGAGCATGGTGAGACAATACAAAATGTACAACTCTAAAGGGGGTGGAGGAGCAGAGGGACCCGAGTGTATGTGTACATAAATCACTGAAGGTGGCAGGACAGTGGAGAGAGCGGTTAATAAAGCATACAGTATCCTGGGCTTTATTAATAGGGGCCTAAAGTACAAGAGTACAAGGTTATGTTGAACTTGTGCAAGACAAGTTCAATCTCAGCTGGAGAATTGTGTCCAAACCTGGGTGTCACTTTAGGAAGGGTGTGAGGGCTTTGGAGAGAGTGCGGAAAAGATTCACGAAAATTCTGCCATTTGTGTATGAGGAACTTCAGTTATGAAGATAGGTTGGAGAAGTTGGGACTGTTTTCCTGGGAGAGAAGGAGGCTGAGAGGAGATTTGATAGAGGTGTTCGAAATGAGGAGAGGTCAGGGCAGAGTCGATAGGGAGAAATTGTTCCCACATCTGAAAGGATCGAGAATGAAAGGGCACAGATTTAAAGTGATTTGCCAAAGAAGCAATAGCGCGATGAAGAGAATCTTTTTCACACAGCAAGTGGTTAGGGTCTGGAATGCACTGCCTGAATGTGGTGGAGGCTGGATCAATCGAAGCTTTCAAAAGGGAATTAGACTGCTCTCTGAAAAGGAAGATAAAAGCAAAAAAAACTGCAGATGCTAGAAATCCAAAACAAAAACAAAAATAGCTGGAAAAACTCAGCAGGTCTGGCAGCATCTGCGGAGAGGAACACAGTTAACGTTTCGAGTCCGTATGACTCTTCACCAGAACAGACTGCTCTCTGAAAAGGAAGAATGTGCAGGGTAACGGGGAGATTGAGGGAGAACGACACTAAGTGAATTGTTTGCTCAGAGACCTGGCGCAGACACAATGGGCCGAATGGACTCCTTCTGTGCTGTAAAAATTATATGGTTCTGTGAAAAAATAATATACTTTTTTAATGCCCTGGCAATTTTTCTCCAGGGGTTGCACGCAGCAGTGTCCTGGAGATTGACCTTCAGTTGCTGGGCCAGGCTGTTTTGGCCCCGCTGCGGTGTGTCTCCCCCCAGCGGGTGTGGAGAGCCAGTTAAATCTCCATTCAGACCCTAACATCCCGTCGGGCGGGAGGGGTAGCCAAATCCTGGCCCGGGAGACTCCAGGCCAATCCTGCAGGGTTGGCAACCCTAGCACTATTTCTATTTTGAAAAGTATCCACAACAACAGCCCTAGCATCACCCACAGTGCTAATCCGACACCAATAAACAGTGGTTCCAAAAGCACTGAAGTCTTTGGGTTACTACTGGAGACAGCAGGGAGCTGGATCTGTGCCTGAAATTTCTTTTGGATTATCGCAAAAGGGAGGAACAGGTCATTTTCCCTGTGTGTGGCAGTTTGGACCAAATACTGGGCTGGGCGTGATGCTTACTACCTTAAGGATCACATCTGACAGATCAAGCCACCCAGGTACGAACAGTTGTTACCTTGTGCACAAAACATAGCCAGGCCAGACAGAGCTCTTGACTGTCACTCAGTTACACTGAACCTTTTCCCTCTGGGATTGAGTGTGCGAATGCCATGTTTTCTACATGACAACAGTTGTCCAACACGTCCGTCTTCACGATCAGCATCTTTCCATGCCAACTGAAAAACAAATAAGCTCTTCCTCATCCAGTTGGATGCTCCTTGAGTGAGAGTCAGAGAGCCTTCTTCCCCACTTTGCATATGTTGCATTACTAATTAATAAACAAAGGTGTTCGTAGAAAATGGAAAAAGTGCACACTGAGTTTTTTTTTACTGACTTTTGCCCTGGGTATTTTTTTGCTTGCAGCAAGTGCCCTGGACAGTATCGGAAAGCAGGCATACACCCGACGGGCTGAATAGCCTTCTTGAGTGCTGCAACAATTCTATGATTTGGTGAATTCCTGGAGACTCCAGGATAGTCAAGGCAGCAAACAATAGCTCGCTGACCTATCTGCTGTGGTTTAGCACAACTGAGTGGCCACTTCACAATTTGGTTGTGGGTCTGGAGTCACACCTAAGTCGAACTGGGTAAGGACAGCTGATTTCCTTCCCTAAGGGGCATTACTGAACTAAATGGATTTTTACAACCACCCAGTCGTCTCAATGTCACAATTATTGATACTGTTTTTATTTTGAATCCCAGATTTAGTTAATTAAAAGAGATTCATTTCCCTAGCTGCCATGGTGAGATATAAATTCATATCTCTAGATTATCACTGCAGGTCTACTGGGTTGCTGGTCCAGTCACAAAACCGCTGTGCTCTACATAGAGATGTAGCAAAACTTTCCAATGCCTTCTCAAGATTAGGGTGAAGATTAGGAAACTCCTGGATCACTGGTTAACTGATGCCTTCCAGGGATGGGAACCTCACTGAACAACACGTGACTCCAGTTCCACGCTGCATTTGACAGGACCTACCAAATTATCGTATTGTGGGCCTAATGTGCATGCACAGCCATTCTTGAGTCTTCTACAATTAGCAGCAGGAATGAATTAATTCTGATAGAACAAGAACATGAGTGGAAAGATTAGGGGTGTGGGACTAATTGGATAGCTCTAGAGCTAGTACAGCATGATGGGCCAAGTGATCTCCAGCTGCGCCATATCACTTTATCATTCATTCTGGAGTATTGTGTGCAGTTTTGGTCTCCTTACCTAAGAAAGGATATGCTTGCCATAGAGGGAGAGCAGCGAAGGTTTACCAGACTGATTCCTGGGATGGCAGGAATGTCGTATGAGGAAAGTTTGGGTCGACTAGACCTGTATTCACTGGAGTTTAGAAGAATGGGAGGGGATCTCATTAAAGTATATAAAGTTCTGACTGGGCTGGGCAGACTGGACGCAGGGATGATGTTTCCTCTGAGTAGGGGGCCTAGAACAAGGGGTCACAGTCTCAGGATACGGGGTAGACCATTTAAGACTGAGATGAGGAGAAAGTTCTTCACGCAGAGGATGGTGAACCTATGGAATTCTCTACCATAGAAGGTTGTGGAGGCCAAGTCACTGAATATATTTAAAAAGGAAATAGATTTTTAGACTCCAAAGGCCTCCAGGGGCATGAGGAGTGAGCGGGAGCACAGTGTTGAGGATCAGCCAATGATCATATTGAATGGTGGAGCAGGCTGGAAGGGCTGAATGGCCTACTCCTGCTCCTAGTTTCTATGTTTCTGAATTTTATCAGCCCGAAATTGACACCGAGTCACTCAGAGAGATATTAGGGCAATTGAGCAACAACTTGGTTTGAGGTAGGCTTTAAGGGACATCCTAAAGGAGGGGAGAGGGGTAGAGAGGCAGAGACGTTTAGGGAGGGAATTCCAGAACTTGGGGCTCAAGCAGCTGAAGGCATGGCTGCCAATGCTGGAGTGATTAAAATCAGGGATCCTCAAGAGGCCAGAATTGGAGGAGCGCAGAGATCTCGGAGGGTTGTAGGGGCTGGAGGAGATTACAGAGATAGAGATGAGATGCAGTGTAAAGGCAGCTTAAGTGTAGCAACTTCAAGCAGAACCTTCTGTCCCAGCCCCTCCTCCACCCACATACCCATCCAACCAAATCTGATTGTCAAGAAGGGATAGTCCAGGCACCAGCTTGTTACTAATGATTGTTTATGTTGGAGTAGCACTCACCCAGGCTCCCCCTCCCCTCCAGCTGGTTAAACTGCTTTGACCTGAGATTGCCCTGTTCCACCCCAGGGGTTGGCTGCCTGCCTTGTCAAAAAATATGTTAGCAATCTTTTCTGTCCTTGTCAAGTATGGATGCATGACTATCCTGTGGTGTTAGGACAACTCATTAAATACCAGCGTCGGAGCCGCTTGTGAATAGAGCCTCCCTGTAATCTGGAGCTACTTAGCTGCAGGAACAAAGCTCCAAAGCCCCCAATCCATTACTGAGTGAAGGTGAGGGGAGGAAAAGCTCATAGAAACCCCATGAAGCTTCACCACACACTATTCTTAACCTTAGGGAGTTGAAATTCCTCTGTGGGTTCTGATTAACACAAAGTTGTCAACACATAAATCGGTTCCGTGGTCCTGTAGATGCTCATTTGTGTCCTCTTGATGTTCTGCATTTATTTTATAGAATGATACAGTGCTGAAGGAGGCCATTTGGCCCATCATCTCTTCTGGCTCTTTGAAAGAGTTGGTCAATTAGTCCCATTCCTTTCCACTCTTTCCTAATAGTCCAGAATTTATCCAATTTCCTTTTGAAAGTTCCTATTGAATCTGCAACCCACCCTTTCAGGCAGCGCCTCCCAGGTCACAACTCGCTGTGTTAAAAAAAAAATTCCTCATCTCTCCCTCTGGTTCTTTTGTCAATTCATAGAGTCACAGAGTTGTTACAGCACAGAATGAAGCCATTTGGCCCATCATGCCTGTGGTAGCTTTCTGAATGAATGGTTCACTTAGTGCCACTCCCCCACTATCTCCCGGTAACCCTGCACATTCTTCCTGTGCCCTCTAAGTTACTGACTCTCCTCCCACTGGCAATGATTTTTCCTTACTTACTCCATCAAAACCCCTCATGAATTTGAGCAACTCCATAAAATCTCTCCATAACCTTCTCTGCTCTAACAAGACCAATTCCAGCCTCCCGAGTACCTCCACATTAACTAAAGTCCCTCATTCCTGGGCCCATTGTAGTCAATCTCCTCTACATCCTCTCCAAGGGTTTGACATCCTTCCTAAAGTGTGATAACTTGAATTTGACGTACTGCTCCAGCTGAGGCCTAACCAGTGTTTTACAAAGGTTTGGCAGAAATTCCTTGCTTTCTAGTAATAAAGCCAAGGACCAGAAATGATTTTTTAACCATCTTATCAACTTATCCTGTTCATTTTCAAAGATTTATGCACACACGTTCCAGGTCTTTCTGATCATGCAAACCTTCCTTCTTTAAGACCCTCCTTAAAACCAACTTCTTTGATGTCTACCTTATGGGGCTCGGTGTCAGTTTTGCTGTGATGCATCTTGGGAGGTTTTGCGATATTATTGCGTTTGTATAAATGTTGGGGGTTGTTGTTAATCGTGGTTTCCGCATAAAATCTAACGAATGGAGGAATATTAAAAGAATATTAACTCAACTAGCCTGCAGATTTCTGGTAGGTCCGCTACAGCTTTGCTTGGGGAGGGTGGTGGCGTAACAGTAATGTTATTGGCCTAATAATCTAGCAACTTAATGTTCTAGGGGCACAAGTTCAAATCCCACCTTAGCGGCTAGTGGAATTTAAATTCAAGTAACAAATCTGGAATTGAAAGTTAGTCTCGGTAATGGTGATCATGAAACTGACATCAGTTATTGTAAAAGCTCATCTGGTTCACTAAATCTGCCGTCCTTACCTGGTCCGGCCTAAATGTGACTCCATACCCACAGCAATGTGGCTGACTCTTAACTGCCCTCTGAAAAGGCAGTTAGGCTTGGGCCACAAATGTTGACCTTGTCAGTGACGCCCATGCATAAAAAGAAACTTCATATTTCTCAATCACTTCTCTCTACAACAAAACTTGCATTTATATAGCACCTTTAATACAGTAAAACATTCCAAAGCACTTCACAGGAACATTAATCGGGCTAAACTTGACCCCGAGCCACGTAAGGAGATATTAGGACAGATGACCAAAAGCCTGGTCAAAGAGTTAGGTTTTAAGAAGCATACTAAAGGAGGAGAGAAGTTTGATGAGGTGGGATGGTTTAAGGTGGGAATTCTGGAGCTTAGGGCCTCGACATTTCCCTTATTAATAAATGTTTAACCTAGCTTTGTAAAAAATCTATAAGACTTGGTGGTCTTATTACTACTGAACTCAAGGCACGCATCTCGAAAGTTATGCACATTGAAAATTAGTTGTGACAGTTGTTTCAAGCTTTCCTCTGGGATTTGAGCAGTTCAGCATTTACCACCGGCTGTGTCATCACATTGGCACTAAGTTAAAATGCTCAGAGAGCCGGTGCAGACACGATGGGGGTGAATGGCCTCCTTCTACACCGTGACAATTCTGGGGTTCTGAGCTGAAAGCACGGCTGCTAATGGTGAAACCGAAGGAAGTGGGGGGTGGGGGGAATAGACAAGGAACTAGAGTTGAAGGAACGCAGAAGGGTTGTTGGGCTGGAGGAGGTTACAGAGTTGGGGAGTGGTTAGGCCAAGGCGGATTTGAAAACAAGGATGAGAATTTTAAAATTATGGCATTGCTGAAAGAAAAAATCTCTTCACCCCAGTCACACTGTTCAGTTTAGCATTGTTCCCTGTTAATATAGTCCACATCCTCCTATCTTCTGGATAAGATCTGCTCAACTACGCTTCCCAATTATGTCATCTGAGGTACGAACTAGTGGAAACAACTTCCTCAGAACCATTCTGTCAATTCCTTTTGCAATCTTAAAAGAATCAATTCAATCTAGCCACTTGATGGCCTCTTCAAGCTAAACATCTTCAAAAAAATACAAAAGCAAAATACTGCAGACACTGGAAACCTGAAATAAAAACAAAAAATGCTGGAAATACTCAGCAGGTCTGGCAGCATCTGTGGAGAGGGAAACAGAAGTTAAGATTTCAGGTTCATCAGAACAGAAGTGTGAGAGTTTTTAAGCCAGTGGAAGGGTGGAACCCCCCTCCAGAATAGAAGCGAAGGTCTATGATTCAAGCTTCCTTCAAAGCGTACCCTTCCAATACTCTGATCTATTCTTGTTGTGGTTCATGCGCTTTGATTTCTTCCTGGGCCAAGGAAGATCAGGCGGTATTACAAGGTCCATACCTAGTTGCCCTGAAGGCATTAAGAATCGGTCACATTGCTCAAGACTGGAAACAATGTAGGCCTGAAATGCGTAAGTGTGTCAGATTCCTTTCTCTAAAGGGTATGAATGAGCCAGTTGGTTTTTTTTTAACAACGATCGAGCAGCTTTCATGGATTGTTTTTGGTGACAACCTACAACTGATCAGAATTTACTGAGAGCAACCCTACAGCTCCTAACACAGTGGGATTGAATGTCCAACCTCTGCATTGTTAGCCCAATATCATAGTCACTATACTATCGTACAGATTCTGAACCCTTGTAAAGGTAAGAATATTAAGTCACACAGAACAATAATGGAACTAAAGATGGGTTCTGGCCAGTAGCACTCTGGACCTGTGAATGTGGACATTAGTGGGGGGAAGGATTCGACTGCTATAGTATGACATAATATTATATCATCTTTTGGTTTCTCCTTGCTACTGGAGTGTGAGCATCGCTGGTAAGGCCGGCATTTATCGCCCATCTCTAACTGCCCTGGAGAAGGTGGCAGTGAGCCTTGAGGTCTCGCCCTCTCACTGCCACAACCTGGGTGCTGTCCCTAATTGGACGGTGATCCCAGAGAGGCCTCAGGATTGGGCGCTTCCTGTAAAATCTGCTTCGGGAAGCACTCTGCCGCTACGAAAGTGACAGGAAATTGTCCCAACTGCTAAAAACTTTCAGGGTCCTGAAAATTCAGCCAATAGAAACACAGAAATTTTATGGCATAGAAGGAGACATTCAGCCCATCATGTCTGTGCAGCCAGGAAAGAGTTATCCAGTCTAATGCCACTTCCCAGCTCTTGGTTCATAACTCTTTAGGCTATAGCACCTCAAGGGCATATCCAACTGTTTCTTAAATGTGATAAATGTTTCTCTCTCCGACCCTTACAGACAGGGTGTTCCAGGCACCCACCACCCTCGATGTAAAGAAATTCCTCCTCAACTCCCCTCTAGTCCTTCTAGAAATTACTTTAAATCTTTGCCCCCTGGTTATTGACCTCTCTGCTCAGGGGAACGGGTCCTTCCCATCCACTCTACCTGGGCCACTTATAATTCTAAACACCACAATAAAACCACCACCCCACCCCCCAGCCCCTCAGCCTCGTCAGAACCAAAGACAAGAGCAGAACCAACAAGAGAGAGGGTGGAATGGTTGGATTCACTCTGGGATGTTCAATTAAGCAGCAATCAAGGATGGGTTAGTACGAACGGTCTCCACTCGGTGTTGTAAATCTCCGTCGTTCGATGGACTCACAGACGCAGAAGGGAAACTTGAACAAGGTAGAGGTGAACCAACCTCACCTTGGAACTGTGTCCCAGTGGAAATCGTTATCCTCAGCAAGGGCTGGAATAAGGAATGTGGAGGGAGGGCAGAAAAAAGAACAAATGGGATTGTAGTTGGTCATATCCTGGAACGTTCTTCCTAATTAAGAGCGACTTCCTCGAAACCTCTTCTTTGACATGTTTTTTTTGCTCATTTGGTCCCGTGTCAGTTAAGGTTGTACAGTGTGGTCAGTCGATAGCATTCTCACTTGTCGAGTCAGAGATTGTTGGTTCAAGACCCGCCCCAGAAATGTTGGCCCATAATTAAGGCTGATACTCCCGGTGCCGCCACCGAGGGAGTGCTGCATTTGTTGGAGGTGCAACCTTTCCAATGTGATATTAAACTGAGGTCTTTTTTACTCCCTCAGGTAGACATAGAGCAGGGGGGATTCTCCCCAGTATCCTGCTCGATATTTGGCCCTCAACTAACATCACTAAAAACAGATGGTCTGGTCATTATCACATTGCTCTTTGTGGAACCTTGTTGTGCAATCTATACATTACGGCTGTGACTACTCCTTAAAAAGTATTGGATTGGATGGAACTTGCTTTGGGATGGCCTGCTGTCACGAAAGGTGCTATAGAAATGCAAGCTTTTCTTTCCTACTTGGTGCCAAGCACACGCCCATTTAAAAAGTAATTTGGGACAAGCTGGTACATGATTTGTCAATCTTTGTGTGGTGCGTACATTCCCCATGTCTGCATCTACCTTCCATTACTTTGCAATGTAAAACTTCCACGTTATAGCAACAATTTGCATTTACATAGCACCATGAATGTCCCGAGGCGCTTCATAGGAATGCTTATCGGACAAAATTTGACATTGCACCACACATGAAGGTATTAGGACAGATGATAGGGTGCCCAGATGTCCCGGTTTTGCCGGGGAAGTCCCGGATTTTCATTCAACGTCCCAGTGTCGCGACAATTTCCTCAAAATCCTTCAAATGTTCTGGTTTTCAGTTTTTCCCCTCCTGGGTGCTTCACATTTCATGCAACCGGCTAGCGGACTAGAAATTACACATTGACATCCAAAAATTCACAGTGACCCAATGTGAGTATTAGTCTGTTTGTTGCAGCCGCTATTCAGGGGTGTGGAGGCGCAGTGGCCTCACCTGGTGAGTCAACAGCCGGAGCAAAGGCCACAACTAATGATGTGGACTGTGGTGGTGCAGAGGATAGAGCTGCAAGCACTGAGTGAGGGATATTCCCGTAGGAACTGGTAGGTGCACTGCCCAAAATTACACTGAGAGAACCCACTGGTGTAGAAGCGGAGATGGTTAGATTCTCTATTGCTGGAGATGGTCACTGCCTGGCTCTTATGTAGCACACATCTTACTTGCCACTTATCAGCCCAAGCCTGGATGTTGTCCAGGTCTTCCTGAAGGAAATTCATTCCCCGGAGAAGTACTCCAGTCATCAGGAATGGAGGTAAGATAACATCAATGAACGCAATAACTCTTCTGTCCTTGAGATAGTCAAACCTCAATTTAAAGTTTAGTACTAGCTAATATAAAGCAATTGGTCAATATAATTTGTCTGATATTAAACTTTTGTATGAAGAAACTAAAATAAATCATATTGCAGTGTATAATAGAGATGGTGTTAATGCATATGCCATTATAATAATCTGTTTTAAAGTGATGTAATTCACTTTATTGATCATTTTCAATGTGCCCTGGTTTTGAGTTTTGAAAATCTGGTCAAGTGACCAGAAAGCTTGGTCAGAGCTTGGTCAAAGAGGTAGGTTTTAAGGAGTGTCTTAAAGGAGGAGAGAGCGGTAGAGATGGGTGGTGAGGTTTAAAGAGAGAATCCCAGAGCTTGGGGCCCAGGCAGCTGAAGGTGTGGCCACCAGTGCCAGACTACTTAAAATCAGGAATGCATAAGAGACCAAAATTGAAGGAGTGCAGAGATCTCAGAGGGTTGTAGGGCTGGAGGAGGTTAAAGATATAGGTAAGTTCCATCGAATCAGTGACAAGAACTAATGGATCATACTGCTTTAATTAAAAGCTTTCACACACAGCCCTGTGACTGCCTTTCACAGGTGTGAAACGCCCATTACTCACAAGTGAGATGTGACAGGTTTTTGTATGAGTGATAGAATGGATAGGTTGTACAGGATAATTTGGCAGAGTACTACGGATGATTTATGAAGCCTTTCCAGAACTATGGTCCAGACTTGAGGGTTGCAGGCCTCAGTGAATTATGAAGAGCTCAATAATAAAGATCGAGCTACTTATATATTAGGGGGCATTGATCATTTGGCAAAAAAGCCTGAATGCAAAGCTGGCAATGAAGTCAAAGAACGATCACCCCATGCAGTGCTTTTATTCCACGTTAAATCTGAAATCCTCAACTTAACTTCCCTCAATGGCCTCAACCAGCCCCTTCTGCACATTCTTCTCCAGTCTTGCATCGCCCTCACGCATTCATTAACCATCCCATTCTGGCTTTTTTTGTGCATTCGCCTCCCCACCACCTTGCCCCCACCCTGGCCCCATTCCTCCCCAACAACCCCCCCCCCCCCGCAAATTCCTCCCCCCACCCCCACCCCATTCCTCAACACTGAGAAAAACCTTGCATTTCTATAGCACCTTTCACAGCCTCAAGACATCCCAAAGCGCTTCAGGGATATTTAGGCCTTTTTTTTATTCTTTCATGGGATACGGGCGTCACAGGCAAGGCCAGCATTTGTTGTCCATCCCTAATTGCCCTTGAACTGAGTGGTTTGCTGGGCCATTGCAGGGAGCATTTAAAAGTCACTGCTCTGGGTCTGGAGTCAGATGTAGGCCAGACCAGGTAAGGACAGTAGATTTCCTTCCCTACAGGAACCAGATGGGTTTTTTTTTTACAGCAATCAATGATAGTTTCATGGTGACCATCACTGAGACTAGTTTTCAATTCCAGACTTATTAATTGAATTTAAATTCCATCAGCTGCCGTGGGGAGGAGGGGGGGCCGGATTTGAACCCCTGTCCCCAGAGAATTAGCCTGGGCTTCAGGATTGCTAATCCAGTGACATTACCACCATACCACTGTCCCCCCAAATTGTGGTCATTGTTGTAATGTGACAGCCAATTTATGCACAGCAAGATTCCACAGTGAGATACAAATAACCAGATAATCTGTTTTATTGTGATGCTGTTTTTGTTGAGGGATGAATATTGGCCCAGGGAGAGGTCCCCTGACCTTCCTCAAAGTAGTGGCCTGCGATCTGTCCAAATCACTATGATCTGGTTGCTATCACATTGCCGTTTGTGGGATTGTGCTGTGTAAAAGTTAGCTGTCACAGCTCCTCCATTACAACAATAACTACCTTCATTGACTGCAAGATACTTTGGAGCCTCCTGAGGTGGTGAAAGGCACTATATAAATGCAAGCCTTCCTTTATTGCTGATTGTCTAAGGGTATATTTCTCCAGGTTGGATGCAGAATGAGATACTGTTTCAGTTAGAGGATCTGGGGCTTTCAGGCCAATATTAGCAGCCTTACCACAAAGGACGGTCCAAGGGAAAAACAGTTCGGACCAGTACTCTTCTGTCCCAGTTTTTACCGGTGTTCCATTTTAAGGTATACAAGACCAGTTCAGATTAGTGTTCTTATTTCCCAGTTTTTACTGCTTTGCGTTCTGGGTGGGGAACTGGCTGGTCTGAAGTGGTCAAGAAATGGAGACAGTGACAGATTATTTGGACAATTTAATGTTGTGACACCTCTTAAATTCTCAGTTACCACTAACACAGGTTGAGGAAATAGGTGCTGTCTTTTTAATCGCTTATGTATTTTACACTAAATATTATAGCTTAGGCTTGGATTTTGTAAACAGCATGTCATTCCCAATGCCATGGCTGTAACTATGGGCCCTTTCGCTTTCTCTCTTGTTGCCCTTTTCTATGTTACTATAACGAAACTTCTAGGGGCCAGCAGTGCGCGTGTAAAACACGTTCGATTTAACGGCTGAGGGAGCTTCTCGTTGGCGAAACCCACCGTCCGCTGACAGTGCTGCACCTACAGGCAGCCTATTAAAGAGCCTGCTGCTGGGCGCACAGAGAGGCTCTGTATCACGGTCACAACCTTCCTGCCCAACTGAATTGCCATCAGAATAAGACTTGAGAGCACGAGGGTGTTTTGCAAAACTAAGTTTCACGTGTAAATATTTCGCATGGCATTGATTTCCCTTTATTCACGGGTGCGTCAGCATTATTTGCTGGGACTAGCTTGGTCAAAGAGCCAAATGTACCGACACTCCTCATAGTTGGCATGCATTGACGGCTACAGGAGAGTTGGTGACATTTGCTTAATTGTGGAGGAAACAATGCGGGGTAGAATCTTCGGCTCGGCGAGCGGGGGAGGGGCTCACTCGCCAAGGCGTGAAATGACACGGGGTGACGCTGGGCGTGGGTCCTGAAGTCACTGCGCGGCATTTAGGTTTTCAGTTCGGCGGGTGCAGAGCTGACTTGGCGGCGCACCTCCCCCTGAACTGACAAAGGCCCATTAAGGCCATTTAACTAACAATTTAAATCATTAACCGAGCTGCCCATCCAAACTTAAGGTTGGCGGTTGGGGGGGGGGGGGGGGGGGGGGGGGGCGCAGTTGAAGAGTCCAGGCGGCCTTCGCATTTTCCATTGAAACCTTGTCCACGGGCGGGATGAGGTTTTCATGAACGATTTTAAATCTTCTCGCAAATTTTTATTGAAATGAATGCACGTGTCCCAGCTTCACATGAGGGGACGTGTCAGAAAAATTTTTCCAACAATTTATTGAACTGTTAAAACTTAAGACTAATCTCCTTAAGGCACCTCTGTGCCTGAGAAAGATTCCTGTTCTCTTTCGGGGAACCCCACCCCCACCCCCCCCACCCCCACCCCCCCCACCCCAGCTCAGTGCTTCCAGGTCTGCGTCACCTTCATTGGCCCGCCCACATAAAATGGTGGCGTGGACCCAATCTGGGGGCGCCAATCAGGTCTATAACCACCAGCGCCCACCACCGCCCCCCCACCAACCCCCACACAACTCCCCCCAACGGGGGGAAAATTCTAACCATGGTGTTTCTGCATTCAATCTTTATTGAATGTTCAAGACAGTGTCCAGTGTTGTACTGACCACTCTGTGGGACATGGTTGAACCTGCAAGTTCAGCTGACCCTCCCTTGTAAAAGACATTGTCCAAGAGCAATCTCAGTCGGGGGGGGTGGTGATTGAAATATCGTCGGTGAACTCAAAACCCTGTAAGGACTCCACCAGCCCAACACCCTGGGATGGACCCACGTTTGGACAGTACTGACACCACCCTTTAGGCCCTCACTTTCTTACCCTGACTGACTGTCTCCATCCCCCACCCCCCCTCACCACACCCAAAATGCCAGGCCCTTCCCACGTCACTCCTCCATGCCCCTGACACCACCCTCTGTCCACTCTGGGTCTGTCTCCCAATCCTCCATGCCTCCGACCGCACTCCGCAGGCCCTCACCACTGGCTCACCCTTACCGGTCCCGAGCTTCTGTGCGAGCTGCCAGTCTCCTGTTCCCCTCTCTTATGCCCTGGAGTTCAACAAAGGAAAAGCACTGACCTCAGACACAACTGCACAAAGCTGGATCTCGCCATCGTGAACCGGGTGCTGCGAGATTCTTTATCCCAAGGGTGGAACTTTATAGAAAACTGTTCCAGGTTTAATGAGTATTCATGGTGTCCAAATATATTTCGAGCAGTAGCCCATCAGAATAATTTTCGACACACCACGAACATGCTGCTGACTTTACCTCTGCATCTCAATCCACTGTCAAGAAATCAAAATTTCTCATCCCACCTAATTAAGTCACCTGGCATGCCATGTTTCCCACTCTTGCAGACTCCATAAAATTCCCCCCTAAATCTGTATGGAGTGAAAAGTGAGCTCAGATCTCAGGAGTGGGCAGGGCTCATGTTGAGAACTGAACGTGCTGCCTATATACTGAGAGTGGTAAAGTCTGAGCTCCATGGTGACTAAGTGGGTAGGTGCACTACTGGGTCATGTACTGGGCCCGACCAACTAAGAAGGGCCCCGGCTCCATCGCTCATGCTAGGTTAACAGTTAGGGCAGGGATACTGGCCACAATGGTGGCCATTGATGCCCTGTTCCTTATTGAAGGGGCGTGCTAGAAGGTGTGTGGCCATTAGGTAATGGCAATTGGCCTGGGCCTGCACTTGGGTTTGAGCCAGGACTCGAACTAGAGCCTGCGCCTGGCCCTAGGCCTTAACCTAGGCCTGACTCTTAAGCCTGAGCCTGGACATGAACTTCAGCCTGAGCCTAAGCCCACGGCCTAGGCCTGAGTGTAGACCAGAGCTGGCATAGACCTGAACTTACCTGCTCCAGAGCCTGAGCCTGGGCCTGGGCCAAGGCCTGAACCTAGTCCGAGCCTCACATGAGCCAGGACCAGAGTAGAACTTGATCCTGGGTCTGAGCCAGGCCCTGAGCTACAGCCCAGAGCTACTGCTCGGCCAATGGGACAGTGGAGGTGAGACAGGTAGGCACCGCCTTCCAATTTCCAGCCATGTTTCCAGCCTAGGGACCATTACAACAGTGACAACAGCAACAACTTGCATTGCTATAGCACCTTTAATATAGTAAAATTACCTAAGTTGCTACACAGGAATGATAATCAAACAAAATCTAACACCAAGTCCAAGGTGTTGGTGAGCCAATGTAGGCAAGTGAGCACAGCGGGTGATGGGTGAACAGGGCCTGGTGTGAGTTAGGATACAGACAGCAAAGGTGTGGATGAGCTCAGGCTTATGGAGGTGGAAAATCACCACACAGTGCACAAGTTTCCTGGTCCCTGCTAGCAAACTGAAACACACTGGGCCAATAGCCTATCCAACAGCTTTCTTTAATAGAGTTTTTAATCAAACTTTTTTTTTATGACGACCATGCTTTCAACTCTTCTAATCTCTTTGACTCAAAGCCAGATCTAAATATCAGATCTCTAACTGGAGATTTGAACTCTGTTGGACGTATTCCTGATAAAGATCTTTAAGATTGTGAAGGATCTGATAGGGTAGACCTAGAGAAAGTATTTCCATTTGTGATGGAGTCCAAAACCGGAGGATGTAGAGTAATGGTTTAATGGATATGTTACTGAGACCAAGAGGTTATTAATGATGTGACCAAGACGTCAGTCGTCAGATAATCAAGAGGCTCCAAGAGAGCTAGGTACAGAACAGTTTGTGTTCTGAGAACCCTCTCTGTCTAATGGGTATGATCTTATAGCCAATACAGAGACATGGTTACAAGGTGGTCAAAGCTGGGAACTAAATATTCGGGGGTATGTGACTTTTCGAAAGGACAGGAAGGAAGGAAAGGGTGGTGGGGTAGCTTTGTTAGTACGAGATGGAATAAGCACGATAGCAAGAAATGATCTTGGATCGGAAGATGTAGAATCCATATGGTAGAGGTAAGAAATAATAAGGGGAAGAGGACACTGTTGAGAGTAATCTATTGGCCCTCTGATGGTAGCTATACTGTAGGACAGAGAATTAATCAGGAGATAATGAGGGCATGTAAAAAAGGCAGTACATTAATCATGGGTAACTTTAATCTTCATGTAGATTGGGAAAATCAAATTGGCAGAGGTAGAATGAGCAAGAATTCAGAGAGTGTATTCGGGACAGTTTCCTATTGTGGATCCAACCAGGGATCAGGCTATTTTGGATCTGGTAATGTGTAATGAGACAGGTTTAATGAATGATCTCAGAGTAAAAGATCCCCTAGGAAACAGTGACCATAACATGGTAGAATTGAGCAGTCAGTTTGAGAGTGAGAAGCTTGGATTGGAAACAACTGTGCAAAATTTAAATAAAAGTAAGTACAAAGGAATAAGGGCAGAGTTGGCCGGAGTGGAAAACGAGTTTAGCAGGAAAGACGGTTGATGAACAATGGCAAACATTTAAGAAAATAGCTCATGACTCACAACAAAGATATATCCCAGTGAGAAAGAAGGATTCTAGGAAGGGGATAAACCAAACATGGTTAACCAAGGAAGTTAAGGATAGTATCAAATTGAAAGAAAAAACATACAATGTGACAAACATTAAGTGGTAAGCCAGAGGACTGGAAAAATTTTAAAAACCAACAAAAGATGACCAAAAACATAATAAAGCAGGAGAAAATAAATTTTGAGGGTAAACTAGCAAGTAATACAAAAACAGACAGTAAGAGTTTCTTTAAATATACATAAAGGAAGAGAGAGGCCAAAGTGAACATGGGCCCCTTAGAGAATGAGGCTGGGGAAATAATAATGGGGAACCAGGAAATGGCAGAGGAGTTGAATAAATACTTCGCATCAGTCTTCATGGTGGAAGGCACTAACCGCATTCCAAAAATACTAAATAATCAAGGGGCAAAAGGTGGGGAGGAAATAAATAAAATAACTGTCACCAGAGAAAAAATACTAAGGAAACTAATGGGGCTAAAGGCCAATAAGTCCCATGGACCTGATGGTTTGCATCCTACGGTATTACAGAAAGTAGCTACAGAGATAGTGGATGCACTGGTCGTAATCTTGCAACAATCCTTAGATTCTGGAAAAGTCCCAGAGGATTGGAGAACTGCCAATGTAACACCCTTATTCAAAAAGTGTGGGAAACAAAAAACAAGTAACTGTAGGCCAGTTAGCTTCACATCCGTCATTGGGAAAATCATAGTATCTTTACAGTGCATTCAGCCCTTTGAGTCTGCAATGATTCTCTGAAAGAGAATTCCACCTAGTCCCACTCCCCTGCCTTATCCCCGTAACCTTGTACCTTCTCTCTTTTCAGGTAGCAATCCAATTCCTTTTTGAATAACTCGATCGAACCTGCCTCCACCACCCTTTCAGAGAGTTTGTTCCAGACTCCAACCAACCTGTGGGTGAAAAAATATTTTCTCATATCATATTTACTCTTTTTGCCAAATATTTTGAATCTGTGCCCTCTAGTTCTTGATGCTCTCTTGAGTGGAAACAGTTTCTTACTTTTTACCCTATCCATACCCCTCAGGATCTTGAATACCTCTATCAAGTCTCTTTTCAGCTTTCTTTTCTCCAAGGAATACACACCCAACCTCTCCAATCTATCCTCATAGCTACAGTTCTTTATCCATGGAATCATTTTTGTGCATCTCCTCTGTACTCTCTCCAATGCCTTCACATCCTTCCTCAAGTATGGCACCCAGAATTAGATACAGTACTCCAGATGATCCCTAACTAGTGATTAATACAAGTTCAACATGACCTCCTTACTCTTGTACTCAATGCCCCTATTAATAAAGCCTAAGACACTATATGCTTTAATTGCCCTCTCAACCTGTCCTGCCATCTTCAATGACCTATGTGAATATACATCGAGGTCCCTCTGTTCTTGCACCTCCTTTAGAGGCTCTCCCTTTATTTTGTACTGTTTCACCATATCTTTCCTGCCAAAATGAATCACCTCACACTTGTCTGCATTGAACGTCACCGGCTACTTGTCTGCCCAATCCACCAACATGTCTATGTTCTTTCAAAGTTCAAGACTATCCCCACAGTTGACAACATTTCCAATCTTCGTATCACCTGCAATTTTTGAATACATGCCCTGCACACCACAGTCTAGGAGCTGAACTTTTACCTAGGTGGGCGTGTACATGCCCAACCCACTCGAGCGTAAAATGATGCACGTTGAAATCGGGCAAGCGCTCCAATGTTAATGTGGAGTCATGCAATATTTCGGCCGATTAAAAGGTCTATTAAGGCCATTGACAAGGTCATTGAAACACCCGCCCAACCTTACAGTTGATGGGCAGGAGAAAAGGCCAAGCGGCCTTTGCATTTTTTTAGAAATCACATCCACGGGTGGGATAAGGTTTCCAAAATCAAATAAAAGTAATGTAAATTTTTTTGAATTTCATTTGTAACGTGACTGAGAAACGTGAGGGGACATGCTTTATAATCTTTTTAAAACCTTAATTTCTAGTGTTTAAAGCTGTTCATCTCCCTGAGGTAGCTTCCTGCTTCAGGGAGATTTTCAAACGCGCACTCGCATGCATACGCAAAGTTCACACTCGCTCTCTCCCCCCCACCACCTGCACAGGCAGCGCTGAACACTGCCACTCACGCTTCATGAAGGGTGGGCTTTATTTGGCTGAGCCCACCTGACAAGGGCAAAATTCTGCCAGGTCATTAATATATATCAGGAAGAACAAGGGTCCCAACACTCACCCCTGGGGAACTCCACTACAAACCTTCCCCCAATCTGAAAAACAATCATTTATCACTACTCTCTGTTTCCTGTCACTCAGCCAATTTCTTATCCAAGTGCCTACTTTTCCTTCTATTCCATGAGCTGGAATTTTTCTCACAAGTCTGTTGTGTGGCACTGTATCAAATGCCTTTTGAAAATCCATATACACCATATCAACAGCGTTGCCCTTATCAACCTTCTCTGTTACCTCCTCAAAAAACACCAGCAAGTTAGTTAAACATGCTTTTCCCTTAATGAGTCCATGCTGGCTTTCCTTAATTATCCTGCACTTGTCTAAGTGACTATTGATTTTAACCCGTATTATATCTTCCAGAAGTTTCCCTGCCACTGAGGTCAAACTGACTGGCCTGTAGTAGCCAGCTTTATCCTTGCACCCCTTTTTGAACAAGGGTGTAACATTTGCAATTCCCTGTCTTCTGACACTTCCCCTGTCTGCGCAATTTCCACTCTCACTTCCACCATGCATCTCATCCTGTCCTGGTACCTTACCCATCTTATGTTAGAGTTGATTATAAAGGATATAATAGCAGAGCACTTAGAAACACTTAATATAATTAAACAGAGTCAGCATGTCTTCATGAGGGGAAATCATGTCTGACAAATTTATTAGAATTCTTTGAGGAAGTAACATGCAGGATATAAAGGGGAATCAGTAGATGTAATATATTTGGATTTCCAAAAGATGTTTGATAAGGTACCGCACATAAAGCTACTTAATAAAAAAAGAGCCCATGGTGTTGGGGGTAGTATATTAACATAGATAGAGGATTGACTAACTAATAGAAGACAGAGAGTTGACATAAGGGGACATTTTCAAGATGGCAATCTGCAACTAGTGGAGTGCCACAGGGATCAGTGCTGGGGCCACAATTATTTACAATATATATTAATGACTCGGATGAGGGAAGTGAATATACTATCACCAAGTTTGCAGATGACACAAAAATAGGTGGGAAGGCAAGTGGTGAGGAAGACATAAAGAGTCTACAGAGGGATTTAGACAGGTTAAGTGAGTGGGCAAAAACTTGGCAGATGGAATATAATGTGGGAAAATGTGAGGCTATGCACTTTGACAGGAAGAATAGAGGAGCTGAATATTATTTAAATGGAGAAAGACTGCAGAAAGCTGCAGCACAGAGGGGTTTGGGGGTCCTCATGCATGAATCACAAAAAGCTAACACACAAGTTCAGCAGGTAATAGGGAAGGCAAATGGAATGTTGGCCTTTATTCAAAGGGCATGGAGTATAAAAATAGGAAAGTCTTGGTAAAACTATGCAAGGTACTAGTTAGACCACACCTAGAAAACTGAACAGTTTTGGTCCCCATACCTAAGGAAAGATATATTGGCATTGGAGGCAGTCCAGAGAAGGTTCACTAGGTTGATCCCAGGTATGGAGGGATTTTCTTATGAGTAGAGGTTGAGTAGGTTGGGCCTGTACTCATTGGAGTTTAGAAGAATGAGAGGCGACCTTATTGAAACATATAAGATTCTTAGGGGGCTTGACAGGGTAGATGCTGAGAGGCTGTTTCCCCTTGTGGGAGAGTCTAGGACCAGAGGGCATAATCTCAGAGTAAGAGATCACCCATTTAAGACCGAGATGAGGAGGAATTTCTTCTCTCAGAGGGTAGTGAATCTGTGGAAGTCTTTACCACAGAGGGCTGTAAAGGCTGGGTTGTTATGTATATTCAAAGCCGAGATAGACAGATTTTTAATCAGTAAGGGAATCAATGGTTATGGGGACAAGGAAGGAAAGTGGAGTTGAGGATTATCAGATCAGCCATGATCTCAGTGAATGGCGAAGCAGACTCAATGGGCTGAATAGCCTACTTCTGATGGTCTTATGGTCCACTTTATAAATAGTTCTTAATAAACTGTTTGGATTTAAACTATACCAACTATATCAAGTCTGTCCAAGGGAAGCAAAGCCTCATTAAGATTGGGTAAGACTAGAAAGCATGGTATTAGTGAAACCTTACTAAAGCTCAGCAACACCATTGAAACAGAGGGTATAAATATTAGATAGCCACTAATAAATCCAATAGGAAGGTCAGGAGAAACTTCTTTACCAAGGCGATAAGAATGTGGAATTGGCTCCACATGGAGTGGTTGAGGTGAATAGCATAGTTGCTTTTAAGGGGTAACTTGATAAGCACATGCTGGGTATAAAATGTTATGTTGTGGTTTGGGAATGGGTGGAGACTCATGTAGACTTTAAACGCTGGATGAGGCAAATGGCCTATTTAAATGATGATGCAAATTCCAGACAGGATTACCACCGCCCCCCCCCCCCCCCCCCCCCCACCCCCCCCACCCCCGTTAGCTAAGGAGAAAGATAGGCCAGGTGCCATTTTCAGTCTATTCTTAAAAAACAATGGGAAAGCCATAGACCAGTGGGAAACTTGTAGGAGCAGAATGCTTCATGCATCAGACTGTTGATGATGTCTCTCCTGTCTGAAGAAAGAACTGAAGGTTCAGAGTTCAGACATTTTATTCTTTGACTGAGTCTCCTCCATAGAAAACACCCACTTTTTGGTTTCCTAATGGGAAGTAGGATAACTAACCATGTCTGCTGTTAAACAAACAAACCTGAGCTGGTCTGGGGTCACGTGGAGATGCTGTAATAGTTAGTCATCACTGGGCTTTGGATGAGCTTGGGGGGGGGGGGGGGTGAAGGAATATTGGGTGAAAGAAAGAAGGGAGTTACATTTCTATAGCGCCTTTCACAACCTCAGCATGTTCCAAAGCGCTTTACAGCCAATGAAGTACATTTTTTTTAAGCGCAGCCACCATTGCAATGTAGGTGTTGCAGCAGCCAATTAACACTCAGCAAAATCCCACAAACCGCAATGTGGTGAATGACCTGGTAATGTATTTTGTTAGTGATGTTGGTTGAGGGATAAGTGCTGGTCCCAGGTTACCAGAGGGAACTGCCCTGCTCTTCTTCAAAACTGTGTCATAGGATCTTTTGCACCAGCCCAAGAGGCCGGATGGGACCTCGGTTTCTCCACATCAGCCGACTCATTTCTACATTACAATCATGACTACACCTCAGAAGTACTTCAATAGCTGTAAAGTGCTTTGGGACACCCTGAGGCCATGAAAGGGGCTATATAAATTCAAGTTCCAGAAGTCAGTATTACAACCACTGTTCTTCTTGATTTATGTTAATAACCAGAACTTGGGCATAATTTCAAAGGTTGCAGATGACACGGGACTTGGAATTGTATTGAGCGGTGAGGAGGATGGTAACAGGCTCCGAGAGGAGTCTGCTTAAATGGTCAGATACATGGCAGGTGAAATTAACAGGGAGAGGGATGGATGATGTGTTTTGGTAGAAAGATTGCAGAAAGGTAATATAAACAAAATGTTATAATTTGAAATGTAACAGAGAGACCTGGGAGTGGATGTCGACAAATCTTCGAAAATGACAGGACAAGTTGAGAAAAAGCAAATGGGCCCTGGGCTTGATAGAGGCCTAGAGTGCAAAAGCAAGGAGGTTATGTTAAACCTTTATAAAACACTGGTTAGAGCGCAGCTGGAATATTGTGTTAAATTCTGGGCATTGCACTTTAGGAAGGATGTCGAGGCCTGGGAAAGGGTGCGGAGGAGGTTTGCTGCACTAGAATGGTACCGGGGCTAAGGGACTTGGTCAGATGGGTAGATTGGAGAAGCTGGGATTGTCCTCCTTATAGCTGAGAAGAATAAGATGAGATTTTATAGAGGTGTTCAATATGATGAAGGGCTTTGAATGGAAGTAACTTAGGAGAAACTGTTTCAAGTAGCAGGGGGGGTCAGTAACCAGAGGACACAGGTTTAAGATAAGTGACATCAAAACCAGAGGGCAACGAAGAGAATGTTTTTACACAGTGAATTGCTGTGATCTGGAATGTGCTATCTGATCGGGCAGTAGATGTAGATTCATTAGTAACTTTCAAAATGGAATTAGATAAAAACTTGAAGGAAAAAAACGTACAGGGGCAATGGGAAGGATGGAGTGGGATTAATTGGATAGCTCTTTCAAAGAGCTAACACAGGCACAGTAATGTCGAATGGCTCTCTCTGCACCATATAATTCTATAATTATTCTTTAATTCTTTCTTCCTTCTTGCAGTGAACACCTTCTGCACTCACGTACACATCCCAATAACTCCAAACTGCCTAAACCTGTCACCAGACATTGACTGGTTTTTGTTCAGGCCAGATGAAGGGATGTTGCCAGTCAACAAATATGAAATAGGAGTATGAATAAAGATTGAATGGAATCGATCACAGACTGAGGGCCAAATTCAGCCTGACAGCTGAGTACCGGCAGTACCTTAGTTAACTGAACAGGCTTAAAACCAAAAGGTCTGGAACTCAAACCACTTAGCGTTTCATCCTCCTGGAGTTGGACAAGATTTGTGGGTTTTTTTAACCACTATTGGATGTTTGCGAATCAGTCACCCATTTTACACCTGGCCTGAATATTTTTTCATTGACTTCAATGCTCAAGGCACTTGACTCTGATTCTGACCGTGCTGTTATCAGGGGAATGGCAGGCTGACTCATTTTAGTAGCAGTTGCAGCCAGTGGATAGCACTTTCATCTCTGAGTCACCCAAACTCCAGATTCAATTCCCATTTCAGGGCTTAAGTGTAACAAGTCAAGGCTGATGCTCCAGTGGCGTACTGAGGGGGAGATGTATTGTCAGATGTGCTGTCTTTCCATGAGTCATCAAACCGAAGCCCCATCTGCCCTCTCGGGTGGATGTAAAAGATCCCATGGCATTATTTTGAAGAAGAGCAGGGGTGATATCCCCCCATGTCCTGGCCAATATTTATCCCTCAGTCAACATCACAAAAACAGGTTATCTGGTCATTGTCATGTGGCTGTTTGTGGGATCTTGCTGTGCACATATTGGCTGCCGTGTTTCCTACATTACAACAGCGACTACACTCCAAAAAGTATTTAATTGGATATAAAGCGCTTTGAGAGGTCTGGCGGTCATGAAAGTTACTATATAAATGCAGGTCTTCCTTTCGGCAATTCATATTGCAGTGGTTATGTTATGTTGATGGACTAGTTTCTTTTTCCTTTACTCTTTCATGGAATGTGGGCATTGCTGACATTTGGTGCCCATCCCTAATTTTCCAGAGGGCAGTTAAGCACCAACCACAATTGCCATGGGTCTGGAATCTGATGTAGGCCAGGCCAGGTGAGAATGGCTGATTCCTTTGCTAAAGGATTTTAGTGAACCAGATGGGCTTTTTATAGTCATCATGGTCACCACCACTTTATATCCTGGATTTACCAGCTGCCATGGTGGGATTTGAACCTATGTGCCCAGAACATTAACCTAGGCCCCTGGACTAGTAATATTACCACTACACCACCATCACCCCTAGAACACCATGGAACTGAAGTGCAAATCTCCAGCTAGCCAAGTTGAGAATCAGTTTTAAACATCTGGATTTATAATGCTGGTTCTTAGTAAAAGTGACCTTGAAGCTATCAAATTGTCATTAAAAAGCCCATCTGTTCACTTGGGTCCTCGAGGGAAGAAAACCTGCCACAATTATCTGGTCTGGGCCTACACATGACTACAGCCCTACAAATGCCACCAGAGTTGCTTTCAACATGAGGCCCTCTGGACTGCAGAAATTTCCAGCGCTTCCAATTGGAAGAGATTTGACTGAGGCCTGGGAGTTAAAATAATATCTGAAGCCTGAACTGACACCAACCCCTACCAAAAACTGGCTCACAGTTAAAATCTCCTCTCTCTCCACCTGTTTGTCTCAGTCTTCCTTACTCTTGTTGTTTTCTGTCTCTCTCTCTCTGTATTTTTGTATCTCTCTTTGTCTTCATTTCCCTCTCTCTATTTCACCCTGTGTCTCTCCTAACACTCTGTCTGACTTTCTCTCTGTCTACCTCTCTGTCTGGCTCTTTCTCTCTCTCTCTTTCTGTTTCTCTCTCTCTCTGCCTATCTCTCAACCTCTCTGTCTGTGTGCCTTTCCGTCTATCCCTCTCATTGTCTCTGTCCTTCTCTATATCCCTATGTCCCTCTGTCTTTTTCTCTATATCTTACTCTGTCTCACTCTATCTGTCTCTCTTTGCCTCTCTCTCTCTCTCTCTCTCTCTTTCTCACTGCCCTTCTCTCCATCTCTGCCTGTCTTTCTCACTATACCTTTCTGTTCCACATTTTGTTATTTAATTAGCCAAAAGTCTTCAGTTAAAAAGGACTTCCATTTGTGCAGCACCTTTCATGACCTCAGAATGTCCTGAAGTATCAGGGAAGTGGTGATTTTCTACATAAACCCAGATTCTAAGGAAACCAATGGAGTGGTTTGCAGCTTGGAAGTAATTTTACATTTTCTGACACATTGCCAAGATACAGTTCCCTAACAGATGCCAGAGTTTCTTCTTTAAAACAATGCACTGATTTAGGGGAACATGCTGTTTTAGGAAGCTGACACAAGCAGACAGAACCTAAACCAGCAGAACTCCCAGCCTTCATTCCAGGATGAGATGCTCAGTCTCACACATACCATGCAAGCTTCTCCAAAGCCCCAGTTGGGTGTCACAGCCCTGGATCAGTGAGTAGCATTCTTACCTCTCAGTGGGTTTAAGTCCCAATCCAAAGACTTACTGCTGATGCTCCAATGCAGAGAGTGCTGCTCCCTCAGAGGTGACCCTGTCGGATGAGACAATAAGCCCAGGCCCTATCTGCCCTCACAGGTGGATGTAAAAGATGCCATGGTACTGTTCTGAAGAAGAGCAGGGGAGTTGTCCCTAGTGTCCTGGTCAATATTTATCTCTAAAACTATCTGGTCATTACCACATTGTTGTTTGTGGGATCTTGCTGCGCACAAATTGGCTGCTGCTAAGTAAACATTCTATATCTGTCTCTTTGCCTCACTCTGCTTTTGTACCTGTCTCCTCCATCTTTCTATCCATTTCTGAATCACACTGTGCCTCTTTATAGTATCATAAAGTCATAATCATAGAGTAATAGAGTTATACAGCACAGAAACAGACCCTTCGGCCCATCATGTCCGTGCTGGCCATCAAGCACCTATCTATTCTAATCCCATTTTCCAGCACTTGGCCCATAGCCCTGTACGCTGTGGCATTTCAAATGCTTATCTAAATATTTCTTAACTGTTGTGAGGGTTCCTGCCTCTACCACCCCCTCAGGCAGCATGTTCCAGGTTCCAACCACTCTCTGAGTGAAAAAAATTTACCTCAAGTCCTCCTTCCCCTTACCTTAAATCTAAGCCCCTGATTATTGACACCTCCGCTAAGGGGAAAAGTTTCTTCCTATCTACCCTATCTATGCCTCTATCAGGTCCCACCTCAGCCTTCTCTGCTCTAAGGAAAACAACCCCAGCCTATCCAGTCTCTCTTCATAGCTGAAAATCTCCAGCCCAGGGAACATCCTGGTGAATCTCCTTTGCACCTTCTCCAGTGCAATCACATCCTTCCTAAAGTGTGGCGATCAGAACTGCACACACTACTCCAGCTGTGGCCTCACTAGCATTTTATACAGTTCCAACATAACCTCCCTGCTCTCATATTTTATGCCTCAGTTAATAAAGGCAAGTATCCCATACGCCTTCTTAACCACCTTACCTACCTGTGCTGCTGCCTTCAGGGATCTTTGGGCATGCACACTGATCCTCAGTACTTCCTAGAGTCCTACCATTCATTGTGTATTCCTTTGCCATGTTAGTCCTCCCAAAATGCATCACCGCACACTTCTCAGGATTAAGTTCCATTTGCCACTGCTCTGCCCATCTTACCAGCCCATCTATAACATCCTGCAATCTAAGGCTTTCCTCCTCACTGTTTGCGACACCACCAATTTTCGTGTCATCTGCGAACTTACTGATCATACCTCCTATTTCACGTCTAAATCATTAATGTAGACTACAAACAGCAAGGGACCCAACACTGATGCCTGTGGTACACCACTCACCACAGGCTTCTAATCGCAAAAACAATCTATGACCATCACCCTCTGCCTCCTGCCACTAAGCCAACTTTGGATCCAATTTGCCAAATTGCCCTGAATCCCAAGGGCTCTTACCTTCTTGACCATTCCCCCATGCGGGACTTTAGTGAAAAGTCTTAGTGAAGACTACATCAACCACACTACCCTCACCTACACAACTAGTCATCTCCTCGAAAAATTCAGTCAAATTTGTTAGGCATGATCTCCCCCTGACAAAGCTAGGTTAATTATCCCCTATTAATCCCTACCTCTCCAAGCGGAGATTAATCCTGTCCCTCAGAACTTTTTCCAATAGTTTTCCTACCACCGATGTTAGATTTACTGGCCTGTACTTACCTGGTTTATCCCTCTTACCACCCTTCTTGAATAACGGTACCAATCTCTAGTATAAACAAAAACAAAAATTGCTGGAAAAGATCAGCAGCTCTGACAGCATCTGCAGAGAGGAAGACAGATTTAACGTTTCGAGTCTGTATGACTCTTCATCAGAACCAAAGAGAAATAGAAATGTGGTGAAATTTAAGCTGTTTAAGTGGGGGTGGGACAGATGGAGCTGAATAGAGGCCCAGTGATAGGTGGAAGCAAAGGAGAGATTGCCAAAGGTGTCATAGACAAAAGGTCAAAAGGGTGTTATAGTGATGGCCCTGGTCGTGTATTCACTATACCCCCTGACCTTCCCCTCTCTGATGCTGAACGTTCAGTGCTCAGCAAAGGGTTCAATTTCATACCCTTACGCCCTCACCTCAATGAATTTCGGGCTCGGCACGATGCTGAACTCTTCTTCCACCGTCTTCGTCTCCGGGCTCACTTCTTTGGGCAGGAGTCCTCTCCCACTTCAACGGATCCTTTCACCCGCCTCCAATATTCTCCCTCCACCTGGACCCCTCCCTCTGGATTCTTACCTTCTCTTGATCTTTTCATTGAGAACTGTCGGCGTGACATCAGTCGTCTCAATTTCTCTGCTCCTCTCACCCACTCTAACCTGTCTCTCTCTGGACTTGCCGCATTCTGTTCTCTCAGATCCAACCCTGACATTGTCATCAAAGCTGACAAGGGTGGTGCTGTTGTTGTCTAGCGCACTGACCTCTATCTCACAGAGGCTGAGCATCAACTCGCAGGCACTCCCTCCTACCTCTCCCTGGACCATGACCCCACCACCGAACATCAAGCCATTGTTTCCAGGACTGTCACTGACCTCATCTCCTCTGGGGATCTCCCTCCCACAGCTTCCAACCTGATAGTTGCCCAATCTCGGACGGCCCGCTTCTACCTCCTACCCAAAACCCACAAACAGAACTGTCCCAGCAGACCGATCGTGTCAGCCTGTTCCTGCACCATGAAACTCATATCTTCCTATCTTGAGTCCATTCTCTCTCCCCTTGTCCAGTCTCTTCTCACCTATATCCACAATTCCTCTGACACCCTACATCATATCAACAATTTCCAGTTCCCTGGCCCCAACCGTCTCCTCTTCACCATGGACGTCCAATCCCTCTACACCTCCATCCCCCACCAGGATGGTCTGAGGGCCCTTAGCTTCTTCCTTGAACAGAGACCCAAACAATCCCCATCCACCACTACTCTCCTCCGTCTGGCTGAACTTGTTCTCACACTGAACAATTTCTCCTTCAACTCCTCTCACTTCCTCCAAATAAAAGGTGTGACTATGGGTACCCGCATGGGCCCCAGCTATGCCTGTCTCTTTATGGGGTATGTGGAACATTCCTTGTTCCAGTCCTACTCAGGCCCCCTTCCACAACTCTTTCTCCGGTACATCGATGATTACTTCGGTGCCGCTTCATGCTCTCGTCGGGACTTGGAAAAATTTATTACTTTTGCTTCCAATCTCCACCCCTCCATCATTTTCACGTGGTCCATCTCTGACACTTCCCTTCCCTTCCTCGACCTCTCTGTCTCAATCTCTGGTGATAGACTGTCCACCAATATCCATTACAAGCCTACCGACTCTCACAGCTACCTCGACTACAGCTCCTCACACCCCGCTTCCTGTAAGGACTCCATCCCATTCTCTCAGTTCCTTCACCTCCGTCGCATCTGTTCCGATGATGCTACCTTCAAAAACTGTTCTTCTGACATGTCCTTCTTCTTCCTTAACTGAGGTTTTCCACCCACGGTCGTTGACAGGGCCCTCAACCGTGTCTGGCCCATCTCCCGCGCATCCGCCCTCACACCTTCTCCTCCTTCCCAGAAACATGATAGTGTCCCCCTTGTCCTCACTTATCACCCCACCAGCCTCCGCATTCAAAGGATCATCCTCCGCCATTTCCGCCAACTCCAGCATGATGCCACCACCAAACACATCTTCCCTTCACCCCCACTGTCAGCATTCTGTAGGGGCTCTTCCCTCCGGGACACCCTGGTCCACTCCTCCATCACCCCCTACTCCTCAACCCCCTCCTACGGCACCTTCCCATGCAACCGCAGAAGGTGCAACACCTGCTCCTTTATTTCCCCTCTCCTCACTGTCCAAGGGCCCAAACACTCCTTTCAAGTGAAGCAGCATTTCACTTGCACTTCCCACAATTTAGTCTACTGCATTTGTTGCTCCCAATGCAGTCTCCTCTACATTGGAGAGACCAAACGCAGACTGGGAGACTGCTTTGCAGAACACCTGCGGTCTGTCTGCAAGCATTACCCAGACCTCTCTGTCGCTTGCCATTTTAACACTCCACCCTGCTCTCTTGTCCACATGTCTGTCCTTGGCTTGTTGCATTGTTCCAGTGAAGCTCAACGCAAACTGGAGGAACAGCACCTCATCTTCCGACTAGGCACTTTACAGCCTTCCGGACTTAACATTGAGTTCAACAACTTCAGACCATGTACTCTCTCCTCCATCTTTAGCCCCTTTTTAATCCCCTTTTTTTCTAATAATTATTATATATTTATATATATATTTTTTTTCTTTTCCCACTTATTTCTATTATTAGGTTTAAAATGTATTTCCATCCATTGTTTTATCTCCACCTTTTAGCCTATTTCGATCCCTTCCCTTCCCCCCACCCCACCCTCACTAGGGCTATCTGTTACTTGCTCATCCTGCTTTCTACCCTTAATGTCCCCATTAGCACATTCCTTAGCTAATATCACCACCGTCAACACCCCTTTGACCTTTTGTCTATGACATCTTTGGCAATCCCTCCTTTGCCTCCATGTATCACTGGCCCTCTATCCAGCTCAAAAACAGAATTACCTGGAAAAACTCAGCAGGTCTGGCAGCATCGGCGGAGAAGAAAAGAGTTGACGTTCCGAGTCCTCATGACCCTTCGACCGAACTTGAGTTCGAGTCCAAGAAAGAGTTGAAATACTCTATCCAGCTCCACCTGTTCCACCCCCCTTAAACAGCTTATATTTCACCACATTTCTATTTCTCTTCACTTCTGATGAAGAGTCATACAAACTCGAAACGTTAACTCTGTCTTCCTCTCTGCAGATGCTGTCAGACCCGCTGAGCTTTTCCAGCTATTTTTTGTTTCAGATTTCCAGCATCCGCAGTATTTCGCTCCAATCTCTAGCATGTTTTTTATTTGTCTCTCTCACTTCCTCTATTTCTCCAACCCTCCTCGGACTTTCTCTAACTTTCCTTATGCTCCTGGCCTAAGTTGGGTCACATTTGCTCTGTTGGTCAGCTGAACGCAGCATTATCGGAGTGCCTGTGTGAGTGAAACCCTTAGTGTTGTCTAACACAGTTGTCTAAAGCCTTAGTGCTGTCTAAACAACACAGTAACAATGAATGAAAATGTCTGTCCCAAAACGTTGCTTCAGAATTGCATGCTATCGAAACGATTTCAAGCAGGATCGCTCAGAACGCTTGGATTAGGTGCCTCCACCATGACTGCAGCCTACACTGACAACAGCTTGCATTTATATAGCGCCTTTGACAAAGTTAAACATTGCTTCATAGCAGCGTTATGAGAACAATCTGACACTGACCCACCTAAGGAGATATTAGAACAGGTGATCAAAAGCTTTGGTCACAGAGGTAGATTTGAAGGAACATCTTAAAGAGAGGTAGAAAGATGGAGACATCTAGGAAGGGAATTCCAGAGCTTAGGGCCCAGGCAGCTGAAGACACGGCCACCTATGGTGGAATAATTAAAATCGGGGATGTTCAGTTGGAGGAGGGCAGAGACCTTGGTGGCTTTTGGGGCTGGAGGAAGCTACAGAGGGAGGGGCGAGGCCATGGGGGGATTTGAAAACAAGGATGAAAAATTTGATCATTGAAGTGTTGTTTAACCAGGAGCCAATGTAGGTCAGTGAGAACAGAGGTAATTGGTGAACAGGGCCTTGATGTAATGTTAATCTTATTGCAGAAGTGGTTATTGTGGGTTATACCAGTGAAAATCAGGTGGACCTATTATATCCTTTTAAAATTACAACAGAGATCTCAGAATTTCTATGTTTTTGTTCTTTTTCAAGTTTTCTTTCCTCTTTATGACCTCAGTGTCTTTTTCGATCCTATATCTCCATCACCAAGGCTGCCTATTTCCACCTCTGTAATACCACCTTTCTCTGTTCCTACCTCAGCTCATCTGCTGTTATCTCTAGAATTCACTGTTCCAGCACTGCCCTGGGTGGTCTCCCATCTTCCGCTCTCTGTAGACTTCATCTCATTCCAAAACTCTGCTACCCACTTCCAAACTTGCAACAAGTCCCATTCACCCATCACTCTTTGTGCTTGCTGACCTATAGTCTCCCAGTCCAGCAATGTGCTGAATTTAAAACTCTCATCATTGCATTCAAAGCCCTTCAAGCCCTCGTTCCTCCCAATCTCCCCCAACCCTATGGCCATCCGAAATCTCTGCTCCTCCAATCCTGGCCTCTTGTACATCCCATTTTCTTTAATGTGGTCAAATGTCCCAAGGCAGTTCACTGGAGTGTACTCATATCTAAAACAAAAACAGAATTACCTGGAAAAACTCAGCAGGTCTGGCAGCATCGGCGGAGAAGAAAAGAGTTGATGTTTCGAGTCCTCATGACCCTTCTGTCGAAGGGTCATGAGGACTCGAAACGTCAACTCTTTTCTTCTCCGCCGATGCTGCCAGACCTGCTGAGTTTTTCCAGGTAATTCTGTTTTTGTTTTGGATTTCCAGCATCCGCAGTTTTGTTTTGTTTTTGTACTCATATCTAAATTGACACCAAATCAAAGGGAGAGACATTAGACAGGTCTTGGTCAAGGAGTTACATTTTAAGAAGCATCTTAAAGGATAGAGAGAGAGAGAGGGGCAGAGAGGTTTCGGGAGGGAATTCCAGAGCTTAGGCCCAGGCAGCTGAAAGCACAGCCACCAATGTTAGAATGAAGGGGAAATACCTGGAAAAACTCAACTTGAAAAACCCTTCAAGGGTCATGAGGACTCAAAACATCAACTTTGCTCTTCTCCGCCGATGCTGCCAGACCTGCTGAGTTTTTCCAGGTATTTCTGTTTTTGTTTTGGATTTCCAGCATCCGCAGTTTTTTGTTTTTATACTGGAATGAAGGGGGATGTGCAAGAGGCCAGAACTGGAAAAACACTGCATTCTTGATGGGTTGTAGGGCTGGAGGAGGTTAGAGAGACAGGGAGGAGTGAGGTCACAGGAAGATTTGAACAAGAGGATGAGAATTTTAAAAATTGAGTACTGCTGGACTAGAACCAACATAGACCAGCGAGCACAGGGATGATACGTGAACAGGGCTTAATGCAAATTAGGATCCAGGGCAGCAAAGTTTTGGATGAGCTGAAGGTTGGAATAGTGAAGTTTGGAGATAACAAAATCACAGGGCGACATGGTAAACCATCCAGGGGGCACCACATGAGGCTTCCTTTCAGCAAGAAAGCAAAAGCAACAAATATCCTGCCAAAAAAAAATCGGAGAACCAGGGGCTCGAGCTTTTCTTTTAAAATGTCACAAGTGTTTAAATTTGCATTTTTTGACACACACATTGTTGCTCTGGCTGAGTGTGTTCAGACTTACCGGCACCTGGTCGCTAATTAAATCCCACTTGTATATTGTTTCAGAGAATGAGAGCAGATCTGGCCCCCCCAGGGGACTCTTCATGGGTGTGTCAGCACTAGAGGGAGGAACAGACGGAGAGCATCTGACTGCAAAAGGGTCCTGTCTGCCTTTGCACTATGTTGATTCTAAATCTGCACAGTGAGTTGGCCCTTCCTCATTCAAAGTCAGAAGCATTTCTGAGGTGATTTGCTGAATCCCCAACGCTCCCCCGCCCCGAGTTCATGACACATTTAGGTGCTGGACCTTGCTCAGTGGCTGTGACTGGCACCTCTGAGTCAGAAGGTTGCGAATTCAAGTCCAATTCCAGAGACTCAACCTGAAATTCTAGCTTGACACTTCCCAGTGCCAGTACAGAGGGAGTGCTGCACTGTCAGAGGTGCCCTCTTCTGAATATGATGTTAAACCCAGTCCCCATCTGCCCTCACAGATGGACCCCAAGGCACAGTTTCAAAGACTCAGAGATCTTCTCCTCAACAGGTTAACAAAGCCACAAAAATTTCAGAAGGGAAAAAGCCCCTAGGTTTATTTCTAGAGGGATTAGAGAATTGAAAAGCAATAGAAGTTATATATATAAAAAAAAAACCTGTCCAGTGGTTAAGCTGTCACTCAGGGTTCTCAAAGACTTTCCGGGAGTCCCTGAAATAATTTGAAAGTGGGGATGCAGTGAGGCTGTTAATTCTGTTAACCAGCTTATATTTCAACTCTTTCTTGGACTCGAAATCAAGTTCTGTCGAAGGGTCATGAGGACTCGAAACGTCAACTCTTTTCTTCTCCGCCGATGCTGCCAGACCTGCTGAGTTTTTCCAGGTAATTCTGTTTTTGTTTTGGATTTCCAGCATCCGCAGTTTTCTTTGTTTTTATGCAGTGAGGCTGCCACCTGTGCAGAGTGAGCCGGTCGTCTCACCTGGGAGGGGAGTTCACATGGAGGAACGCTAGGGATAGTGCAAAAGTAAATACATTAAGATAGAGGCAAAATACTGCGGATGCTGGAAATCAGAACCAAAAACAAAAAATGCTGGAAAAACTCAGCAGGTCTGACAGCATCTGTGGAGAGAAAGACAGAGTTAATATTTCGAGTCTGTATGACTCTTCAAAGTCACCTTTAACATAGAGTCGTACAGATTTCAAATGTTATCTCTGTCTTTCTCTCCCCAGATCCTGTCAGACCTGCTGAGTTTCTCCAGCACTTTTTGTTTTCGTTGCAAAAGAAATATATGTTCTCTTAGACTAAAAACCATCATTAAAACTCTCTTTCCATGCAGCACTTCCACATATTAAGTATTACATTGTTTTATAATTCAGAAGGGAGGATGGTTCATCATTACGAAGCCATTTGAAAAGGCTCAGCCAAAAAGATTGGAGAATCACTACTCAGTTAGACCACACTAGGAGCACTGTGAGCCATTCTGGCCTTTGTATGGTTAAAAAGGATATAGAGACACCGGAGGTAATGCAAAAAGAAAACAATCTCCAAGGATGATCCCAGGGCTAAGAGGTTATAACTGTCAGAAAAAACTGGACAGGCTGGAGTGCAACGTGTTTCCAGAGAAGGGGAGTTTGAGCGGGCAAGCTGATAGAGGGCTTTAAAATAATGAAGGGGAACGATGAGGTGCTTTGTAGTGAAGAGGTTTCCACTTGTGGAGGAAAGGCAAAAATAATGCGGCCTGGAATATTCGAGGTGTCGCAGATACAAGATAGGAAACTAGTCCGTCAGCAGAGAAGAGAATGGGGAATGAAAATGCATTCCAAGGCACTAATTGGAAGTCAGGATTCAGATGATGGATGTGAATCGCTTGGTTCTCCCTCTCATGCATTTTGAAATCATCTGAATCCCTCAATTAGATTAGTGCCATGTATTCACTCCCATGTAGTCATTACATCCTGTTTGATCACAGTTTGTGAACGGGCACTAATCTCATTAGCCAATTGGTGCAACATGGAAACTTAATTGGGGACATTCAGACCCCCTTTGCCAACCTCTGGAGACTCACTGACGCATGTTGGAGTATCAGCCCATCGCCTGCTTTTGCCCATCAAGGTCAGTGAGTGCAGGGGGTGTGGGTGCAGGCAGAGGAGGGTGGGAGGTGGGCAGGAGGCTTGGGGGGGTGCGTAGCCAGTGATATCTGGAGTGGCGCTAAATACTACAGAAACAAGCTGCTCTCCCAGGAGCTCAACAACTTGCCTTTATATAGCACCTTTAGCTGAGCAAAACAACAAAAACTTGCATTTATCTAGCACCTTTGACATAATAAAACATCCCAAGGCGTGTAATTCAGACAAAATTTGACACTGAGCCTCATAAGGAGTTTTAGGGCAGGTGGTCAAAAGCTTGGTCAGAGAAGTAGGTTTTAAGGGGGGTCTTAAAGGAGGAGAGATAGAGGCGTAGAGAGTGGAGAGGTTTAGGGAGGGAATTGCAGAGCTTGGGGCTAAGGCAGCTGAAGGCACAGCCACCAGTGGTGGAGAAACTATAATTGGGTACGCTCGAGAGGCCAGAATTGGAGGAGTGCAGAATTCTCGGAGGCTGAAGGAGTTTACAGAGATAGCGAGGGGATGAGTGAGGCCATGGAGCCAACAGCATAGTGTCAGGGGATTGAGAATAGTGAGCTACTCCATACAGGAAAAGGAAAATCTATTGGCCTCAGCATCCCAGAAAGGCGCTATATAAATACAAATGGTTTTGTTGTTTCACACAGATGCCACGCACATTTCGGGGTGTGGGGCAAGGAAAGAGATGTAAATTGATGAGGATTTCCATCTGTGCTGCTGAAAGTAGGAACGCAGTGCATGTGGGCTGAAGACAGGATTAAACTTGCCTGTGATGCCTCTTGTGGTGGAAGAGCCAGCTGATACTCACATCCTAGACTTAAGTGAAGCACAGTTCAGTTGAGCAATGTATTGGAAAATAGTTCAGGAGGGAAAAAGAGGAACTGAATATGATTTACAAAGGAACCAATATTCTTCAATCTCTTGCATTCTCTGAAAAAAGATGAAAATATTCTCATCCTGTTGTCAATTGCTTTATTAATTATAATGCAGGGGCCGTTCATACTGAATAACACTCTGTTCCACATTCACACAGTAGCCAAGACATTTTGAAGGAGGTGTTCATGTGAAGTACTCTGTATCCAATTACAAAAGGTCTTTGATTCAACTCCATAAACATATGCTACCCTGCCAGACCCGATGCTTTTTGCCCTGGATGGCACCACATTATGACGGGTGATAAGAGGGCGAGCAGAGAGCTACAAGGCTGCAGTTCAATTGTGTGACTGTTAATCTCAGGGGTTCTGTCAGAGGGAGCTTGCCGATTAGGGTAAAACTCACGCGCCAACATTTGCCACTCAGCAACACAACACAAAGTAAAAGGTGATGTGTTCACATTGCTGTTTGTGGGATCTTGCAGTGCGTACATTGACTGCCATGTTTCCTCCATCACAGCACTTCAGTGAAGTACTTCACTGGCTGCAAAGCACTTTTGGACATCCTGAAGTTATCCAAGAGATCTCTGCACTCTTCCAATTCTGGCCTCTTGTGCCAATTTTTATCACATCACCACTGGCGCCTGTGCTCTGGGCAATGTACATTGTGAATTGCTGGAGCCTAAAGCTCTGGAATTCACTCTCTAAAATTCTCTGCTTTTTTTCTCTTCCCTTGATGTTCTTTAAATCTTCCCTCTCTGGCCAAACTTTTGCTCATCTATCCTAAAATCTCCTCTCATGTGGCTCAGTGTCCAATTTTGTTTGATAATAATCGCTTCTATGAAATGCCTTGGGACATTTAATCAAATTAAAGTTGCGATATGGATGCAGTGAGGTTTTGTGACGCAGTGGGTAGTGTCCCTCCCACTAAGCCCGAGGCTCTGGGTTCAAGCCCCACTTCACAGGAGGTGTTTTCATGATGTGGCCAAACAGGTTGATTATCAACCTGTAAACCATTCCAATATACCCGGTGTAGGAGTGGGAGAGGTTCCTGGGCTGCTGTACTGTAGAAGGCAAGGGCAAACTGCTGCAGTTTGTTGTTAAGCGTAACCATGGGCCAATCTTTTTACAATTCACTCACGGGATGTGGGTGTCGCTGGCAAGGCCAGCATTTATTGCCCATCCCTAGTTGCCCTTGAGAAGGTGGGGGTGAGCTGCCTTCTTGAACCGCTGCAGTCCATGTGGTGTAGGTACACCCACAGTGCTGTTAGGGAGGGAGTTCCAGGATTTTGACCCAGCAACAGTGAAGGAACGGCCGATATATTTCCAAGTCAGGATGGTGTGTGACTTGGAGGGAAACTTCCAGGTGGTGGTGTTCCCTTCTATCTGCTGCCCTTGTCCTTTTAGATGGTAGCAGTCATGGATTTGGAAGGCGCTGCCTAAGGAGCCTTGGTGAGTTGGCGCAGTGAATCCTGTAGATGGTACACACTGCTGCCACAGTGCGTCAGTGGTGGAGGGAGTAAATGTTTAAGGTGGTGGATGTGGCGCCAATCAAGCGGGCTGCTTTGTCCTGGATGGTGTTCTTGAGTGTTGTGGGAGCTGCACTCATCCAGGCAAGTGGGGAATATTCCATCACACTCCTGACTTGTGCCTTGTAGATGGTGGACAGGTTTTGGGCATGGAAATCCAACAGGAGTCCATGGTCACCAACGTCTTAGGACATGATGCCTAAAGAAGGAAGATATTCATGTACGATGTAACTGATGTTCATTCCTTTCCAACTTTCTTCTTGATCCCCTGCTGTCCTGAAGATGTCAACAGGCACGTGGTCCTTCTCCTGAGTGGTGAGATTTGAAACCAATGCCTGGTCTGCGTGTTCAGCTGAGTGTAAATGATCATAACACATTTCAGGAGGGGCAGGAAGTCTTGTCCGTTTGTTACCAACCCCGAAGATAATGATCAATAATGATCAAACCAAAGAAAGGAGTTGTTTCAATTTAACACTTTTCACATCCTCAGGCCATCCCCGTGGCATTTCATGTCCAATGTCTTCCCTGTGTTTTATAGACAAGCACAACAACCAAATTGCGGACAGCAAGATCCCACAAACAGCAAGGAGAGAAGTGACCAGTTCCTCTGTTTTTGGGAGAGTTAATTGAAAAACAAACGTGAGTCAAACTTGTTCTCACCTGATGCCCACTTTCGTACAAACTTTCAGACACACACATTTGCATAAACACAGACATGTCTGTCCTCCACTGGCTTTCTGCTGCTCCCTCCAGTGACCAGTGATCTTTGTCCTGCAAGAGAGATGGAAGAATGTCAGTGGCTGTGTTGCAATGTATTTGGCTGATGTACCTGCCACAGCCGAATAGCTGGACATATGTGCAAGCTGTGACAGGTGAGTGTGGACGCTGTCAGCATTGCTTTGTGAAGATGAGCTGGAGCTGAAGGTTAGTCTTTATTGCTGTTAAGTGAGTGATTGGGCTCTGTGGCATTGAACAGCATGAGAGGTTGGTTGTGCAGTGGGTAGTGGGAGATGCCATTTGAAGATGCACTCGCTGACCTTAACCAGCTGTGTGAGGTCATTGAACATCTTATGGCACTGCAGCCAGGTTCTCAGGGCCAGGCTCCGTGAACTGACTTCCCTGGCCACCTGCTTCCATTCCTACTACAGGTTTGGTCTTGATGCCTCCTAGACCCTGTGGAGACATGGACTCTCCTCCTTTACTCTTCCATCGCTAAGGCCTTCAGCACCACATTCGAGAATCTGGGAGTCCTCATTCTGTTCTTCCAGATCTCTTTCTTCTCTGACACAGTTCCACCAGTGGTTGTAGCCAGGGTACACCTTCCCTTTAAGAAGGGCAAATGCAGTGCACTTTGTGCTAACATGCACGCTGCTGGACCTCCTGCTGAGCGTGCAGCCAGTCAGTAGCCCACTTTGCATTCGGCTACACAATTCAATCATATTGATGAACAGGCAATGCAGAATTTGTGTGCTGCTGGCCTTAACAGGGCCAGATGCAGGTAATCCAACATCACAAACCCCCCCACCTTATATCGGGACTATCAAATTTATACCCTACACATTCTCAAACACAGCAGCTCCTCTCTCACACTCCCTCAATCATGTACATGCTCTCTCTCTCTCACACTCTCTCAATCACATTCTCTCCTCTCTCTCTCTCTCTCACACTCTCTCAATCACACTCTCCTCTCTCTCTATCTCTCTCACACACTCTCTCAGTCACAAACTCTCTCCTCTTACATTCTCACACACGCTCTCATGGTCCCTCTTACACTCACTTTCTCAAATACTCTTTCTCATAAGGATTATGCCTCTTTCACGTGGTCTCACCCTCACACACTCTCTCAATCACATACACACTCTCCTCTCTCTCGAACACTCTTTCAATCACACAGCACACACACACACACACACACACACACACACACACACACCACACACACACACACACACACACACACACACACACACACGCACACACTTCCTCTCTTAAACTCTCTCAATCATACTCACTCGTCTCTTTCACACACCCTCCCTCACAGACACACACACGCATGCACTTCAAAGTAGCGACCACCTGACAGTGTTCAGGAGTAGGAAACCTAACTGAAATTCCCCTCCACATCATTAACCTAGGATGCTGGAACAAAATATGTCACACCTTCAACTACCTGCACCTCCCCCACCCCAAGAACCAAATTTGTAGCTTCATTGGGTGTAAGAGGACAACAAATCAGAACAGTGTGCTACTGCAAATCACATCCTTTGAAAAGAGCACTGGCAATCCCATGTTTTAGTCCTCCTGACCACACAGGTATGTGGGTAGCAAGGTGATGAAAGATCCTTTCCTTTGGTTCCCATAATTCGGCATTAGAAATTCCTAAATGGAAGATAAGGGGCTTGTGGGTGGACAAACATCTGGAGTTGGCAATCTGCTCTCCCAGTTAATTGGACCAAAGCAAAAATTTGCCTTGGCTGACGCAGGCAAGTAAAGCCCTCTAGAATTCCAGTACATTGGAATAATAGCTCACCAATTTTATTTTGTCTAGTGACGCAATAATCTGGGATAATGAGACACTCATTTAACTCAGGCCTGCAAATTTACATTTTGTTTTCAGTCATATTATTGTTGTTAAGGGGCTCTACAGATTAACACAATGGAACATAGTCTGCTGTAACCAAATGAGTAAAGGAAAAAAGAGGAGAGCTGCTTTTTTTTTAACACAATGACTCAATTTTTTCTCCTACTTTGCAATTGTTTCAAACTCTAAAGAAATAGAAACAGGAAATGGTGGAAATACCAAGAGATGTGTCAACAGTTTGATAAGGACAGTGTAGAGGGAGCTTTACTCTGTATCTAACCCCATGTTGTACCTGTCCTGGGAGTGTTTGATGGGGACAGTGTAGAGAGAGCTTTACTCTGTATCTAACCCTGTGCTGTACCTGTCCTGGGAGTGTTTGATGGGGACAGTGTAGAGAGAGCTTTACTCTGTATCTAACCCTGTGCTGTACCTGTCCTGGGAGTGTTTGATGGGGACAGTGTAGAGAGAGCTTTACTCTGTATCTAACCCCGTGCTGTACCTGTCCTGGGAGTGTTTGATGGGGACAGTGTAGAGGGAGTTTTACTCTGTATCTAACCCCATGCTGTACCTGTCCTGGGAGTGTTTGATGGGGACAGTGTAGAGGGAGATTTACTCTGTATCTAACCCTGTGCTGTACCTGTCCTGGGAGTGTTTGATGGAGACAGTGTAGAGGGAGTTTTACGCTGTGCACAACTAATGCCTTTCAAAAGGGAGGAATGCTGGACAGGAAACATAGAAGCTTTAGGAATAGGAAGAGGCCACTGTCCCTTGGTCCTCTTCCGCTATTCAGTGAGATAATGAATGATCCGTACCTTAACAGCAATTACCCACCTTTGCCCCATTTCTCCTCATATCTGAGGGGTTGACCTCATTGAGGTGTTGAAAATGATAGAGTCTTTGATAAGGTCAAATGAAAAAGAAAATTTCATATTTGGAGGTATTTACCTTGAGAAAGCACCTTCACAACCTCCGGACATCCCAGAGAGTTACACTGCCAGCAAAATACTTTGGACGTGTAGACACTGTTGTCATGTAGGAAATGCAGTAGCAATGAGACCGTGACCAGATAAATTGGTTTAGTGATGTTGGCTGGAAGATAAATATTGGCCAGGGCCTAAAGAAAGCATGTTCTCCTGTGGAGGAATCTAAAACAAAGGGGAACAATTTTAAAATTAAAACTTGGATGTTCGGGAGTGAAATCAGGAAGAACTTTTTGTGCAGTGAGTAAAGTGATGAATTCCCCAGTGGAGGTGGATGACAATTAGAGGAACCGACAGCCATTTGTTATATTGAAGGCTTCAGGTAACGAGATCAGTTTAAAGATTTTGACACATACTATACTGTCCCCAGGGAACAATCCTTATTTGTTTCTTAGTCACTCACTCATCCCATCTTAAGAAAACAGAGAAAATAACATTGCTCAAGATTGCAGATCTACAAACACTGTCAGACAGAAATACACTCCCTGACCCATCCAGACTGTCCAGCAATACTGTGGTACTTAGTGTCAAGGCTGTATGCGCTCTCACTCCACCAATAAAAAGACCATAGGAGAGGCAACAAAACAGAGAAAAACCTGGGAGAATAGAAAATCTGGGAGATTCCTCTCCAAGGCCCTTGGGCAGTCGAAACAAGTCCAGGAAAAAAAACTTTGGCCCTGATCATTCCTTTCTGTAGCCGTGTCTGGTACAGGGTGTCTGGCCAGTTGTTTAATTTACCGCAAGGTGGTTTAAGGAGTCAGTTCAAACTGAGATGAAGAGAAATTTCTTCTCTGAGGGGATTGTGAACCTTTAGAATTCTCTACCCCGGAGAGTGTGGATGCTCAGTTGATGAGTATATTTAAGACAGATGTCGGTTAAGTTTCGGACACTAATGGACCCAAGGGATGGTGCGGGAAGGCAGAGTTGGCGTAGGAGATCAGCTGTAATCTTATTGAATGGCAGAGCAGGCTCGAAGGGCAAGATGGACTATTCCTGAGACTATTTCATTGGCTTTAGTGTATTCAGCAATCCAGGCCCTAAGCTCTGGAATTCCCTCCCTAAATCTCTCCACCTCTTTATCTCTCTCTCCTTCTTTAAAATGCTCCTAAAACCCAAATCTTTAAACCAAGCTTTTGGTAACCTATCCTAATATCTCCATTTCTGGCTCAGTGTTTGATGACCCTCCTTCAGTCCGCCTTGGGATGATTTACTATGTTAAGAGCATTATATAAATGTAAATGGTTGTGGTTGTTGAAAGGTGGACTGAGATGTGTATACAAGGCATCATTTCAAAGATCGCAGATCATACAAAACTGGAAATGTAAACAATGTGGAGGTTAGTAACAAACTTGAGAAGGGAACAGACAGAATGGTGAAATGGGCAAGCAAGTGACAGATGAAATTTAATGCACAGAAGTGTGAATTGATGCTTTCTGGTAGGAGGAATGAGGACAGGCAATAATCGTACAATTTTAAAGAGGGTGCAGGAATGGGGAAGCCTGGGCTGTAGACAAACAAACCTTTGAAGATGGTGGGAAGTTCAGAGGGCTGTTAAAATGAACAGGGGATCGTGGGTTTTATTAATAGGGGAATAGAGTTCAAAACGCAAGGAGGTTATGCTGTACCTATATAAAATACTGCTTAGGGTTCTGGTTTAACTTTTATTCATGCATGAGACATGGGCATCATTGGCTAGGCCAACATTTACTGCCCATCTCTAATTGCCCTTGAGAAGGTGCTGGTAAGCCACCTTTGAACCACTGCAGTCCATGCGGTGTAGGTACACCCACAGTGCTGTTGGAAGGGAGTTCCAGGATTTTGACCCAGTGACAGTGAAGGAACAGCGATATATTTCCAAGTCAGGATGATGAGTGGCTTGGAGGGGAACTTGTGAAGTCCCCATGTGTCTGCTGCCCTTGTCCTTCTAGATGGTAGTGGTCATGGGTTTGGAAGGTGTTGTCGAAGGAGCCTTGGTGGTTGCTGCAGTGCATCTTGTAGATGGTACACACTGCTGCTACTGTGCGTCGATGTGGAGTGAGTGAGTGAATGTTTGTGGATGTGGTACCAATCAAACAGCCTACTTTGTCCTAGATGGTGTTGAGCTTCTTGAGTGTTGTTGGAGCTGCACTCATCCAGGCAAGTGGAGAGTATTCCGTCACACTCCTACTTGTATCTTGTAGATGGTGGACAGACTTTGGGGAATCAGGAAATGAGTTACTCTACAGAATTCCTAGCCTCTAACCTTTTTCTCTATTCATTCATGGAATGTGGGCTTCATTGGCTGGGCCAGCATTTAGTGCCCATCTCTAATTGCCCTTGAGAAGATGGTGGTGAGCTGCCTTCTTGAACCGCTGCAGTCCATGTGGTGTAGGTACACCCACAGTGCTGTTAGTTCCAGGATTTTGATCCAGCAACAGTGAAGGAATGGCGATATATTTCCAAGTCAGGGTGGTCAGTGGCTTGGAGGGGAACTTCCAGGTGGTGGTGTCCCCGCTCTTGTATTTATAGTACAGTATTTATATGGCTATTCCAGTTCAGTTTCTGGTCAATGCAATTCAGCGACAGTAGTATCATTGAATATCAAGGGGCAATGGTTAGGTTCCCTCTTGTTGGAGATAGTCATTGTCTGGCACTTGTGTGGCATGAATGTTACCTGTCACTTGTCAGACCAAGCCTGGATATTGTCCAGTTCTTGCTGCGTTTGGACATGGACTGCTTCAGTACCTGAGGAGTCACGATTGGTGCTGAACATTGTGCAATCATCAGTGAACATCGCCACTTCTGACCTTATGATGGAAGGAAGGTCATTGATGAAGCAGCTGAAGATGGTTAGGAGGAGGACTTTACCCTGAGGAACTCCTGCAGTGATGTCCTGGAGCTGAGATGACTGAACTCCAACAACTACAACCATCTTCCTTTGTGCTAGGTATGAATCCAACCAGTGGAGAGTTTTCCCCCGATTCCCATTGACTCAGTTTTGCTAGGGCTCCTTGATGTCACACTCGGTCAAATGCTACCTTGATGTCAAGGGCAGTCATTCTCACCTCACCTCGGGAGTTCAGCTTTTTGGTCCATGTTTGAACCAAGGCTGTAATGGGGTCAGGGACTGAGAGGTCCAGGCAGAACCCAAACCGAGCATCCGTGAGTAGGTTATACACTCAGGTGGAGTATTGTGTCCAAGTTTAGATATCACCCTGTTGAAAGGATGTCTGGATATAGAGGACATTTACTAGAATGGTATCAGTGATGAGGGATTTTATTTAATGTGGTGAGACTGGAAAGCTTGAGGTTGTTTTCCTTAGAGCAGAGAGGCTTTGGGGAGATTTAATAAAAATGTTCAAAATGATGAAGGCTTTTGGCAGAGTAAATAAGGAGAAACTGTTTCCAGCTAGAAAAGGGTTGGCAACCAGAGGGCACAGATGATAGTAAAAGAATCAGAGGCGATATGAGAAAACTTTTTTTGCACAGTGAGTTGTTGTGATTTGTGCCTGAAAGAATGGTGGGAACAGATTCAATAGGAACTTTCAAAAGGGAATTGGATGCATACTTGAAAGGAAAAAGATTTGCAAGACAATGGGGAAAGAGAAGGGGCATTGGGTCTCATTGAATAGTTCTTTCAAAGAGCTGGCACAGACACGATGGGCCAAATGGTCTCCTTTAGGCCGCAGGATTCTTGTGATTCTACGTTCAAATGACAATCGCATTCAGCTCCGCCTGCTAATGGGTAGCGAGAGGCCACGCAAACTGACTCAAGCAGAGGAAATAAAACTTTATCTGTGAGCATTAATTGTGCTTATTGTAAAACCATTACAGGCCATATTCAGGAAATATTATTTGTGCTTGCAATCCGCTGCTATTTATAACACTTACATAGGAAACAATCGGACTGCAATGTGTTCATATGTAGGGTTTCAGCTGGATTGGTTTATTTGAGCTGCAAGTGTAGAGCAGATAACTGCCACTCTTTCATCATCTGCATTACCACAGTGCAAACCACAGAGGCTTGAGTTTCTACAAAAGCGGTCAAGCTTTTGCTGGTGGATGGGGGACAGTTGGAAGAGTTTTGTACTAATTTTGCGTGCATTCGTACTTCAATGAAGCTGCGGGCATGTCATCTTCTTTTGGGACTGGGCCGGGAGGTGGGGTGGGGGGGCGGGGGGGCCGGCGGTTGACACATTAAGTATTTCCTGTTGAAAGCCATTCACTTCCGGTTCCTACACTGTGAAATCACAGCCAGTCAGGGATTCGTTTGTGAAAATGCGGGTGGGTAAAGAGCAAAGGGGAACTCAGTCTTGATTCTATAAACAGTCTTTTTCGTCTGAGAAGAGGAGGAGATCATATCAGAGACTGACAATGTTGGAGGTGTGGCCTCTGGGACCTTTGAGTTGTTTCTGAATGTTATTCGTTCAGGGTACAACTGAGAAAAGATTTGCAATTCTACAGCGCCCTTCATGACTTTAAGACATTCCAAAGTATTAGACAGCCAATGACATTCTTTTGAAGTGTAGTCACTGTTGCAATGTAGAAAATGCAGCAGCCAATTTGTGCACAGCAAGCTCCCACAAACAGCAACGTGATAAATAACCAGGTAGTTATGTCTTTAGCGATGCTGTTTGGGGATAAATATTGGCCCAGGACACCGGGGAGAACTACTCCCTGCTCTTCTCTGAAATAATGGCCGTGCGGCCTTTTGCTTTCACATGAAAAGGCAGATGGGGCCTCAGTTTAACAGCTCATTCAAAGGATGACAACCGCAATAGTGCAGGGCTCCCCTCAGAATCAAGATTGCTACGCAGACAGTCACAGCTGACATTTTTCGACCCTCGGGGCTATCTGACTATTTGTACATTACAACAGTGACTTCATTGGCTATAAAGTGCTTTGGGACATCCTGAAGTCAAAGTAGGCGCTATAGGAATGCAGGTTCATTCAAGTTTTTACATTCTTCCTGTCAAATTTTTTAGTAACTTTTCCTGGAATTTCTATGTAATAAAAGTGCTACTTGTTGCAACTCTCCCTCAATGCCCAGTCAGTTCCCCTTTTACTAAAAACATGCAAACTTCTCAAGTCAGCCTAGCCCAGTGAGAAAGGACCAAAACTGTTATTTTTTTTAATATATTCCTTATCTCAGCCTGAAAGAACAAGAAGAAAAAAAAATTGAGTCACCAAATTGACATCTGGCAGGACGCAAATCCATGCGATTTATTGGTGTGTCCTATTTATGCTTGGCCCTCTCAAAACCAATGTCCAATAACACTGCAGAAATCACAGAAACAAGACACCTCAACTGTGTCAGAGTCATGACAGAGGGTGATGACAGGAAGGCAGGGCCAGCACCAATCAGGGTTCGGACCTGTTAGTGATTTGCAAAATTCCATGAGTTAACCATACCTTAAAATATAAGTTCATGGATCCTCTGGCCCACTCTTGAGGTATCAACAGGCTGAATTCTTTCTCACTAAACACACCCCCTCCCCACTGTTTTTTTTTTAACTTTTCATTTCACCACTCCCTAACCGGCTTAGTTTCCTTTCCACCTGCAGACATTCATCGCTTGCTGCTGGAGCCCTGACCGTAACCTTTGTGCCGTGACCTTTACACCCCTGTAAGCCCAGGCAGTGTTTGGCAGGAGCCTGTCACATGCCACAGCAAGGCCCAGCCACAAGGAGTGAGGAGCAGATGGAGGCCGTTCAGCCCCTCAAGTCTGTTCTATCATTTTGCACCTCAACTCCATTTATCTGCCTTTGTTCCGTATCCCTTCATAACATTTGCCAACTAAAGTGTAACATTCTCAGTCCTGAAAGCTCTCAGCATCCACAGCTTTTTGCAGAAGAAAGTTCCACATTTTCACTAACCTTTGTGTGAAGAAATGCTTCCTGACTTCCCTCCTAAGTTGCCTGACTCTAATATTAAGATCATGTCCCCTCCCTCTTGATATTTCCATTGGAGGAAATAATTTCTTTCTATCTACCCTACGGAAGACTTATAACAAGATAAACACCTCAATCACATCACCCCATAACCTTCATTACTCAAGGGAATGCAAGCCTAGTCTATGCAACTTGATTGAGGGAGGAATGTTCACCAGGACATCAGGAGAACTTCCACCTGTCCTTCAAATAATGCCTTGGAATCCTTCACCAATTCAACAGGTAGAGTGTCATTTTAACACCTTATCTGAAGTGAACCTCTAAAAGCGTGGACAATATCTGGGAGTGGGTTTTGAATCCTGCCCAAAGGGATGGGACTCTCTCCATTTGTTGATCAAACTCCAATATGAAATGAGTTTGGTGTGTTCCCAGTACAGTACTTGAGAATAAAATCAAAACACGGCGAAGGCTGGAAATTTGAAATGAAAACAGAAAATGCTGGAACTCAGCACGCCTGACAGCATCTGTGGAGTCAGAGAAACAGAGTTAACGTTTCGAGTCCGATATGATGCTTTTTTGAAATGTTAACTCTTTTTCTCTCTCCACAGTACTTGAGGAAGTTGTTTAGACATCAATTAACACAACAAACAATTAGCATGGACGGTAAAAGGACTATAACTTGTGCACCGTGGGGACTTCAACTGACCTTGTGATTGAGACAGACTCTTCAAGCGCGAAACAGGGAGCCTCACCCAACAAGAAATGATTGGCAGAGAAACCCAAATTGGAAATTTGTTCTATTTTTAATAAAAACTTGCATCTATATTGCGCTTTTCATGTAAAATGTCCCAAGGTGCCTCACAGGAGTGTAACCGGGTAAGCTCCTGACCACAGGTCTACACCAGAGTGAAGACCACGCATTTCCATCTGTTATGTCACCATCCATCCCTACTCCCCTTGTGATTCAAAAGGAATTACAAAGCAGCAATGTAAAGCGATTGAAAGTGTTCAGAAAAGGACTTGCAGAGCCATTCTAGGTCCTAATTCCCACAGTTTCTCCGATGCCTTATGCAATTGCACTCTGGAGACACTCAAAAACAGATGAGATCAACTCTGCCATTCTTTCATGAGAACGCTGCCAAACTCCACAGTTGTTATCCACAGACAGATATCACAGCAACTCCAGCTACAGAACTCAAAATGACGATGTAAAGTGACTAGCTTTAAGCATAGTCCAATGCAACATCACAATGAATAAACGCTAATGACTGTTAAGCTTTGAACCCTCAAAACATAAACATCCTAATCCAACGGTCAATATGTTATTTTACTCTGCTCTCGCTATCATTTTTGTATTTTAATATTTTACTTGGAAAAATTATTGATTGTAAAATTTATCTCAATTCGAAATCTAAATGAACTTCCACGGCCTAGTGGCCCCACCATAGTGAGCTGAGATTCAGGTGGCTCAAACACTCTTCTTGCCACAAATTCTAGCAGATCCACATGAAACAGACCTGGACCATCTCTGCTCACACAATGCAAACATGATCATAAAAAAATATAAGAAATAGGAGGCGTAGGCCATTCAACCTTTCGAGCACACGCTGCCATTCAGTGGGATCATGGCCGATCTTCTACCTCAACTCCATCTTTCTGCTCTATTTCTGTATCCCTTAATTCCTTTAGTGTCCAAAAATCTATCGATCTCAGTCTTAAATATACTCAACGACTGAGCATCCACAGCCCTCTGGAGTACAGCGTTCCAAATAGTCACCAGTCTCTGAGTAAAGAAATTTCTCAGTCCCAAATGCAAACACCCTTATTCTACGAGTATGAAACTCCCCCTAGTTTGCCCCTAACTGATGTCATGGATGCATTTTCTACTGTTTTTACTCTTACATGTGTCCTGAACACATTTCAGGAAATGCAGCAACCCAGTCTCCAACTTGGATGCTGAATAATGGCCTCAAACTTTGCAATTTCCTGACATGCACTCAGAGGAGCACCTTGCATGATCGAGTGAAGGTTTACGCCTTTGCTTTACTCTGTGTCTAACCCTGTGCTGTACCTGCCCTGGGAGTGTTTGATGGGGACAGTGTAGAGGAAGCTTTACTCTGTATCTAACTCTGTGCTGTACCTGTCCTGGGAGTGTTTGATGGGGACAGTGTAGAGGGAGCTTTACTCTGTATCTAACCCTGTGCTGTACCTGTCCTGGGAGTGTTTGATGGGGACAGTGTAGAGGGAGATTTACTCTGTATCTAACCCCATGCTGTACCTGTCCTGGGAGTGTTTGATGGGGACAGTGTAGAGGGAGCTTTACTCTGTATCTAACCCTGTGCTGTATCTGTCCTGGGAATGTTTGATGGGGACGGTGTAGAGGGAGCTTTACTCTGTATCTAACCCCGTGCTGTACCTGTCCTGGGAGTGTTTGATGGGGACAGTGTAGAGGGAGCTTTACTCTGTATCTAACCCTGTGCTGTACCTGTCCTGGGAGTGTTTGATGGGGACAGTGTAGAGGGAGCTTTACTCTGTATCTAACCCTGTGCTGTACCTGTCCTGGGAGTGTTTGATGGGGACAGTGTAGAGGGAGCTTTACTCTGTATCTAACCCTGTGCTGTACCTGTCCTGGGAGTGTTTGATGGGGACAGTGTAGAGGGAGCTTTACTCTGTATCTAACCCTGTGCTGTACTTGTCCTGGGAGTGTTTGATGGGGACAGTGTAGAGGGAGTTTTACTCTGTATCTAACCCCGTGCTGTACTTGTCCTGGGAGTGTTTGATGGGGACAGTGTAGAGGGAGCTTTACTCTGTATCTAACCCCGTGCTGTACCTGTCCTGGGAATGTTTGATGGGGACAGTGTAGAGAGAGCTTTACTCTGTATCTAACCCTGTGCTGTACCTGTCCTGGGAGTGTTTGATGGGGACAGTGTAGAGAGAGCTTTACTCTGTAGTTGTATCTCTCACTCTATGAAGAAACATTTCAGTTTCTCCTGGAGCTCTCACACTGACAATCACCAGAAAGAAGTTAAAAATCGTTGCTAAAAACAAATGTTGGTTGCAAAAAAAATGTTTTTATCATTTTTTATTATCACTTTTAGCAATGTTCATGAGGAATAATGATGATAACATACACATTTATACAGATAATTATATAAACATGTTGTACATATTTAACCAATAACTTAATCTACCAACAAAAAATAAAACAAGGTAAAGAATGTAAATACTGCGAGAAAACAAAATGTTTATGATGATAGATACAAAATAATTTAAAAATCTTCACTGCTGAAGAGACTACACTGCAGTGAGTGACAATATATTGCACCTTGTCCTCTTATTCTGATTTTTTTTTTAGTTTTTTTTCTTAAAAAATATTTTTGTCAGTAACTCTCCCCTGCCTTGACATTCCCAGATGAAAAAAAATCAGCTTCCTTTCTAATTAATATTCAGCTGTACCATATTTTAAAAAACACACACCGGGTGTCAATTCATTCGACGAAAGAGAAAAAGATTTTTTTAAAATTGTATCTCACGTGATATTAATTGCCCTCCCTCTCTTCTGCCCCCTCCAATATTATACATAACCTATACAAAGTGCAGCTATATATACTGAGTGCCACCAGCAAACCATCCTATAAACGTTTGAAGCGGATTTTTAATATGGCTGTTCAGTCCTTGAGAAATATTCATGAAATATTTTTAACAACCCGATTTATTATTTATGAAGTTGAAAAGAAAAATGACATGACTACCACTTGAAAATAAAGTTCGCTGTCTCCCTTTACTTCCACTTTATACCATCCCAAGGAAAACCCAGACTGCTAAAGCATTTTATTTGTCTTTTTTTTAAATGCCACTTACATACATGCTATCTAAGACATGTTCAGGAGTGGAATGGAATGAAAGAGCAAACTTGCATTTGTATCACGCCTTTGCAAATTCTCAAGGCAAAACACAACAAAAGAGCTATCATCCAGTCACTGTTATAGTCAAACACTGTAATATTGGACTGTACAGTTTATTTCCAGTTGCTATTTCGATGGGATGCCCAGAACAGAAAACATTTCAAGGTTCGAGAAGAGGAAGATGCTCACTAATCGCAGCTCCTGGGAGTTTTTACAGTGTGAGCTGCTCTGCTTGTCATCCCATCTCCCCAGTATCCTCCCAGTCCCCAAAGACACAATATAATCATCAGATCTCAAGAACGTGGACAGGAATACCCTTTCCCCTTCCACCATGTAGAAACTCACATGGTGCAAGCACAAGTATTGGAGCGGAGGACAATGTATTTAATAGGACATTCTTCTCTCCCCTGCCTCCCCGGGTCCAGTTCAACACCGCACAATGCGGATTGATTTCATCTGGTGAATAATCAAAGTGGACAGGTTTGGTGTGAGAGGAGGAGATGGGAATTGTTTGCAAAAATAAGTTTTCAGAGTTATAATTGGACATCTAAAATAATGGTGAGACCTCTATTATTTCATTAGTTCAATTTTAAGCTCCCAAGTTACAATGCAGCAAAGATCGAGTTTAATTTAAACAGCACATTGATTTTGAAAGCTGATAGTGCAGAACTCAAACCAAATGACCATCATAAAACAAATGTGTTTCTCAAAGCAACCAACAGTAAAATCCATGGTAATATTTCTGAACTCCTTCCTCTCAAATACCTTCCTCCTTTAAAACCTACTTCTTTCACCAAGCTTTTGTTCACCTGCCCTATAATCTCCCTTTGTGACTCCATTTCAAATTTTGTCTGATTTACGCTCATTTGACACGTTTTGAGGCGCTTCTCTGTATTAAAGGCGCTATATAAATGCAAATTGTTTTTGTTGTTGTTGTTTGATTTGGTGGCATGTTCTTAGATCTAAGCTATGGCCTGTCTGGTGTTATGGTTGAAGTGTTCTGGAATACAGTAAATAGTGTTGCAACTGGTTCACTTGTTCCCAACATATCCTTGGATATTGGGCCTTTCTTTTGCTGAATAATTGTGTTAAAGGCACAATGTCCCTTTTAAGTCTAAAGTGGAAGCAGCAATTCTGTTACCTTAAATTAAAATAAGACGAAGATGGTAAACTTTCTGAAGAATTCATGCGAATGTATCTGCTAGCTTGTGGTATTAATAATAATGTACAACAATTAATTATCTACAGTGAAACCTCTTCTTCACTTATAAAGTTGCTGTGTATCTGACACTGAGAACTGACTTGGAAGGTAGAGACTGATTCACTAATGGGTGCTGGCTTTGACAATCTCCTCATTCCCAGACACAGCTTGTCCATCCTCCTGTCTTGCTAGGATGACTCCCCCCTGGGGTCCAGGTGCCCTCCCTCAATCCCTCCCCGGCACCTCTTCTAACTGACATTCTTCACCCAAGCTCACAAATAAATAGCAGCTGGCTATTTTGCCATGGAGCTCATCACACTGGGCCCTACCCTATCCTTACTACAGCCAGAGTTGCCAGATGGCATTGAGAGCCCTGCCTATCCCAGCCCCCATATTCCTACCTTCTCTAACACAGTAGGTGGAGGTTGAGATGGGCTAGGGCTAAAACCAGTGACTCTAGCGTCTACCTGACCCACTTTACACTAGTAAACTCGACATAGACAAACAACTGAACCCAGGGGTCACCGTGGGCCACATTCTGACCCCGCACCAGATGGCACATTTACCTCACCACCACTCCTAACAACCCAACACCTGTCTCCCATGCCGTCTACACTGCCACATAGAATCAGCAGAAAACCTCCCTCTCAAAAAAAAAATCTGCACATCATGAAATAATTAAAGCAAGGCAAACAGAAAGAAATATACTTCAAAGTTAAGTGGCTTCGCTTATCTTTTGTGAGTGTTTTTTTTTTGTTTTTTACAATGAAAAAAGAAAAGAATCCAGCATCAGCTATTAGGGTTTAGCAATCAATTTATCCCGAATTCTCAGATTTACAATATTCACATGGATAACAAGGACAACAGTCCTTTATACTTTTCTTGACGTGATCCTCCCTCTTTTTGTCTCTCAAATCAGTCTGAACAGGGCAATGCCAGTCAGGCACAGTCTCTCCGGTGTGTCCTTAGAGTACAGTCAAATGATTATTTAATTTGACTGAAACTCTCCCACCCAAAAGTCTTGCCAAGACAACCGAGCAAACATTGGGGTAACTCATATCCCAGCCCCCCACGAACCCTGCAATGTTTCCAAACAACACTTTGTCCTTGATTTTTCTTTTCTCTTTAAAAAAAAAAGATAAAGGCATAAACCTTGCGTGCCGTTTGCTTTTCCTGCTTCTCTCCTGTCTCTCTCTCTCTCTCTCTCTCTCTCTCACACACTTCCTCCGAGGGAGATTCCCATTCCTCCTAGCCCATGGCGGTCACCATGCTAGAGGGGTGGGGATGGGCGAACGAGAGGCTGGATGATGGGTGAATGGGGGTGGGCGTGGGCAGCACATGACCTGCGTGGCTGAACTGGGGCAGGTGCGCCATGTGTTGCATGTGACCCGCCAAGCTGAAGGACGACGCCTTGTCTTGCATGCACTTGGACAGCTCCTCAAAACCATCCGACATCCTCTTGCTTTTCTTTGACTTGCTCGACATCTTCCGGTTCCGGGTCTGAATTCCTTCCTTCTTCATCGTCAGGGGCCGGTTCACCTAAATGGGGCAAAATGCAAAACAGAAACTACGTCAACAATCCTCACTGAATGATACCTGGACTAAAAAGGGTTAAATTATAAGGGCAGGATTCACAGACTAGATGTAATCCCTAGATGCATAGAATTCTAGAATGACACAGCACCAAAGGAGGCCATTCAGCCCATCATGTCTCTGCCGGCTATCTGCAAGAGCAATTTACTAATTTCCCACTCTCCTGCCCTTTTCCCACAAGCCCTACATTTTTATCGCTTCAGCTAATTATCCAATTCCCTTTTGAAATCCTCAATTGAATCTGCTTCCATCATGCTTTCATGAGCACATTCCAGATTCTAACCACCCACTGCATAAAAAAGCTTTTCCTCATGTTGCTTTAGACTCTTTTGCTAAACATTATTTGTTTTTATTCTTTAACGAGAGATGGTCGCCGCTGGCCGGGCCCAGCATTTATTGCCCAGCCCTAATTGCCCCTTGAGGAGATGGTGCTGAGCTGCCTTCTTGAACCGCTGCAGCCCCTGTGGTGTAGGCACACCCACCGTGCTGTTAGGGAGAGAGGATACTTTGAATCAGTGTCCTCTGGCTCTCAGCTGTTAGGCCAATGGAAACAATTTTTCCTTTTTCACTCTCTCCAGGCCCCTCATAATTTTGAACCTAATGTACAGAAGATTAATTGAAGTGTTTAAGGTGATGAAAGGCTTTGATGAAGTTCGATGGAGAGAAACTATTTCCCCTGGTGGAGAGGGTCCAAAACAAGGGGACATAACCTTAAATTTGGAGCCAAGCCATTCAGGGGTGATGGTGGGAAGCACTTAATCACACAAAGCAGAGTGGAAATCTGCAACTCTCTCCCTAAAAAAGCTGTTGAAGCTGGAAGGTCAATTCAAAATTTCAAAACAGAGATTGATAGATTTTGTTGGGTAAGGACATCGTGGGCTACATAACCAAGGCAGGTAGATACAGAGTTAAGATACAGATCACCTCAAGGCTCCGTCTGTTTCTATGAACCACTGCCGGGTTTTCAGAGCAAGGTTGTCAGTGTAGACAACCAACTACCGACCAACTGGGTTTAGTCGATGCCCAGCGATGCTCATTCCTTTTTGGGTCTGCTCCTCTGATTCTATCCCCAAAGCATTGACTCGCATTGGGGAAGGGGTGTGCTGCCACCAGACAATGATTATCCACGAGCTATGATGCCATTGAAAGGAATGGCATAGCATTACATCAAACTTATAGTACAGAAACAGGCCATTCAGTTCAATTCTGGTGCTCATGCTCCACAGGAACCTCCTCTCTTTAGAATTTTTCGCCCCAGAGAAATAGCAGAGAGCAGCAGAGGCTGGGTCATTGAATATATTCAAGGCTGAGTTTGACAGATTTTTGACTGACAAGGGAGTTAAGGGTTACAGGGAACCATTGAGTGTATTTAAGATGGAAATAGATAGGTTCTTGATAGGTAAGGGGATCAAAGGTTACGGGGAGAAGGTGGGAGAATGGGGTTGAGATATTTATCAATTATAAATTATGATTGAATGGGCCGAATGGTCTAATTTCTGCTCCTATGTCTTATGGTCTTATGGAACAAGCAGGAAAGTGGAGTTAAGGCCACAATCAGATCAGCCATGATCTTATTGAATGGCGGAACAGGCTCAAGGGGCCGAATGGCCTACTCCTGCTCCTATTTCTTATTATGATCTTATTAGGATCCTCTCTCCCTTCTTTATCTTATCACATCCTATCAGCTTTTCCTTCTCTTCCTTTCTCCCTCAGGTATTTATCCATTTTCCTTTAAACGCATATCTGCCAGTTACAGAATCTCATGCTCGCCCTGCGTCCAACTGGTGACTGAACATCAATCAACAGTGGGAATTCTGGGCTGACTGTCTTCATCTCCATCACCCCAGGGTCACTGATGCTGATTGAGGCAGCCTAACCGCTGCCACCAAAGCTCATTGTGCCAACAGGAAAGGGTGTGATGATGAATGGACTCCAAATGCATCGATAGTACATCCTCATGTCTCTTATCTTGCATCTGTGAGGCCCCTTGGGATGTTTTACCATGTTAAAGGCACAATATTAATACAAGTTGCGTTGGTGGAATTGGTAACCCATTTAAAGTAAAACTGAAGACTCCGCAATAAGACGGTGGACTGAGGAATGCATTAGGTGTCATCTCGTTCATCGCTAGTCACTTATAGAATGAGCACTCACTCCAGCATAAAACTGTGGTTTACTCAGATGAGTACTCTGCCTGGTAATCAGCACAGCTCCTAACTTTCAAATGGATTTGTCATCAGCCTCAGAATAACTCCTTAGCACTTGCCTCAAAGCAGCAATGCTTAAGAGTGATCGCTCTCTCCCTCCTTTTCTTTCCCCAAAGGTAAAAAACATCTGTGATGAAACTGCTATTTTGTGCCTTACAGGTGCAGACAGGGGTAATCGGGCACGTCTCTTGTGGTCCAATAAAGCAGGTTATAATAATGTCAGTTCAACCTTTAGTTGTCTTTGGGTCAGTTTATGCTTATCAAAGAATTATACAATGCAGGTGGAGGCCGTTCAGCCCATCACACATGTGCCAGCTCTTTGCAAGAGTTATTTATTCAGTGCAGCTCTGTCCCCATGGCCCTGCCAATCTCCCCTTTGGAAAAGACTGCCCTGCACCGGTCATATTTCAGTGGGTGTGAGACAAGCTCCCCAAGATGGTCCTGCAAAGCTCTCTGAAAAAGAATCCCACTCAGATCAGCAACAGCCATTTGTACATTGTGCACTAATGGACAGTGATGAACCAGGTCAGATTTACCTCATCCAGGGGACTATCAGGGTTAAACTGTGGCTGTGCAGTGCTTTTTTTAACCTACTCTGGCTGTGGGCCTCACTGGCAAGACCAGAATTTATTGCCCATCCCTCATTGCCCTTGTGAAGGTGATGCTGAGCTGCCTCTTTGAACATAACTGAGTGGTTTGCTAGGCCCTTTCATAGGGCAGTTAAGAGTCAACCACATTGCTATGGGTCTGGGGTCACATGTAGGCCAGACCAGGTAAGGATGGCAGATTTCCTTCCCTAAAGGGCATTAGTGAACCGGATGGGTTTTTACGAGAACCTGGTCTCCATTACAGATACTAGGATCGGGATTTTCTGCACCCACCCACCGCCGGTAAGTTCCGGTCCCACCACAAGTCAATGGACTTCTGGCTGGCGCGCCGCCTCGCCTGCAACCAGAAAATCCCAGGATAGATTTTTAATTCAAGATTTTATTTAATTAAAGTTAAACTTTCCTGTTACCATGGTGGGACTTGTACCCAGGTCATTAATCCAGGCTTTGAGATTACCAATCCGGTAACAAAAGCACTACGCTATGAACATTAGTCAGGGCAGTGGAAAGAAATGCAATCCTCTTCCTAGGAATAATGCCTGGGATCTTCTACAATCTACATAAGATGGGGCCTTGGTTTAACATCGCAACCAAAAGACAGCACCTCCAACAGTGCAGCACTCCCTCAGTACTGCACTGGACTCTCAGTTGGGACTTTATGCTCAACTGTTTAGATTGGGACTAAAGCCCAAAACCTTCAGAGGCAAAGGAAGAGCAGTACCCACAGAACCACCTAACAGCAGGCTTCAGCACCAACAAGTAGCTGAGTGTTTTCACACATTAAGAACGTGTGAATATTTCTACATTAATTAATGTAAAATATAAATGCAGTATATTAATGAAAACAGCTTGCACCGTTAAAACAATAAAATGATCCGATACGTTTGACCAGATAGAAGTCAGCACCAAAGGAGGCAATAGGACAGGTGACTAAACATCTAGTCAAAGAGGTAGGGTTAAGGTTTAGCACAGGATGCCTGAAAATGACTCCCATTTCTATGCTGGGATAAGATTAATTGCACATCGAGTAACTGAAGTGCTGGTACAGTGCAGGTGTTTATGCTTTTACCCTCCAAACCTATCCTGTCGTACCATACAGAGAGGTGGAGGGGAAGCAATGGTCCTGTCTCGTGGAAAGCGAACATGACAGTAAACAGTATGTCTCCTGTAGCTGCTCTAGCAAATGTTCAAGTCTAAATTCACACAGTTCTCATGTAAACCTAACATCAAAATATACCAGGGTGTGTCAATTTCCTGGATTATAATTCATCAGCCCCCTCCCCTCACCCCCTTTCCCCATCCTTGCCTCCCCATCTCCCCAAATACTTGCTAGGGCTCGAAACATTATTATGGCAGCTGAATTGTTAACAGCTAGACTCAACTCAGCCTGAACGTTAATCCAAAGATATCCAACTGCCCCTTAGAATTAGCCAGCAAGCATCTAGGATGAGGCAAAGGTATGTACCCACTCAGAAGCTAGCCTCCCACACAAAGCCCATGGAGCCACACCTCAGGAAGATGGAGAGGAAAGTAGCTGCGAGGGAACAGGTTTAACATTACTTTCATGGGCTGAGTGTCCTTCATCCTTTCTTGGACAGTGGCACGACTACAGCTCCCAGCGTCAACTCAACAATGGTGTCAGTGCAAGGCTGTCTGGGGCCCAGGATTCACTGAGAAGTGGTATGCAGCACAATGGGAAGGCGGGAGGGCATGATAAACAAACCAATAGGGCTACTATGACTTTTAAATAAGGTCAGATGGGAGGGTTTATTTTTTTCCTTAAAAGCTGAAAGAGAATAAATAACTTTCAACAAGTGGGAATAAAACAAAGAGTGGAGCGAAAATTGTCTCATGGCTCAAGTTTACAAATTGGGAAAAGTAATTGTTTTGCCAAACTATCTTAAACATAGAACATTTAAACAATGTAGACACTTCTATTCTCAGCTGTCAGATAACTGGCCTAGTTTCTTTCATCTAAAACGAGTTATCTTAAGCACTAACTGAGGGTAATCGACAAAAAGACTTTTCAACTTGACATTTGTAAGAGTGGGAGAGAATGAAAATCGACCTTTAAATCTAATGGAAGTTGGAGAATTGACTTTAGTTCCAGTATCCAAATATTCAGGGGTTTAACCAAAATATTGCTTGTTCCAGACAGAGAATAGAAAGGAAAAGAGCTGGAAAATTTCATCTCTTATTTATGTAATAAATTATTATATTTTAAAAGAAAGGTCAATTTTATTTTTGTCTTTTGACTCCTATTGGTTAATTCCAGGGGTCATTTTTTTTTTAATTTTAAGTCGAGCTAACAGAGTGAGTTAAATATTATTGGCTGCTTGTCTGAGGAAGAGGTATGTGTTAACTCACAACTTCTATAATTTTAAAGAAAATAAGATGGATGCACAAAAGGTTGGAATTAGTTTAAGTGTATAAACGTATAATTTATGAAGGGGCACTCACAGTTAAACAAACCCTCTTAAAATCAGTCCCTTGCTTAATTTAAGATGCACTTTGAAACCTAGGAAACGGGCCAAGGCAATTACAGTGAGCAGAAATACATTCCAAACCCTGATACAATATTTATCGAGGCTGAGCTGCTCTCTCCCCATCAAAAAAAGACAGAACAGTTTCTTGAGGGCCAAGACCCTATCATTCCCCCTTTGGTACCGATTATTTCACTCTCCCCGCCCACCCCGAGAATATTTAAGAATTCTACGCTGTTATTTTGTTAGTAATCTGACTGGAATGATCACTCACATTGTGTAGTTTGAAGTACAGGCCACAGGCATTACACACGGGGTCCCCGTTTGCATTCCGTCGCCATAAAGTAGTGGTGGTGGTCTGACAGTTGGCGCAAGAAGTCCCGGCTCTCCTGGCCGCCGACTGCAAACAAATAAAATGTCAATTCGGCTTTGTGGGCGGGTGAGAGGGGTTAAATAACCGGGTTAAAAAAAAACCCGCGCTCTAGGCTTACAATGTGTTCCACCCTGTTCTCGTACAAGGTGGACTGTACAAAACTACTGGCACATAGTCCTGGGAACAAAGTAAACATGCCCAGCCACGGAACCTGCCAAAATGCCGTTTAATCTGACCGATTTTTACATAAATCCTTCCTTTTCTAAAAAAAAACAGGCTATTTATTCTGCAGCGGTGTCGTTAGCGTTAAACCCGTTAACGATTTCACCCAGGAACGAATCTGCATTCTCCCTCCGGTTAGTTCCCTGAAATAATGTTCTTTTATATATATATATATATTATATATATATACACACACACACATATACACAAACCACACGGTCAGAGCGTTAGGGGGAAATTTGCTATTCCAAAATCTGCCTTGTGAATGTTTATGCCACATTCCCGGCGTGGACTGTATTTAACGGAATTAAAATTCCAAGAATGATTCCAGGATCACCCGAATTCCAACTTCTCTCACCTCATGAAATTCCTTCCCATCGAAAGAACTGAGCGCGCGTGTGCACTGAGGGGTGCAGAGCAAAGCCAGAGTTTGCAGGTGAGGGGAACATATTTTAGTTTCAGATCAATTCCACTCCCCCCTCACTCCCCCCCCCCCCCCCCCCACCTTTTTTGCCTTTGGGAGAGAGGCTGTCGGAAACCCGCTAGAAGCGGTTACAATACAAACAAAACTAAGGCGAGTTCGTGGCAATCTTTGTTTTATTTCAACTCCCTCCGATTCCAGGGAATAGATTTGTGAAACCGATTGGCGATTGGCAAGCTTTTCAGACTTGCATTATTTTATCTTCCTCTCTCCACCACCCCCCCCCCCCACCCCTCCCTCACTGATCAGAATGGCAGGATTTTTAACAAGGCTGCTCGATAGAAACTTGAAAATCTCTCTCTCTCTCTCTCACTGGTCACGGAACACAACAGCCTAGTTCCTTATCTTTAGCAAACAGACATCCGGTTCGGAACATGCTGTCAGTATTTATAAAGGCTATTTAAAACCACTCAAACGAAAGTGCAAATTATTGGCCATTACCACAAAGAAAACTGTTTTTAAAAAAAAATAAATATATCTACACACACACACACACACACACATTGGGAACAGTGTATGGATAAATCCAGACTGTTTCATTATGAGTCTGGTATTAAAAAGCAAATAAATATTGAACAAAAATATTATTAAATGAATACTGACTTTTTTCCACCCTCCTGGTTTTGATCCTCCACTATCATGAATTGTCCCTTCCGATTGTCACAACTAAAAAAGAGCTATAAGAGATTCCACCAACCCACTTTTCCCTTATTTCCTCTGGGACCTAACATTTACCCTGCTGGCTTTCAATGTTAAAATTAATTAGCACCGAATTCTATTTTTTTTAAAAATGAAGAAACCACTGTTTCATGAATTGCAGCCGCCATTACTGGGCAGAAGGCGAATTATTTTTTTTTACCACTTCTGTTTTGAAGTGGATGGGTTAAGGTGTGGACACAGAATGCAGCACAGGCTCACCCCCGAAAGGCTTCCTTATACCCGTCAATGTAAATGATACTTATATAATATATGATCTATTTTTGCACGTATTGTTTTCAGCTGCCTTGGTTGAAGCTATGAGAAGTCTAGCTGCTTAAAGATGTTTAAATCATTAGCAATCTGCTTTGGTAATTGGCGTGGTCTCTGGTGCGGATTTTTAATTATAGAAAGTACATTCGCACACAAATATACACACTCTCTCTCTCTCACACACACACACACACACACATACATTCACAGTTCCCTACGCCCATAATCTCAGGCACTATGCGTGCACCTTAGTAAGTGCTCCTCAGCTGAAATGGTCAGCAATGGTTTAGAAGGAAGGTTTACGATTGTCCCCACCGCCTCACACACATGAGGAACCTACCAATCTCCTTTTCGGTTTAATGAGGGGTCTGTTCTGACCATTCATCTTATGGTAAAGGCCACAGGCATTGCACAGGTAATGTCCTGTTCCGTCTCTCCTCCACAGCGGAGTAGAGGTCGCTCCACAATTCACGCACTCCCGGCCTTCTGCAACCAGATAGAAATGAGAGATTTAATATCACTTGGGAGCCAAGAAAAAAAAAGCCTGAACACACAGTGTGTACGTAACATAAGTCGAAGTAAAACCTCCGCTAACAGCACCCAGTCAACTGATCAATGAAAGATAAATTGCTAATTTATTTTGGAATAATTTTGCTTACGAAGATATTGTCCAATCTGACAAGCAAAGCCAGTGTGTTCTCTATGTAACGAACCCAGGTACAACCACTGGGAAAGTGGAACAATAATGCACACAGTGCAGTTACTAAACACTGTAAAATACAGGGACCAAAAACTTTGGCGTCCCAACATCCCTATCAAGGAACAATCATGCTCTCTGTGATAAAACTCTAATTTGTTATCCCTCCCCTCAATCTATCTCCTGATGGTTTTGTTTTTAATATTCTCATAAATTTCAACCCAGTCATTGAATTGGGGCTAGCGGGAACAAACTAACAGATTTCAGTGAAATAATTGATAATAATCTTTATTTTCGAACACACGGGTACCCCTCAGCGATTCAGAAGGGCAGGAGCCAACGAGTGGGACAGGGAATCACCTTGCCCTGTTCAGCAGGTTTCCAATGATTAGACGGGGATTCCACTGTTAAATGTGTATCTGTTACCACATGCATTATTTATATGTGACACAGCACATTCTGAGAGAAGGAAATCCAGCAAGCCAGTGGTGAATCGAGTCGATTGGTTAAAGTGTTTTTTTTAAAAAAAATATTCACTCGCCAAATAAGCAGTTGAATCCCTTCCTTCCCACCCTCGTCTCCCAACTGCAAATCCTTCTGTTTTCTAACAAGCTGGCGGTGACTAGATTTATTTTTTTTTTTAACCTCCCCCCAAAACAACACCGAAAACAGAACACCATGCTGTCCCCTCGCATGGCGGTTTCCGGACAAAGTGAAAATCGGTGAGCTTCAGGAAAAACAGTAGAAACAATTCGCAAGGTCTGTTTACCCAAAGGGGAACTTGATACAGTAGTTAAGAGACAGGACGCGAGGCGCTATTCACAGGATAAAAACCCTAGAAATATTACGCGTTATTTACATAACAGATTTAACCGACATGATGACAGTAAACGTGACAGTGGAGAAAGATTCTGGGTGCACAACAACTGCTGCAATACATACAATCTGCGGCAACTCTTACAAGTCCAGGACCATCCCATAATAGCAACCACCACCCCGGAACAAGAGTTAGTTTACATTAAATATTTACTGTGACCAGAACAGACGCTTGTGATTTTCCACCTTTACAAAAATCACTGACCCAAATTTTAAATAGTTTAAATTTCAGAATAAATTAGCTCCAGTGCACCAAGAAAAGAAACAGCAACATAAACTAACACTCCACCCCCACATCGAAGGCAGTTTATTTTTTTTAAAATTTGCACTGTTGTTGATTTTTCGGTCAATTCGCCAGGAACAAGCCTAATGCGGGCAAACCTCTGCTGCTGGTATCCGAACAGTTTCATTTTCTTATTTCGTATTATTCTCATTTCATCTTGTTTCATAACTTGTTTTTAACTACGATTTGCTTGGGGCAATCAAAGACTGAAAAGCGCCTCAGTTCCTCGCAACGTTAAATCCGCTGCGCGGATCATTAAATGTCTGATTTCAGCGCAAGGTGAGAGGGCGGTTCTGATTGAAACAAGACACATCAACCCCATCAATTACAACCCCCACAGGGTGTAAAACAGACCTCACCACAGATACACGGTCATATAAAAAATATATAATCTTTTCAAGTTTTTTTTCTTTAAGGTCGTGAATTAAATCATCAAAAAAAAAAGTTTTTAACTAGTCAACTTTTTTTTTTCTTCTTGTGATCAATCTGCTGAAGCCAAACACATAAAACTGTAACTATCCTTCCCCCTCCCCCAACACCCACCCCCCCCCCCCCCCCCGCCCCCCCACATCTAACCCATCCCCGACTCTGTACTTCAAGGTATTTCCAGATAACTAACAAATGTTGGTCCACATTTTTTTATATATATAAATGCACGAATTGGCAATTTGATGTCTCGTGTGCACATCCTCTAAGAATGATTATTGTGCGGCCTGTATTCGTGTATAGTGATCTAGAGGCAGGGGGTGAGATGTTGTGTAGGGGATGTAGGGGCACAGTGAGAATCACCCCTGTCATCCGGCTTGTGACTTGTATTTGCCCCAATAGAATGGGGGAGAGAGAGACAGAGATGGGCAGACATAGTGGCTGGGTTAACACGTTGTCGGTGGGGCATTGATGTTGGGAGGGTAGCGAGTGATGAACCGAATAGAAACACGGTCTGATTTACTGACAAGGCTGTGAAGGTGGCCGGGTGGTGGTGGTGGGGGGGGGGGTGGGTGGGGAGGTGGGGCGTAAGGGGAGGTGGGGTGGGGGGGGGGCGGGTGGTGATGAATGGGCGTTTCCAATTCTCCAGAGCTGTTCTTAATTAATTCCCTCCACCCTTGTAAAACTTTTAATCGAGTGCTCGCGCCCTCGCTCGCAAAGGGACGTATTTTTAAGGTTAGGGCCTGGGGCAGGAACCGATGCGCATTTCTTACTTGTTTCGCTCATCATGTGATTAATTTTAAAAGGTCGTTTACAATTAAACTGTCCCAATATTCAAAACAAGACGAAAAACGTGACATTTGATCTAATAATTGATCTGTTCACTTTCAACCTTTGAAGATTCATTCCTATGAAACTACTTTACATAAATGGGTTTTTAAAAATAAACGCGCTTTATTTAAAACGTATCCACGAATATATTTAAAACTAAAAACTTGTCTTTGTTTTTTTTATGTTCTCGCGGTACAAGCTTAATCATGAAGGTGCCTTTGGACGTAAGTCGTTCGCTGAGGAGGCGATATGATTATTAATACTGGGGCGGGGAAATTCAAGGAGGGGTTGGTTTTTATTTTGTAAAATATACCTAAAGCATTGGAAGATTAAACAGTGACAGTGGGTAAGAGTAATTTTTAACGGAGTTTATTTTAAGATATAATTGTTTTTTAATTATTTTTTTTCTCTCTCTCTAATTTAAAAATGCAGTTGCTTACCGGCACATGACCGTGTTTTGCTCCTGGATTTAGTTGTGAAATTAGAGGCGCCGGCAAGACCACTGGGATGGAAGAGATTGCTGCTGTATTCGTGGGTACCGTGTACATAAGAAGGGTAGGTGGGTATAGGGTGGTGAGTGGATGGTGCACTTGTTCCAAGCGATGGTATAGTGGTCCTAGAACATTCCAGTTTCATACCCTCAGCCCAAAGATACATGATTACTTAATGGATTCCTTATCATCCTGCCGACCTGCTGCTGCCGCCGCCACCGCCGCCGCCGCCGCCGAGCTGGAGGGAGATACCGAGCTGTGGGCTCCCAGGTCCGGAGACACGTCCTTGGGGCGGAGTGGGCGGGAAACTGAAGAGGTGATGGGGGCTGGAGTGCGCGGCCGCCGCCGCCGCCGCGGCCGCCGCCGCCGCCGCCGCCGCCGCCGCCTGCGACAGGGGGGATGCCGAGCTGCTGCCGGGGTACACAGAGATGCCACTCGCTCCGCCCGGGTGCAGGGGCCCTTTGCTGAACGGGTTGACGGTCCAAGCCGTGGCGTTGTGGGTGGTGATGGTGAGCTGCCGTCGCTGCCGAAAGCGTCTTCCCGCTATCCAGCCAAGAGATGGTGGGGCTGTGGAGGAGATGGGGCCGGCAAACCTGGCTCCCCGTCAGGCGGGCTGCAAACAATTTGTGAGACATTCCTTGTTTTTAATAACGGAGCACCAACCGGAGTATATTTATATATACACTTTCCCTTCCTTTTACCAATCCAACACATCAAACAATAAAAAAGTTACCCAACTTCCAAACAATGGACCCAAAAGTTGAACCGAGAGAGAGAGGAGAGAGAGCAAAGCTAATGTGGGCCTCCCCTCACTGTAACCTCACACACACACACACACACACACAGTGATATCCTGAATTATTAGCTATCTACAAAAGCTACGGTTTCTAAAAGTTTTGACTTCATATCCGGGAAGAAGACGATTTTTGTTTGGTCTCCCTCGGCCTTTCTCCCTCTCTCTCTCTCTCTCTCTCTCTCCCCCTCTGTGCTTTTCATATAAACCAACTTCGCGAAATTTGGGGAGGTTTTACATATTTACGGAGAGAGAGAGAAAAAAAAAACCGGCGCTCGCCCCTTCCTCCTTTTTATTTTTAATCAATGAGGAGCTCAGAACGAAGTGAAACTCAAGCGAGGAAGCGGGGCGACCCGTGTTGGGATTTTTTTTTTTGTCCAGCGCAAGTTGGAACTGTTGATTCGAAATGGAAATTAAAAAAAACGCAGAAATTGCGCATTTTGAGGTGGTGAGGGCGCGGGGTTGGGTGAGGGTTGCGGGGCGGTGGGAGTGCGGGTGTTTTTTAAGAGGAGAAGGGTGGCCTCTTACCGTGAGCCTGGCGATATGAGACGCTAGCCCGGGCGTGGGGAGAGTTGCTGTAGTACGGGGACACCGGGTTGCCCTGGCCGTCCAGGTGATTGAAAAACACGTCGACTTCATCGGGAGGCAGGAGTTTGAGTGGGTTCCATGTAGTTGTGAGACAGGCTCGGGTGATGGGAGTCAGGGTGCTGACCGTTTAGGACAGCGTGAGTCATCCAGCGAGGCTGATCTGCTACTTCCATGACCTCTTCCGATGATCACCCTCTTGTTTGGGGTGGGTTGAGGGGGGGGGGGGGTTGGGGGGAGGGAGGGGGGAAGGAGGGATGGAGGAGGAGGAGGAGGAGGAGGGGGGGGGGTGTGGGGGGAAAGGTAAGGGGGTGTCAGTTATTTGGACTCAAAGCAAAACTGAAAGTCCTGTCTGGGTGAAATGGGTTCGGTGATCTGATCGCGTCTCGGGCTTCTCCACGAGTTAAAACGCTGACCCGTCCGACTCACACCTGCAACAATCCGAAAAGGTCGTTTCTTTAAACAAAGTGAATTTCCACAGATACTCAAAACTAAAATTAAATCAGAGACCGCGCAGCCCAATGGTTCTTCGCTGTCCGAACGCGTTAAACAAACGCACAATGCATTTAAAAAAAAAATAAATACTCAACAAGTATTATAAAGTTCAGCACAAACAACTCCAGGGGAAGGAATAAAAATCAGCTATTGTATTCTCCGGCAAGTTTTAAACTTCTATCCGGGTGCTGCGGTTGGGTATCACCACACCAGCGAGATAGACAGAGAGAGAGAGAGAAAAGTGCATTAAAGGGCACTGGACGGAAGGTTGGTAAAAATGCAAAGCACCAGTGGTTTTTGTGTTACTGAAACCATCCCATATCTCCACTGGCGCCAGGCAGCCCACATTCTAAGCAGTAGACATGAACTGGGCGACGCATTCACTAATAATGACATTCAACCAATGAGAGAGGGAGGGCTGACGGGTCGCCAGCAAAGAAGCTCATTGGCTCTTTTTAAAAGAGTGAGACGCACACATATATACAATATATGTATTTACTACTTCTTAATTTAACAACATCTTCCACGGACCATTATGAAAAAAAAATAGCCAACTGACTATAAACTCAACCGCACAGTTTGACAACCAGGTAACTGAATCATTCTCTTTTCAATTTTTTTTTGGTTGAAAAACACGAACTGAAGAGTTTCTCAGTGCGATAACCTGCCAGGCGTGTTTGGAAATGGTGTACCTATATTCTCAAACAGGCCTCTTTTAAGGTAAGCTCTGCAAATTGTGCGCTGGGCAGACTGTGCGGACTGTATCTGATGGGGGCTCGCTCCCACATGACTTTTTTTTTAAACTGTAAGTTTGTTTTACAGGTTGGATTGAACTTAACTTGTCAACAAGTTACACACTTTGAGGACGGAGCTGGTCCCGAATGCTCCAGGGACTTGGTCCCCCCCCCCAACCTCCCTCCTTCTCCTCCTCTCCCCCCCTCGTCCTGTTAGTTTTCTATGCAGTTGGTGAGGGCTGGGGGGATAAGGCGGGGTATAATTGGGTAATGGGAGCGCTCCGTTTGATATAAGTTCCCCACAGTCACATATCCAGCCACTCTGACGCCGAGGGCCTGACGTCACCTATCTGGCAAAAAAAAATTTCAACCAGGAAATGAAATTCTCTCCCTCCCCGCTCCCCTTTAAAAAAAAAGTAAGTATTTCGAAGTTAGGGTCGGGATAAAGGAACACGCACAAAAAAAAAACAACGAAACGGCGGGAACTGCGAAGCTCCATCATGGGAAACGCGCGTTTCATTCTGATCCGAAACCTGCCGGGAGTCAAGGTCCATAACTGAGGGGATTTGTGCCGGGGACCGACGCAGCATCTCCAGTCTATTTTTGGGAGTATTTTTTTTTAATCAAACTTTCCCCCCGCCCCCCGCCCCCCCCCCTCCCCCCCTCCCCCCTGGAACTGTAGTTGGGAGGTGGTTCTACAAAGCTTTGACAAAACGATGGAAGGTTTCATCTTCTTTGAAAAATGAAAACCTGCTGATTTACTCCTAACGCACGGCCGAATGTTACACAGACACATATTTAAGCGGGGCTAAATGTTTTACAAATAATGTGTGTATACATATATATATATATATATATATATATATATTATATATATAAATATATATATATTCGTGCAGGGAGAATTGAAATTTTGAGAAATGACAGCTCAGTTCCAGAGATCAGGAGGCAAATCGCTGGGTAAAGGAATGATTAAAGTCGATTGTTTGTTGCGACAGTTGTCCTAGTTTTCAATTTCACCCCCCCCCCCCCTCGATTTAAGCTGACGAGTGGGTCACAAGTTAATTTCTGCGGGGGTGGGTGGGGGGGGGGGGGTGTATTAATTGTTCAGAGGGCGGGGGAGTGGACTGGATCAGCCGGGCAGTAGTTACAGTACCGAGTGTGTTCCGTGGAGAGAATCGCCGCCCTTCCACATCGTGAAGTTAAATCTTG